>JBAMYA010000009.1:13083010-13125924 GCA_037176975.1 Arrhamphus sclerolepis
GTAGTAGTGGTTAAAGCTATGATTTCAAGGTTTAGACTTTGCATTAAGTACAATTTATATGAGAATATTTTATTTATATTTCACATTTTATGTGAATGCATGAGGGCAAGTATTTCAAATGAGGTGTTTATGGTGAGGTACATGCCTCATTTCATTATGGAAATGACTTAGACTCTTGCTAAAACCTATTAGTTTTAAATTTATTTGAAAAGAAACAGCTAGAAGTTGATGTGATATTATTTTAGACTCTTGCTAAAACCTATTGGTTTTAAACTTGTATGAAAAGAACCATCAAGAAGTTGATCTGATATTATTTTTGAAGAAAAACTGATCAAGCTAACCTTCAGGTGAAGATTAAACCACTAAAATCATATGACTTTTTACATCAGGTTGGCATGACTGTTAAACCCTAATCCTCAGCTATGCACTCAGAAGAAACTGGTCTTGTTACATTTTCACACAACTCTTACATTTCAGAGAATTAAAGAGAAACATTTTGGAGAAGAAAAACATTATTAAATTCTTTACAAATTTGAATCACTACATGAAATAAATCTCCACAAATTTATTTTTTAGAGGCTTATTTATCATAATGCTACAAACTTTTCAAAAATATAAGTATAAATGGCCACCTCATGCAGCTCATAGCAATAGCTCATAGCGATTTAACTACAATTAACATGGCAAATAAGTCACCATTTACTGTCTCCTGTTTTTTTTTTTGGTTAAGAGCAAATAAGAATGTCCTATGCAATATCGGTAAGAAATGGTTCAAAATCCATCTGACCAATCAAAGTCAAACAACCTCTTCAGTCGTCATCATCCCATTATTTCCACATATTTGCTTCCACATATGCTGCCAGCAGTCCCTCCTCTTCATGTTCTAGTAGGCCATTATCATCCAATCTGATCACTGGCATGTGTAGACTCCTTTGGTCATGTCAATAAGGGTGTGTGAAACCCTGCATGTTTTCATTGTTCCTAAAACTACCTGCTTAAACACAACCGGCCTAAGCCTAAACAAAGCATGGCCGACAAAAGAGAAGTGAAACAGAGGGCTACAAATGTTTCCTGGCTAAGAGTTTGAAGACAGCCAAAATGTTTTGTTGCCTGAACTTCAGCAAACGGTGCCTCAAGGCATGAGAGAAGTACATCTCGATCCCTCTTGAGCAGGAGTGCCCGAACCCAGTCCTCAAGGGCTGCATGTCCTGCATGTCTTAGATGTTTCCCCGCTTCGGTGCATCTGATTCAAATGAATGGTTCATTAACAGACTTGTGCAGACCTTTGTCCAGCTCATTTATTCACCTCCATCAGCACCTCTGCCTCCAAATCCAGATTTTGTGGATGAACTTAAAAGGTGAAAACAACCTTCTAAGCTCAATAAAAGGTGGAAAAAGGAAGGTCAGATATTTGCAGTAATTAAGAACAGCATATAAACACTTTAAATGGTCATTAAATATCTTGTTTGCTTGACAGTAACATCGCACGTGGCATAACCACAACGTCTTTCCAGTGCCTCAAACATATTTACAAAGAAACAACCTGTAAATTAAAAACAGATTGCCAACATCAATCACAATTACAGTTCTTGACTGAGGGCGTCAGCCGTTTCTGCATCCTATCCATCCACTCCACTATCTCTCAACTTACATAAACCTCTCTGGTCCTCGGGAGGCTGCAGAGGTTGGCTGTGATTGTATCAATGAGCAGGTCAAAGGAAGGTGATGACTAATTCATGAGGCTGTTCACAGGAGCTCTCATTGAGAGTCATTAGTCACCTGTCAGCCATGGCTCAGGCAGCCGTGGGGAGTTGGGCCGTGTTGTGTGTCATGATGGGGCTTCTATAAACAAGACCTCTATGCTCTGTAGACGCTGGAGTCACAAGGAAGACTGAGGAGGTGCTGACTGGGAGCTGGTAAATGCGAGATTTATTAAATGCATCATTATGTATTTAAGAGTTTGATCAAAATCTCAGAATTAAGATGGTTCATCTATTGGCCTTCGACCTTTTCATCTGGTTACTTGACTGCAAGATGCTTGCAACTCATCAGTGACCATGCGAACGTAAGACCCCTGATAACACAACTGCAGTGATTCTTCTGCATATTATGATAAAGAATGTTTTATTATTCAAAGAGTATTTTAAAAACAACCCCAGAAGTTCTTTTAATATCTCTTGATCATATGAACTTCCACTTATATTTACTGTCTTTGTGTTCTGAGCACTCTGACTTGGACAGCATCATAGGTAAAAACAAAAATTATGAAGAGGTGTATTTAATCACCACCACAAACCTTTCCATAGCGTAACTACCTTTACTTCTTAAACTTTATCTGACCGCAAAAGCTGAGGCTGTGCTCCAATATCCATACTTTCCGTACTTACCATCCTCAGTTTCAGTACGTAGGGTGTTCCAATTACGATTGCGGCAAAAATAAGTGTACTGAATAAGTGTACCGGGTGGCGTACTCAAAATGGCCAAAACGGTGATTGTAGAAAAATGTACACTTTTAGTACTTCACGTCCACCATCTTTGCTACGTAGCAGAAGAGGCGGAGCCAGGCAGACCCAAGTCAGCTCAGAAAAAGAAAGAAGGCTACCGCAATGGCAACAACAGCAACTGGATCGGCTACAGCTCCAGAAACTTAAAGATGTACATTTTTGTGGTTTTAGATTTCAATAACTTGGCGAGGCACAAACGTGATGTAACTTCCAGTAAGTGGACCATTCGGTATGTGATTTGGAATGACATTTACTTGCTGCACTCTCTCTCACTTTCTAAGTGTGAAGAATGTACTGCGTTTAAGTGTACTCATAAGTATGGATATTGGAGCACAGCCTGAGTTTCCAATAGTTGACATATTATGGCAAAACAAAGATTTATTCCATGTTTGCGAATGTATAATTGCGTATTTCAGCAACTCTGTCAGCTTTGTTTGAGACAGGCCACATCTGAAAATTTCTGTGAGCCATTCAGATCCACAAGGTACTGTGACATCACAGACCCACAAACCTCACCAGCTGAAAAATGGTGCAATGGTGTTACACCAGTTTCAAAGGATGCCCACCCAGCTGAAATGGCAGATGGGGTCCATTTGAATGGCTGACCACATAAATCTAGCTGGTGTAAAGATGACTGCAGAAATTGTTCAAAAGGAAGCATCGTGTTTGCACTTTGAGCACAGTATCCTACAAATATTTTTTTAAAGAAAAATTCTGTCAGCACCATGTGTCTCCTTTAGCTGAACAGTTAACAAAACCAAAGTGCAAGTGAATGAAAGCATTTCCTTAAAATAATAATTGTCACAGCACGGTCATGAACTTGAGTCTCATGTTTGTGGGTCCTGTGACTCTGCTACCCTCTCCCTCCAGTTGTCTGATGAAGACCATGTCACTTGTTCATAAGTCAACACTGAACCTTTCTGTGTTTGTTGATGGAGACTCCCGGGGGCTTTGATGGAATGACAGCATTTGTTGCAGTGGGATGAGTAGAGGTCACAAATGCCTGACCCTGTTGCAATCTTCAGAAATCACGCTCATCTTTGGATACCCTTTCGCTTACATGGCTGTTTACATAACCTGCTGACACTGGCCTCAGTCAGAAGGCTATATTAATTCAGCATAGCTACTAGCATGTAGCTTCACAGACTTGTCTGGTTTGTTTGTTTGAAAAAAAAATTACATATTATGCATATATATATATATATATATATACATATACATATATTGTTTTTGCCACCAAATCCGGCACACTTTAGTTTCAATTCATTATATAACTTTATGCATGTAAACATACCGTACATTACACCTGCTGGGTACCATGAAACAGCATATAAATACAATGGCCAGCCACGGTTGCATTACATTATTGCATTTAATTCAGATGCTTTTATCCAAAGTGACTTACAGAGGAAATAAAACCATGCTACAACCAAGTGCAATTAAACCAGTGTTAAGGTGAGTGAAGCATACAAGTCAGTGCAGCTACAATACAAGTGCAGGTTAGCACACAGCTACGATGAAGGTATTCTTGGAAGAGAAGATTTTTTAAGAGCTTCTTGAACGTAGAGAGGGACAACTCTGTTCTTGTAGCTACTGGTGGCTTGTTCCGTCATTGAGGAACCACATGGAGAGCAGTCTTTCGTGAGATCTCCTTGTGTGAAGAGAGGACAAGGCCAGTCCATGTTCTTGTGATGAGAACACACAAGAAGGGGTGTTAGCCTTTACAACTAAGGTCATATAAGCAGGTGTGGGCCCCGAGAGCAGCTTGTGGGCAAGTGTTAGCGACTTAATGTTTTATTCGTGCAACCACAGGTAGCCAGTGTAGCTGAAAGAAAAAAGGTGTGACATGGACTCCTTCTGGGTTGATTAAAAGCTAAATGTGTTCTGGATGTGTTGAAGGGGTCTTATTGTTCAAACTGGAGGGCCAGTTAGGAGGGCATTGCAGTAATCGAGGCAGGACATCACCACGGCCTGAACCAGGAGTTGTGTTGCATGTTGAGTCAGGTATGGTCTTATTTTCTGTATGTTGTATAGTGCAAAGTTTGCACCTGAATAACATACTGAATTATGAAAGTTAATGCCATGAAATTACACACTATACATAATACGAGGCCATAAGTTCACAGTAATTGTGATAGGGTTTGTTTGTTTTTAACTCAAAGTTTCTTCATAAATTCAGTAGAGTACATTTCAGAAACCAGGACTATTATATTATATTGATATTAAATAAAACTGTCAGCCTGTTCAGTGCTATATATGTCAGGTTAAATTCAGTTGTCCAAGAAAATCAATCAAGGAATTATACTGCACATTAAATATGCCTTGTTTGTTCCCTAATTACACAGAAATATCACATAAGCTGTTAATGGGTGAATACATAAAGAGTCGTGAGAGTACCTCATCAAATATGGAGCCACTTCACTTGTATATTAAATTGTGGTTTTATTACACTATTCACTTTTAGGCAAATTATCCCCTTCTCTGAGGCAGGAAATCAATAGTAAGGGTAGAAGTGTGCCAAAAAAACAACTTCAATACATGAAAAATGTCTCTGCTTTCAAACTTATCAAATTTATAAACTGTTTTTTAATGTCTTAAATCAAAAAGTGAAATATGTTCAATATAGTTCAATGACCTTTTTTTTTTTTTTTGGTACCACTGTAAGCCTACCATCTTCAGCTGTTCAAGTATTTGAGTTTTAATCATGAAAGCTTTAGACACTGAGGGTATTTACATTCTTATATTGCAAACCAGAGAGAATTGATTGTTAGCAAAAGAACAATGAGCCAAAACCAAACAAGAAGGAATCCTGCAACAGATGGCAACAGACCCCACGGAGCCAGGCAGTCGCTACGGAGACGTCCAAGAACTGTGGCAAGTTGCTCCAGATGTTTCTATGATGTTTTTTGTTTGTTTGTTAGTTTTTTGGTTTTCTTTTGTTTTGTTTTTTTTCTGGGGGGGAATAGTACAGCATTTTTGCACATTAAGAGTTTTGCTAATCATTCATGAGTATAAGTTTGTATAATTCATTTTGGTCCTGAGCTACACACAAAACACTGAAAGACAAAAGAAAAAAATAAATTCCACATTAGGAGGGAGCAGTGTACCCAATATCTCAATATAAACATAGAAACTGGTATTTCATATAAACATGGAAGGAAACAAAAATCAAAGTCTTAAAATTAAGGTACTTAATGTTGCTTGGAGGAACCAGAATAATGTCCTGAGGAGAACTGCAGCTCTTTTAAAGAAAGGGTTTGGTTTTTTTTATTAAATCATTATCTTCATCGATAAATGTTCATTTATTATTATCATTACTGCTTATTTTCAATTTGTATTCATTTTCAATTTCATTTTTCACTTCTGTATTGAACTGTCAGTGATGTGAGGATGAAATTTTGTTTTCTTTTGTTTTTTGAACAGCTTTCTCTCTAAAATCTCAAAGATTACACATTAAAAGGCACAATTATGCCCCAGTACTAACTGGTCTCACTTTTCAAGCCATTCTTTCAGCACTGCTTAAATTTAGCCATTAAATGTCTTCTTTTGGAGAGTAACCTTTTTGTTTTCAAAAGAAACCTCAATTTTCAGGCTGTAACTGTTAATAATTTATCATTTAGACAAAAACTGCTGCAGTATTTTTAAGGCCATCATTCTGTCATGGTTTTTGCCTTCTGATCATGTGCTCTTTGATCTTCATTAAAAAAAAAAAAAAAAAGCATTTATCCTTCTGTGATAACGTTTTCATGTGGTTCACAGTTTTTCGTTGGATGCAGATCTTCCCATGGACCTCATATGACCTGTTGTCAGAGTTCTAATTTACTCCCCCTTTATTGTTACCACCATGTAAAAGCCTCAAATGCAACACTTCCTGTGTTTGCCTTCTTGGGACAGGAAGCAGTCTGGACTCTGAGATCAAAGACCTTTTTCTCAGTCCTTATCAAGGACTTTGCAGAAGCAGGGCCTGTTGGCTAAAACACAGTTTGTTTAAGAAAGCAAGAAAGACAGTGCATGAAATAAATGCAAAACTTTTTTTTTTTCCAGCTTGATGAAATAGGAGAAGCTGTGGTCTCTGAGGAACTAGACAGAGAAGCTTTTCCTGGGCAAAGATTAAATAAACTCCAGGGACTGCTATTCCTCTGTAGATGCCTTTCACTTGCAGAAGTTCAGGCCTTTTGCAAGCTTGTTGATGTTGGACAAGGATCAGGTACCAAAACAAGCATCTGCCAAATTAAAAATCAGTAGTTCGATCCCAGTAGTGTGTCCTTAAGACATCAAACCTCCACACTGTCCCCAATATGCACATCTGTGTGTGATTATAGAGAAAAGTGCTGCATACTTTATGTCGAAGGAATCCTTTGGGAGCAGGGGAATGTTTTAATATTCATCAGCATTACTTCTGAATTTCATATTAAGGAGCACCTGTTGACCTGCCATGAATCAAAATTATAAACTATGCAATTTATAAACTGTCTTAGAGTAAATCACAAGTCTTTGCTTTGCCTGAAAGTCTCAAATTCCACTTTTTTTTCCTTTTTTTGTTTTACATCCATACAAGCAGAAAATGCACTGCATTTTGCATTTAAGCAAAACCTTAATGTATGTTTTAAGTTAGATCTTAAAAGTTAATCTTCTCTACACGCCTCCACTTCCTTCTCAGAATTCATAAGAAATAAAGTTGTGAAAGGCTAGGAAAAAAATATAGAGAGAATAATTCATACTTCTGCACATGTCAACACATTGTCACAATTAAAATTTCATCACAGTAGAGCAGACTGCAAGAAGTCTTTAAAAGCTGTGAATTAGGAGTGTTCTTGGTCATAACTGAACCTGCACTATTATTTGGTCTGAGACAAAGTACTAACACAAGACTTCCAAAGAAAGCTCTCCTAAAACATCTCTACATTCTTGAACCCCCGACAAGAAAATAACAAAATGTGCTTTGCTTGACTTAGGTTGGCCATCCCAGTATTAAAGAGCTATAGAGACATCTTTTTCTCCCGAGCTACTAATTAAAGTTGTCAGTAGGTGTTTCGGCACCAGGCGAAGATTTGGACTCAGACTGCTAGGTCTCAAACTGTGCTGACAATATGGTCCAACCACAAAGCCAGGGACTTCTGGGACTTAAGCCAGTGGCTGATAGATCCATCAATGACGGGTTTAGTCAGCGGTGATTGCTCTCCAGAGCTACAGCTGTTGATGGGGCAGTGATGCATGGAGTTTTCCACTTTCTGAAACTGTGTTCATCTTTATTTACATGCAGAATAACAACAGGTGGACTGGATACTGGGTGTTTGGTTGAGATGACAACTAATGGTTGTATGTGGTGGAAATATAGATAGATAGATAGATAGATAGATAGATAGATAGATAGATATAGATATAAATATAGATATAGATATATTTTTATTTTGGAGGAGACTTTGATTCTCAGAATCGTGTTATATTCTTTATGGAAGCACCGTATCTTCTCTTAAAACTAGGTTAGGTGGTCTCACGAGATTTGTGTTAACAGCCAATTCCACTGACACAAGTTAGATAACGCATAGGAAGAACATTCAGCATTCATCCCTACAATGGATAAAATCTGACAAGCAACATGAATCTAGACTTGTCTTCTCTCTAGATCTTTTCTGGTTTTAAGAATATTCCCCCTCGTCTGTCCTTGAATGTCTGTAAAAATGCTCTTATGTGGGGAAAAGCATAGTACAAATAAATATAATGTACCGGAGTCGTTGCTTTCCAGCTGTGTGATTTGCTCCAAAAACATCACTACATCTCAGCCCCAAAACAAGCTTATCTGAAAAAGGCAATCTTTAGTTGAGTATTTTAAAGCACTTGGGAACATTTGTTTTAATCTGGTTTCCGATGCTTAGGACCTTTCTCTTGTGTGTAGTTTCGAGTGTTGTTGCTGTTGTGAGTCTACGCTTTTCCACAGCCAAAACACAGAAAAATGGAAACAGATGCTCATTGTTCCAGTGTGAAAAGTCAAAAGGAAAAAGAAAAAAAGAAAAGAAAAAAAAGTGATGGTGCCATTGAACAGTAGCAGATTTGAGCTAAGTTTTCATCGCAAGAGAATTAACAATAAGGATAAAAAATAAACCAAAACTGTCTTGGACTAATGGAGACTGTTTGGTTTTAAAAATGTGCAAATAAAGCTGTTGCTATACTTATTGTAGGTGACATTTTGCATGATAAGGAAATGGGCCATCTTTCCATGCTGAGGGAAAGGAATCCTGTCACTCAAGCATGAGTTCTGAGACGGTTTCTATTTTTAGTATCCGAAGCACAGACAGAGACACATACCGTATGGTTTAACCCTCACACAAACACAGACACAATAAATAATAAATGCATCAAACAAGAAGATATTATCCACTCAAGGGTTGGTTGGAAGTCAATAATTTGCAAAGCAGCTCAGTGGGAAAATTGGGTGCAGTAAACCCATTATGCAAAAATGCATGAAGGAATAGATGTGAGAATAACAGAGCTGGCCTTGAAGTGAGGTGGGACTTAGAGGCTATATTCGTCACCTTCTGAGCTTCGGCTCAATTAGCGTCCACAATTTCTTTTTCAAAATGGTTTGCTTTTATAAGTCTGTTTGAAAAGCTGCGGCATATAATAAATCTACACTCTGTGACATTTTAATCAAGAAAAAACAATTCCGGTAACCTATACATCGGTTGGCTGATTAAACCTCTTACGAAGACTGTGTACAAACTCTTCCTCACTTTATGTCTCAGTTCTCTTGGCAACTATTCTAGTGGAAAACGATAACATTTTTGTAGTAAAAAGATACAACCAAATCAGATTTTATTTTGGCTATAAATATAATGTAACAATGAAACGGATGAGTTAGCTGAGGCAAAAAAGAGATGGTACTTATTTATGGCATCATGTATAAACACATTTCACCATTCATACTTGTCCTTTCTTCTACATTTTTCCACATTTTTCCCAGTTGATTCATTTGTTATTAGTCCTGGTGCTAACATTGTCTAAATTGTGTTTTGTTAAGTTGAGTTTGTCCAAGTGAGGGCAAACACAAACAAAAAATAATATATAGTGCATGATAAATCACATAAAGCTCTACAAGATGCAGTATTAGTGCATTTTCACGAACCTTTTGTACAGGTTTTTGCCACTAAAGCTTTAAGAGTGAAGAGGTCTGAACAATAATAATATGCACTCTTAGATACTTGTGCGGGCCGTTCTGACAGCAGAAAACTAAAAGCTGCCTCGCCAGAAGTTTTTGTCTTGTGGTTTGGATCAACAAAAGCACCGCTGCCAGAAAACCTGAGAGACCAGTTCATACGTCAGAGACATGTCAGAGAAATAAGTTGGTGTGAAACCTTAAAGTGCTTTTAATACAAGTTCTAGAATTTTCAAATCAATGCATAAACTGACAGGCTACAAATGTAAGGATTTTTTTAAAAGGTGCAATGGCCTTTCTTCTTGTGATACTTTGCGGCACTTAGTAGATCAGGCAGGAGAGGAACACAAAACTTTAGCCTTCGATAAATAGAGACTGGCCTGTGGTTGATGACTGTTGATGGATGACTTTTTTCTCCTCAGAAGAGACCTAACAAGCTCAGCTTTTACTGCTTAAGATAAAAAGTTCAGCTGTGGATAATTACCCACAACTGTTGGGAATTTTGTAGCCGTTCAGTTTGAGGACGTGTGCGCAGATCTTTTCACCAAGTGGCACAAAATGTCTGAGCCAGACAATTTCTGTTATCTCTGACTCAAAGAATCACCAGTGAGAGTGACGTGAACAGTTTTTCTTATGGTTTATACCGGATTAACGCTGCTGTCTGAACCAGAAACATGAAGGAGAGACCTGATTATCCAGAACAGAAGTCTGTGGGAGAATTCTGCAACAGCAGAGATGGCAGTTCTTTGATACACTTCTCATCACAGGTTCACAGCAGTTTGACAGGGTGCAGAGGGATGAACTGAGACATTGCTTTGAACATGTATAGAAAAGATGGATCTCATTTACAGGAATACCAGTTACTAAAGACCACTTCAGCCACAGACCTCAGAATGGAGCCATAAAATAGTGAGGCAGAAGTGTACTCTGCTGTTTTATTCAGATTTGATTGATAATTCTGTTCATGTGGTTTTTGTTTGTTTACTTTTTGAGGCCATTAAGCATGGCTATTAAAAAAATCCAGTTATGATTCTCTATTCACCATTATCAATCACATATGATAATGGTCTAGTTAACCAGATTTGATTGTCCAGAGGCATTTCCAAGACAGGTTCCTCTGGCTGTGCCCCTTTGGCTGATCCAATAAAACACCATGCAGCTTTTATGACTTGGATGCACATAATTAAGTTTCATTTGGATGTTAAAATATTGGTGAATACAGATACAGCAATATTCTTTCATTCATGGTGCCTTTTGTACATGGTTCTATTCACTGCAGTAGTAATTATTTCCTTGAAAATTTAGAGATGAATAGAGGCAGAAAACCACAGTATCATGCTTTAGTATGTTTTGGCTATAAAGAATAAGGAATAAAGGCTTGTATTTAAACTTAATGTCTACCTATAAAGAATGGCCTTCGTTTATAAAATCAATATGCTCCAGTGAACACTATGGCAGAGTTAGATATTTAGAGGTATATGTCAGTGTCACATATGTCTTTGGTGTTTCGAATCATATATGCTGTCAATAACCGACTTTCATTTCTCAGCCAATAAAAGCATGAAAACTATGACTATTCTTTAGCTTCTATGTGCAAATATTACCCTTACGCTCAGGTGAATATGTTGAGCAAACACTACTCATTTCTTGACTGCCACTCTGCTGTTAGAAGCCGTCATCTCTGCACAACGTTGCCTCAAGTGATAATCACAGCACTTCACAGCCACAGTTATGTCAGCATGGAGAGAGCCACCCCAAAGAGGCTCTTGTTTGACAGGTTTCAGGCATTGTCTGCTTTTTGTCGCAGGCTCTTGTTACCTGAAATATTGGGCTGATGGAAACTACATCTGCAGTATACAACCTGGCATGTACTACAGCCTGAAATTGTTTTGATAGCTCCACTATAAATGGCATATATCTGCTGTAAAAACACACTTAGAGCTCCACATGTTTGTTCAGCCTGACCTTGCTGCATTTTTACAGAACCCCAGCCATAAAACATGCAATTTGTCTTAAAATTGATGTTATTTTTCTTATGATAAGGGTTGAGACAGAGCTATATCCATAACAAACAAATTCTATGCAGATTTGCCGATATAAATATACTCAATCGCTGTTTTAGTCTCACTGTTGCTTGAGCTGTGATAGATGTGAAGTGGGAGGAAGCATAGATAATGGCAGCGAAGGTGTCAGTTTTTCAACGCATTCATGGATATCACAACACTCCAGGCCCACGTCAGACATGTTTGACGTGTTTCACTGGTGAATTTCATGCCATGGCATTTGTCTCGGGACTAAAACAAAAACTGAACAGCACACAGGCTATATACGTGCCAATCATGTTTGCCAACAAAGTCTCATTCTCCTTGAGTTTTTGAGATTTATGCATTTCAGGTGGGGTTGCACCACATATCAGTTGTTGGATTTATTTATTTATTTTTTTTTTTCATGTGCACGCCATGTTGAGGTCTGTGGATGAGCTACTGTGGTAGTATTCAGGCACAAGTCTTAATGACAGATACTTTACACATGCCAGACTGTTAGACGATGGAAGACTGTGAGACAACGATAAAATGTTCATATTAAAAGCATTTACCCCTCTCCAGGCGCCAGACTGTCTGACACTAGCTCAAATTGATTCTTAATCGGGTTTGTATGGACTCTGGATCTACTGTTGATGAGCACTGTGAAAAGTGGACAACTGCTGCTCCGACTCCGCAGAAACATGATAACACAGCTGACCCAATGGAGGGGGAAATAACTTCTTATACTTCTCGGCTCTCTTAAAAAATAATTATTATGAAATGAATAATCGGTTCTTCTTGGGATTGACTTTAAAAGAATGATCCATCATCCAGACACCGACAGAACAAAGCAACTGACTCAAAGGGATGTCATTACTCATCACAAGTCACAACCAGTTGGCATTAACCAGCTGTGTAGCTCGATGTCTTTTCGGGGGCTTGTTTTTTTGGGGAGTAATAAATCACTCACAGTTGCTATGGAATGCAAGCCAGTGCTCTGGAACAGTTTGGTCTTGGCAGAGGTGATTTTCTGTTTCTAAGCTGACATTCCTGATTATCTATTTTGGCTTGCCTTGCATGCACACTGAGTCGTGGAAAAGACTGGCTAAAAACCGTGGACTGCGGGGGAGAGAGGCTCGAATGCTCCCATGTGCTCCCTTACAACCACCATTTCCAGTGAAGCTCAGTGTGCCTCTGTTTGAAGAGGAAGGGAGGGGAGGTTTTCCTACCTTTGCCTCGCTTATGAATTCTCCAGTCACAGAAGAGGCTTGTTACCAGAGCAAGCAGACCTAGCAGAGAGCCACGCTGCAAAGCTTTATTCAAGCTGAGGCGAGAGTCTGCTGTGAATTACGCCTTGTCCACAGTCTGGTCTGGTCTTAATTTCACTCCTTGTGTGCGCTCAGACTGAAGGGGTGCTTCTGATTACTGCCAATACCTTTGAAGACTCACTTGATGAATTTCAGGAGTCAATAATAATAAAAACTGTATTATTTTTTGGATTACTATATGATGGTTTGAAATACAAAAGGCCTAAACATATTAACCAAGTTGTGGAAACAATCAAAGTTAATGGAGACTTGAAGGTACAGCTGCATTAGGATTAAATGCAACAGTCTATCACTGATAAACTGTATATGTCATTATGATGAGGTTATTTGTATTTACTCAGCGAATGATACTTAGCAGTATTAAGTTAAAATATTATCTCTAATGTATACGGATACTGAATTGTACATATAATGGAAGTAAATGAGCATCTAGTGTATTTAAAAAAAACAATCATACAGTTCATGACGTCTGATAGAGTAGTCATTACAAATGATTTCAGTTTCAAATGTAAATGGACTTTGTAGAGATTGGAGTGACAGAGATGTAAAGACGTAGATTTTATTGACTGCAGCAGATCATGTAACTCGTTAAAAGTACATTTCATTGTTACATGACAACCCCATCTTATGCATTAAGCATTAACAGATAAATTGGTCAACACTGCAAAATTTTGCAGTACTACAACAAAATTGTGCAATGACAAAGTTCTCCTTACTTTGTTCCTCACAGAGACGCAGCTTGTGTCTTACTACATCATGACATTGAAACTCAAAGTCCACATACATCCATTGTCATGTCCATGCTCCACGTCTAGTTGTGTGGAAACATACGTGTGTGGCTCAGCTGATTTAGTCACAAACATTCTACAAACTTCATTACAGAATTGTCAGTGAATTAAATGTGTTCTACGTATTAGAATGCACCAAAAACCTGTGTGGGTTGGAAAAAAAAAACAACTCTGTTTAGCCCCTTGGTGTTGGAATTGTGTTTTAGATGGAAATTATCTATGCAGGCTTATTGCTGAGCATTGTCCAAATTATCTGGTGTTCTACATGTGTATGTTGAAAGATCTCTGCATGTCTGGTGCTAAACCGTATCAGTGTTGCCACCCTCATAATGAGGATGCCATAGTTTTCAAGCTATGCAAGTGTGTTTATTTGTTCCGTGTGATTAGGAAAGGGGATATGAGGGTGTTTGATGGAGGTCAGAAGTATACTTTCAAAGTATATTTTGAAAGTATACTTTCAAAATTAATTTTATGAGTGCAAGTTTCCAGGTATTAGTTGCCTTTATGGGTCAGCTTTCCCATCATCCCTCATGGATTCTGCCTTATGCTAACCAACAGGACAGAGATATGTTGCTATCTAACAATTTATGATCCTAATTGAGACGTATACTATGTTTTCAATAAGTGAACAGACCTGTTGCATATGTTCTGGAAAGGGTGCACTATGGTGGGCAGCATGCTATCCTCTGCATTTTCTAAACTGAATAAAAATATTCCTGGGCAGACTTGCACTAACACTGGTGCTACATGACACTTTACAGCCTTTCAGCCATGTACAATATAAACTCATAATAACATAGAAATCATCTTTTTTTACTAGCAACAGTGGGTATGGGATCTAAGTCTCATGTTATCTTATGAACTATATTCAAAATGAAAATCGTTTATTTGTGCAAATGGTCATTTTTCTATATGGCACACAGCACAAAGCCAATGTCATTTGTAGTTTTCTTTTTTTTTTTTTTTGCCAGCAATATGTTTTCTGTCTTTTGCAGATGGTGCAGGAAATGTCACTCTGTATGTCAGAAGTAAGTAAGGCAATCCATGTTTTCTTAACCCAGTCCAAGGAATACTTAAATCTAACCAAACAGAGTGAAAACAAAAGTCAAGTTTAAAGCAAAATAAACTGCTGAGTACTGGAAGGTTCAGAAACAAAGCTGAGCCAACAGGATGACATAAATACACAGGTTTTTTTATTTGTTAAAAATTCCAGTCATCACATCCACAACAGTTTGACAAAACGCTGCGAGATTGTCCTCTGATATGTAATTACTTTTGTGATCATGAAAATTAAGGAAGACCTATCCATGAGCACATATCAGCTCATCAACAACAGTAGTTTCATGAATTTTCATTTGCGGGTGTTGGATATGACATCCCAGATAAGTTTTGTTTTAAAAATTTGGTGGGAAATCAGTGGTGGAATATCCCTCCATCCATTCATCAATTATATATACTCACTTCTCCTCATTCAGGGTCACAGGCTTCTGCTGGAGTATGTTCCAGCTGTCTTTGGATGAAAGTCAAAGTATGTGTTGGATATATATACACGTATATATATTTTAAAAAGAATATACCCACCTGGGCTATGTTGTCTCTCCCTCAGGCTCGAGTCACCTACCAGAGGCCTGGGAGCCTGAGGGTTTCACAGGCACAATTATTAAAAATGTATTATTTTTTCCACCAAAATCACATGAATAGCTGTGGTTTTGTAACTTTTGTTAAAATTTATATCCCTAACAGTTGTTTCTTGACCTTTAAGTACCCACACTTTTTATTAACATAACAGTAAAAGTAATAGAAACAAGCATACACTGTAATAAACAAGTAATAAACAAGCATACACTGACAACTTCAAAAGAAAAAAAAAAAATATATATATATATAGGTTTTTATGATGACAAATATCCTATGTCCTTTCACAGTGTGGTATTAGTAATTTTATATAATAAAGGACTTAAGTATTGCCTCCATCTCACAGTGAAAAACATCTTAAAAAGTTATGTGAATCAATAGTGTTCAAATAAAAAGCAGCTTCTGAGTTGTGAGCATAAACAGCACAGTATAATAAGTATAAATATAGACAACAGAGGTGTGATTGCTTTGTCTGAAGCACTGCAATCACAATAATAGTTGGGGGGAAAAAACATATGTAGCCATGATAAATATTTTAAAATAAAAGAAAAAATGCAGCTGTGAATGTAGGAAGGGAGCAGTGGTGCAGAACTCCAGGACTCAGCAACTTGCTTACAGTGCAGTCTTGCATTGTAGGTGTCATAAATTGTCCCACACACCCCGAGCTTAGCTGCCTGCTGGGGTGGTCCTTCACCAGCCTCATCCCCGGGTGGGCTAATGTCAGCCTGCAGGCCCAGTGGGCTCATCAATGTCACTTTGCTGCTTCTATTCTGGTCACATAGTGGAGAGGACTAAGTGTTTGGATGGGAGTCTGGCAACAAAAAAAAAAAAAAAAAAAGAGAGAAAAAAGGAGCAGAAGAACCTGTTGTGAGCAAAGCTATGTTCTGAACACATGGTGGTCTCTTCATTTCTCAAGCGCTAAATTGTATTTAAAACGGGAGCAAAGGAATTTACAAGGTGACACTGCAAAGTGCTTCCGCTTGAGGAGCAGGATTCACAAACTGATATTGTAAGAATGTCTCTGGTGAGCTACAAAAAGCCTCAGTGACAGCTTTGGTTATCTGGCAGCAGGAAGTGGCTGTAAGACGTCTGCCATTGACGATCTACCTTCTAAATCACAACATGCATTTTACCACCCTCCTGCTTTGCCTTTAGCTCTGCTTTGAAAATCCTTGGTCATTCATCTTCAGATGAGTCATTCATAACAATGACTGTAAGCAATAAAGCAATAGATGTGCCTGTGTTGTGTCATTTGTGCTGAACAAAGCAGCAAAGTGGTGCCGAGCCAAATTTCCAAATGAAAGACTTTCATTATGATTCTCTCACTCCTTTCAAACAACACAATTTCAAAATGAAAGATAGTCAATTTTTATGATATTAAATTCATTAATATGCTTTAAACAAGTTGTAAAAGTGCCAACTGTGGCTACTGTTTCCACAATCACTTTAAAATTAGGGTTAACTAACTGCGTGATTTTATATCTAGCACAAGTCTTTTTACTCTGCAGACTGAACATTCCTTTGTGATGTGATAACCAACACCACCCCTTTCTTTATAGCCCAAACATAAAACGATTTTGATCTATTTGTTCCTTTATATCCCTCATTTGGTTCTGTGACATTCTTAGATCCTTTGTGTGAAGTCAAATTTGGCTTTCTTTATCCACTTTATTGCATTCTTTCTCAAACCAAATTCCTCTTGTGCTTTTTAATGGGTGGATGTCTCTCTGTATTTTCACTGAGAAAAAGCTTCTGCTGCCAGATCTGTGGGCTGTTGTAGTCCACAAGAACAGCACCACAGGGAACCTCAGAATAACTCCTTCAGATTTCAGTTTTTTGAAATACGGTCATGCCTAGGGGTCGAGAGCATCTACCAGCCCAATATTTCAAATCGGAGACGGAGTGGTTCACTGTTCTCAACAGAAGGCGAAATGGTCTCTTGGAGAATAATGCACTAAATAACATGGAGCACCTTGTTGGATAGTGTAGCTGCATGTTCCTGAGTGCACATGGTTACAGACTGACACTTAAGCAACCCCTTGACAGGTGCTCAAGTCTTATGTGAAGGGCAGCTTAAGAGTTTTCTGTTTTTTACAAGCCCAGCCTTGGTTGGTTGACCCCACACATGGCAGTGTTTTATAGTGCACAGGCAAATGGCATGACAGAATGCCACTCCATAATACTCAGTATTCACAAAATGAATAGAGCCATTCTGGAGTTCTTCAAGAAACCTTTTACAGCATCAGTTGTACAGTGTTTATTGTGTGTCCCAGTTTTAACAAAGTCTCAGCATCAAACAACCTGAAGTCCACCAACTTCTCCAAATACCCCGATTACATTAAGTGGCCAACTGAACAATAGCTCTGGGGCCAGGTGCATAAATTGAAGAACCATGCAAACACCTTTCCTGAACATTCACACATATTTATGAAAGAAGAATGTGTACTTTGCAAACAGGCATACTTGGAGAACCTCATTTATTTATTTAGATTTTATGAAATACTCTTAATTATTAGTGGCTGCATGCATGTGGGAGATCTTTCTTAAAAAGAGAACAAATGTTTGGAGATCATTCTAAATTTTCTGGCACCAGACATTCACTGCTTTAGAGCAGCAAACAACCAACATGCCATACGTCATCTGTACTTCTGTGTCTCCCCCCGATCATCTCCATGCAAGGCTGTATAACTCAATATACAATGTGGTCATCAGTTACAGATAAAAAAAAAAAAAAAAAAGAAAAAGAAAGGAATGCACATGTTGGCCTCTTGTGTCTTTTTCTTTTCTTTTTCTTACCTCTGAGGAGTCTTTTCCCCCGAACATGCAGATCTCATCACCTCAGTTACTTTTCTCTCTATTCTTTCTTTTCCAGAACTGGGATCACCAAATAAAACAGATTTCTTTTTCTTTATTTCACTGATATGTGAGTCTGCATCCAGCAGAAACTGAACTTTTTCTGTTACTTTGATTCTCGTGTTTATTTCGCTGTGGTTCAAAAAATGTTTTTATATGCAAATTGCTAAGGAGGAGAGTGTATGCATCCATTCATGTCTAAAAATGGGAGTGGAAATCAGGCTTATGCATGTGCATATAATTCCATAATGATTTAGATTCATAAAAGAGAGCTATATGTACACAGCTTTGTAAATCTAGTGGAAGGAATGCATATTCACATTTCTGCAGTCGGGCATGGATGCAGTTTTAGTCTAGAAAAGAGAGTTATTATGCAGCTGGCCTTGCTTTCCCTTATTGGTGTTCATCAGAGCTGATTCCTCTTTCCTCGTTAAAATACAAATAAATCTTAATTCATTAATAACTAGTTAGATTAAAAGAAAAGAAAAGCAAAGAAAACAACATAACCCCTAATATGTGTGCGTGACATAGCCTATGAAGAATAGCAGCCTCGCCAGTCAACATATTGATAATCAAATGTTTATTTTTTGTTTTCTTCAACTTCTTAATGCCCCTGTGTTCATGTTGTTTTGCAAATACTTTTGTTGTGCAAATAAGTAAGCAAAATGACACACCTCATACTGAACAAGATGATTATGAATTTTCACTTAATTCTTCCTAACTAGTTCATAAAAGGATGGGGTCTTTGTGTCTTGTATGCTCAGACATCAGTTCTAATGCTTTCAGCTATGCAGCAGATGAGTATTTTATTTAGGGGTATTAACACTTATCCATTGCTGACTCTACTTGTCTGAAACCAAAGCTGAAATAGGATGAAGTTCTTGTGCACTCAGTACTAAGTGTACATACAAGTAAAGCCCACACTATCATGTATACACAGCACACATTGATTAGTTCCTGCCTTGGATAAACCCTCAGCTCCCCCTCTCTCTGCCTCTAATGTTGCTCATTGGAAATATGCTAATGAGATTCGTCACGATTGCTGATTCCCTTTGAACTTTTTGTATCGTCACGGCCGGAGTGAAATCACAGAGGTAGAGAGCAGGAGGTTTTCTGCTGCAAGCCCACGGCCCTTCTTCTACCATCTGCCGGACCTCATTTCATTTGAATAATAAATGATTGCCTTTTTTTCCCCCTCACTTTGCTACACAGAGACGCCTCAACTCTTCACAGGTTTTTGCAGTTCAAGGCAAAAACTGGCCACAAGCCATGATGGGGGATTGTTGTTTCTGACAGTAAAGCACTGCCCTGGGTGTACAGGCTACAGCGGGCAACTGACAGCCATGATACTGGTGGCTGTATAGAGAAGTTACAGATGGGATTGAAGTCTCCCGATATTTTGAATAACTGTGCTTGAATGGAAAGCCTCAGCATCCTGTTTCTCTGAACGTACAAAAGATTCTGAAAAAATATTTTCATGGTAATTCTCTTAAATGAAAAAAAGAATCATTCCTAAAGAAAAAGACTGGAAACTGATTTTATCAGCAGGATATGCTCATATGGTTACATTCTTGCTATTGATGGCTACCAGATAAGAGGAACCTATTCAACTGCTGGAACATGATGATTTGTAAATGACCCATTCAGTATGGAGGACATAAAATGCTTGTATCACTGGCTGTAGAGCTGACAGCGGACATTTGAACTTTCCTAGCAGAGTCCCTTACTGTCACTTTACATAGGACCCAGCTGCAGAAGTGCTGAAGCAAATCTAATTCAAACTTTTCAAACCTCAAAGACACACAGCCGCGCTCCAGATAGCAGTAAAGGCAATAGCTTCTGCCCTCTGGTGCACTTCCCACTGCCACACTTTATAACCCTGGTTCTCAGTGTTGAGAGTGAAACACATGCTCAACAATGGATTCTAATGGTGTCAATAGGAGCATCTTTCCCCTTCAGCGGTCAGTATGTGGTTCTCAGACAGCAAAGTGGTGTTATTATCATGCGCATATTTGCTTAAAATTCAATCCACTATCATTTCTCCTTCATATGAAACAGAATCAGGATATAAATGTTAACAGGATGCTAATCTGCCTTTTGTCAGAAACAATACAAATGACGCCTGAATAATATGCTGTACGTTTCCTTTAAAGGGAGTACTTTAACTGTTACAGCTGTGATATTTATAAAGAGCAAACGTCCTGGTCACTTGTCAGAGAGAATATTAGGGGAGTACTTAAATCAGCTCCCCTGCTGTGTACCTCCACCAGCTTTTAGAATAATTGACCTCCGCATGTTTCCAGAAGCCTGGAAATAGGGAATGCCCTTGACACACTAGGTATGGGAGAGCAAAGAAAAACTAGCTGAAACCCGAGGGATCAGCAGGGGCAGTGAAGCGGGTTGTTCCATTTCCCCTTCGTTTAAAAACTACTGCCAAGTTTTGCATAGGTTTGGACCCAAGTGCCTAGCCAGGAACAATGGGAGTAAGTTTGAATTAATGAAACAATTATTTGCAAACTCCGCTCTTAAGCAGCTCTCCACATTGTCTGCAGCTGTGTATGGGCTGCTGACAGAATATCAGTTTAGCAAATATAGATGCCATATAATACAACAACACAGACTGACATAGCATGTGTGGGTCTCTGGTTCTCCTGGGACACATCAGTTTTCCTGTCTGCCTTCCCAATCACAACTATTAGTAGTGATAACAGCCAAGCAAGAATCCCAGCTGCTGCCCTCCACCACTATTTCAATTATTGAGGTTTTAAAATATTTCATTAACATGGCTAAGGCATGATCACTGGTGTATAACAACCAAGAGCCGTCAACACCCCTGAGGATAATGTGGTGATAATCACAGGGATAAGTGCAAGCTCTACTATGAAAACACTGTGCATTGTCACATTTGATAGGCCATATGCATGGGAGGCAATGGCTCTAACATGAAGCAGTAGGATGTGTAGCATTCGATCATGTTTGGAATCATACCTGATCCTGAAATGGGTTTTCAATGTAATGTGACTCTGCAGTGTGCTACCTTTGGGCATCTATTAAGTGTAATTTCATGGTGCATGTGGTTTGTTAGCTATACCAGTTGGTGTGCTAACTGCTCCATCATGCAGGAAATCTATATTCTGCCTTACAAAACGCTGTATCGACATGTTTAAGCCAAATTGAGTTAAGACTTCAATTTGACCTTTTCAAAATAAAAAAAAAAACTGAAGCACAGTTGTGAGTAATACTGTGCTGTGGCGAGTGAGGAAAATATAACTGGTGAGGTAGAGATGACAACCCTTGGCTAAAACTAAAACTAGATTTGATTGTTGATTTCTTTTTTCTGACTGCTATCAGCGACTGAAATGTTTCTGACATCTTGAAGATTGACTGTGTTACACACAGTGTGACACGGAGTGTGTAACACAGTGTGACGTGCCTTTCACAGAAGGAGCAGAGCCCTTACATCAAGTACAGAAACTACCTTGGAAAAAGTGATTTAAAGAAGAAGCTATAAATTCTCTCTCTCAGCTGTGTTCAAATTGTGCAAAAATTGCCAAAACAATTTTCATGAGACTTCACTTTCTTTAAAAGTTTTGTAAAGGACATTGGCAACAGATGAGCTCTCCGAGTCTGGTTCCAGAAAGGATGTGAAGGTGAAATACACCAGCGAGGGTCGATAGTCACATATCTTCAAGGGTCTTGCAAAACAAGCAAGTGGAGACAACTTCTCACTGTAAGCCTTGTTGCAGTACCAGTTTTTCTCATCTATCATACTTTTAAGCTTTAAAAAGAAAGAAATAAAACAATTAAAGGAACATTCTGGAGCTACATCAATCCCAGTATTATTATTAGATGGGAAGGAGTATATTTTCATCAGGGGCCAACACGATGTCAATTGAAGCAGTTTTAATGTAAAATGGTAATAGAGGGTACCCAAGTACCATAAAACATGACATCTAAGGAGCAGCATCACACTTATCTGGGGATTTGCAGACCTGTGCCTTTCCATTTTCCCCCATGCTGGTGGCTTCCTCCGGTTATTCCATGCAGAGTAAGTATCGGCACTCGTGAAGCTGTCAGTGCTGATCTTTTCTTTGTGAAAATGACTAGGACATAGCATGAAATTTTCTTTTTATGAAGTTCAGCACGTTGACATTCCTGTCTATCTTATCCTTCCTCTCATGCAGAATCGGTGCCTTCTATCTTTTCTGCCCTGAGAGATCTTTCCGTGACTTTACCCACATCATCACATTGGCCATGAAGGGATCAACGTCCAGCTTCTTCACTTTGGATTTACGTTCTTTACACCCCACCGCAGTGCAATATGGTTGATTAAGATGATGTAGAAATTAATGATCTGTATCACTTATTTGGGCTTGTTGCTTTTTCTTTTTCTACTCGAAGAGGTCATGTGTCCAAAATACCACATTTTCCAACACCTTATGGGATCATTTTGCCTCTATTAAGTTAGTACATGTTGCAATTGATCTATGTCAGAATAAACTGCTATTTTAAGTAACAGTGTAGATATCACCCGTAGAGATGAACTGAAGTAATTTCAACTTTTTAAGTTTAGTTAAAGTGTGCAGAAAAGAATATTTGTACAGCCATGTCTGTGCATTCACCAACAGTCTGTGCAAGTCAACCACTGATGTCACATGAACTACTGTAAACAGACACAAAAGGAGGATGCATCATGGCCTCTGCTTCATACACTTGCTAGTATTGTCATTGAAATCTCAGTACTGATCCAGTTCTATGGAAGCAGAGACCCTGAACTCCCTCCTTTTTGCATTTATTGACAGTAGTGTGCATGGCATTCCTCGCGCTATTGGTAAGGACTTAAAAACAGCTCTTTTTATACACTTATAGCACACATCCAAAGCTAAAATTACCTCAGTTTGTCTGTAGGAACCCTATCCATGCCATCACTTAAATGGAATGATGTATGTGTCTCGTCAAAGGCTTAAAATAGCTATTTATCCCGATGTAAGTCAAGTGCTGACATTGATTGTCATTTTGCACCAAATTGATATTGCATTTTTCTTTTTTTTCTAACTCAATACTGCCTCAGTTTTCATCATTTTGGTCCCAAATGAAAATTTACACTCTTTACTGACCGTTGGCTGGAATGTTGCTTAACAATGGTGATAACAGAATTCATAGAGTTTGGTGTAGATGTTTCCTCACTGCGGTCTTCCTGGCTAATTGGTGAAATCTGAAGTTGGTCATTATGAAGACAAATATCCATCAAAGTTCTTGCCAAGATAACTTTAAAAAGTTTGTATTTACCACTAAATCATGTAAATAAAAGCACTGATTTGCAAATTAACTTCATGGTGATATTGACCTATATTAATAGAATATTAATATCACAGCAGGAAAACTGATATTAAAGGAAAGAATTAAATACTCTGAAAGAACATATTTTGATAGTGAATGATGTTTTATGCAGGTTCCAGTAAGTGGTAATAAATAAATAAAAATGAAATAATAATCTCATGAAAACAAGCTGCCTTTTTATGAGCTTCTTTGCAAACCAAATTAGCGTAAA
Source organism: Arrhamphus sclerolepis (assembly GCA_037176975.1). NCBI lineage: Eukaryota > Metazoa > Chordata > Actinopteri > Beloniformes > Hemiramphidae > Arrhamphus > Arrhamphus sclerolepis. The sequence goes on from JBAMYA010000009.1 coordinate 13,106,847, forward strand.
GGTTATCTGCGTTATTGTGTTGCTGTCCTTTTGTTGTTAAAAGCAAAAGAAAATACAAATTTGTTTATATTTATCAGAATTTAGAAACGTGCAAAACTGAAATGATCAAAAATTTGAAATGCTCGAGCATGTGTAGTATTTCATTTGAGGAAAATATTTCCACATGAATTGTTGTTTATGTGCAACTGGTGCTCTATCCTCTGGACACAAGAAACAACAGCGGTTCAATTTACCAATAAACGAACATAAAGACATGCAGTCGTAAAGCTGTTTAGGTGATTTCATTTTCCTCTTGAGGCAAGGCTTTAGTTTTCATTTTGCTTTACTGTTGTTGATGGACTTGACTTTGTCTGTTGCCTGCCAGGTTTGTGGTCTTTATGTACAAATACAAACGAAATAGAGAGACTTGTGGTGCACTGGCACACACTTGTCTGACAGTCCAGAATTATGGCAGGCAGACTGGATCCAAGCCTTGAGCAGTAAGAGAGAGACAGAAAGAGGGGGCCCCCGGCAAGCTGCCTTGGCTTTGTTTACAACAAAAAGCCATTGTTTGATGTGGTCGCGCAGCCGGCTCCAAAGCTCCTACTCCCACAGGATGTGCTCTGGGTAAAATGCCAGACGGAGGCCACTGCTGAATGACTTCGACCTCATCCTGCTGGGACTCTTAGCAGAGTCCTCTTCAGGCCTCTAGAGAAATAAATAAAACAATAAAGGCTTGATGGTCTTTAGTTTTGCATCCATTACGGGGGGGGGGGCTGTAATAAGTATCAGTAGTTACCTCAATAGAGTTCAGATCTCAAAGTAAAAAGATCCGAAACTAAAAGCAACAATATTGGATGAGCCAGAAACATTTGGTTCAACTCTTCAGTCCAATATCAATAGCAGTTTAATCTGTTATATTCTGAATAATTGTGAATTTCCTTGTTTTCTACTTTTTGAAAGATTTAAGGTGTTAAGCGGGCAATGTGTGTGTGTGGTATGTGCATGTGTGTGTGCGTGTGTGAAAACAACAGCTGGTTAACAATCCTGTTTCCAAATCTTCCAAATCAGTAGCATATAACATGACATGCCAGATTATTGGTTCTACAAAGGTTTCTAGAAAGTCTTGATAAAAAAAAAAAAAAAAAAAATTAAAAGTCAGTTTTTGGCAACATCTGTCTGTTGTCTGTCACAGACTGTCTTTACCCAATCATATAAAGAAAATACAGCCTGTTGAGAAATTAAAGATATCAAAGCCAGTTGGGAGAGGGAACGAAACATCTTTCCTGCACAGGAAAGCCTTCACTGTCTTTCTTTCTCCTGTTTGGCTATAACAAATGCTGTCTGCACTCACCTCTTCAGGAGCTGACTGTCATCACACCTTAAGTCTCCATCCATCACTGCCAGTAAAGGATGCTGATTGGTCAAACACAATTGCCAAGTCAACAAACACATAGCCTTGAGCCTGGCAAGATGGATTCTGCCATAATAGTATACTTGGAAATGTAACTTGCACCCCAGCAACATGTCAAACTGCTCGTCTTATTTGTGAGTGACAAACTTGCCTGTTTAACACTGAGAGTGTGACAGTGTGAGTGTTTTTTAATCCTTGAAATTTCAAAGTCACATTTCAGACTATATTTTTGTCCACTTAGATCTATTATGTCCAGCTGGTTCAAGTCTTTTGTGAACTTTTTGTAACATCTATATTTATATTAGTTTTGATTGTTTTCTTTTAATTTAAGCACCAAAGCCATTTTGAGTTTGCTTGGGAAACATAATGCTTTAGTTAAAAAGGCCATTTTGCAGCCTGTACATTGGAAAAATACAAAAAAGCATCCAGTGCATTTCTATGTGACAACCAAGTGTCAGTATGTGACAAGTTAGGAGTAAGACTGTGTTCAGTGTTTAGAAACAATGCGATGATACGCATCTGCTGCATATTATTCCAACATATTATTTTGGTTTGCTGTTAACTATCCTCTGCCTTGTGCTTTTATTCTGCACAAAATCATCATTCAAGTTATGCCACATACAAGTCATTTGCAGACTAAAGAAAGCCTTTGTTGTTTTTATAATGGATATTATTCAATCGAAACAAATTCAGACCATGAAGGGGACATGCATCAAAGGATTCAGCAAGTAACCAAAGCTTCATATTACAAACATCAAATCCTTAAAGGGTTGTTTGGCTGAATGCTTGGATAGAGACAACCCAATAAATGGTGCAACAAGCCATCCCCAAAAGACCAATTTATATCAACCAGAGAGCATGTGATATTAAAAAAAAAACCCAAAAAAACCAACAACATTCGGCTTTACTAATAAGAAATGACATGCCTTCTTCACTGATAAAGCATTTCAAGTTAAAGCTCTTTAAAAGGCATCTAGCTCTGCCACGTTGATGTATATTGTGGGTGAGAATTCTTTAAAGAGCTCTTTAAGTGTCATGATGTTTGTGTTTATTTTTATCAGTGAAGTAAGGAAAGAGCTTTGGTTGCATATCACCCCAGCCATGAAGTAGATTTTAACAGTAGCCAGTATACGGTGGTAATCTGTGCCTAAAGCAAGCCTGGGCAAGCAAGAAACATGTGGTGGTGGGCCAAGCTTAAATCCCCTATGACCTTGCCGCTTTCATGCTACCAGGATGAGATGAAAGGAAGCGTTGATGCCTCTACTGCCCCCAAGAGGTGCTGGCTTCATGGACAGGAAGGGGAAGGATCTTCAAAAACTCTCTCTAATAACTTACATGTTACATTTGGCTGATGAGTGCAGATTATGAGTAATGTTCCCCATGTAGAAGAAGTTTAACACTGTTATTTACAGCTGTAGAAGAAGGGGTCCAGAAAGGAGACCAAACATACTGTAAGTCCCAGCTGTTTCATGGAGGATCTGTTTAATTTTTCATGTTAGTGAAAGCAGAGAGCAAGCACAAAACCTGTGAAAAAGCTCTACCTGTACTCCTTGAGGATTTCTCAGAAACAGTCCTAAGTGAAGAGTTAGAAAATGAAATATTCTTTCTCTCCTTCCTCTTTTGATGTGATGTGTCTGACAGAGCTGGGAAACTGAGCACAAGTGATGACAGAGGAAACAAAAATCCGGCTGCCTAACTATGGTTGTCCTTTTTTCTCTTTTTTTCACACAACACACAAGGTTGTCAAGATAGTTTATAGCCAGCTGTTTCATCTGTCAGTAGTCATGACTGGAATTAATAGACCCTTAAACACAGGCAGCTGTGAATTTTCTATACTGTGGCTCGTGGCATCAGAAAGAGCAGTTGTTATTTGGATATAATGAAACATCCCTATATGGTGTGGCTGTGTTGTTTCATCTCTCAAAGAACAAGCCAGCAGACTGGCAACATGGTTCGCAAACTCAATTGACTACTCAGATCACTCTGAGGTGGCTTTGATGGAATCTGGTGATCTTTTATTCATTTTTCAAGCCATTATAGAAAAAGATCTTATATATACTGTATATATGAAGCCACATTGACATTTGTTTGCAATTCTTTTGTAAGCAAGGACTCAAGTCGGTACTATATGCAAACACTGCTTCCAAACCAGCTGTCAATTGAAAGTGATTGATTTTCTATGTTAGTATCACTGACAAAGTTTATAAGAGGATTTTTTTTTTCATCCAGCGATATGCATCAGCAGTCTTAATACCTCTCCTGCCTCATGATGAGTCAGAGTGAATCTATATAATGAATATAAATAAGATTGTGCCTGCAGCGCTCTGAGTGTCTATCTGCACCTCCTCTCAGCATTAGGAGATTTACCACACGTGCACACACACACACACACATACACCTACACACACACACACCACAAGATCAGAAATCTGGGAGCCTAAACTGTCAGTAACTAAGTATCAAGCATCTGCTGCTGAAGCTGCATGTGCGCTGCTCCGTGCTCTTGCCTATGCTGCCAATACTTTTGCTTCCTGACAGACATGACAACATCTACAATCACGTTTTCACCTTCTGATCAATACATTCTTGGCTGAAGTGCAAATATGAGAACTCCTGCTCGAGCAGCCAAGCTTCATTCAATAACTGCTTTGCAAGAACCACCACACTTATACATTTTTTCAGATGAATTTTGATCCCGTGTCAAACATATTTGGGGGCAAAGTAGCAATGCGGATCAATAGTATTTGTTTTTGTTTTTGTTTTGTTTTGTTTTAAAAAAAAACATAACTCTTTCTCTTTTTAAAAAAAAACAACAAAAAACGTATGTCTTCTTCTAAATAACTCCTCCAATTCTTCACCAAACCAGGTACAGATTTGAGATATTTTAGATTATATAGCGCTCTCTCTGGAGCCACAGTCTCTCTCTATCAGGGGTGAAAGTAGTTTTAAATTCCTGCTGGTACTATTACCAAAACCTTCATCTCTCTCTCACTTCATGCATTTTAAAATAGCAAAGTCAAAACCCAAACAAAATAAAAACATTTTCAATATTTTACTGCAGGCTACCTGCAGGCCTATGGAGTAGTCACAAATTAAAAACACTTGAAAATATGGTGAACTATTTCTTTTAAAGGAAACATTGATAAACAACCAGAATTCAAGTCTCTACAAACAGATCATGAGATCAGCTTGTTCAAAATCTTCATCACTGGTTGTTTTTCTGATTTTCTGTGGTGACTCATCTTCAGTGTCCCTGTCTTTTCTTTTGAACAAGGAAGTAATTTTTCTCTGCATTTTTACTTTGACAATTTTTTTAAACTGTTTTGTATTGTATCTCCATTTTTATTTAAAATGTCTGCAGATGATAACTGACAGATATTTAAATCATGTTGAAGCGTTTCAGACAACCACAACAATGTGTGAAATTTTGTTGGTGTAATTTATTGTTCGTCCGGTCCCAGTGCAAGTGACGTTTCTTGACGTGTGAGGACCAATTGTCAAAAATGCCCCAGTGCATCAAATCAACTGCACCAATCTCCATAGCAACCACTGCGTTTCAGAAATAGACGCGCATACACACTCACGTACTTCTGAGTGAAATCTCCAGTAGTTGGCTAATAAGAAGTTTTTTCCCACTGTTCTGTATCGTCAATAACACGAAACAGAACTGCTTACATTGCAATTGATTTTAATTGGGACATTTTGTAGCGAACGTAAAGACATTAAACATGTGGTACATGTTTCGAAGGCTGGGCGCAGACGAGACCACCAGGCTCTCTCCGAGGCGAGGGGAAGAGAAGCAGAAGAGAGGGAGATGCCCGGCCAAGGCTTCGTCCAGCATGAACTAAAACACAGCACGGACAGTTCAGAAACAATTCCGAATGAGTTAAAAGGAATTTTTGAACAAACACAGTAGTTTTCAAGACTGCATATCGCTAGTGGATCTATTTTCTGACCCAAAGTGTGCCCTGACTGGCTCTGGATGAAGGCTTTATAGCAGGCAGCCCGTCTCCCATCTTCCTGGAACTGCCTACCACTTCTGAATCTTTTAGTGGTCGACAGTATCAGACTGTACCAGCTTACTTTCACCTCTGCTCTCTCTATACATATATGAACACATTAGTTTCTTTAGTGAATGACTTCAGTCACACAACACCTACAACTGAAAACATTAGAGCCATGGCAACTTATCTTTCCTGCATCGCAAGGATGGCTGCCCCTGGTCAAAGCAACAATTACTGCAGAGGTAAATGTTCAGTGATTCACACATATATTGAGCTTTTCAGCATTTTTCTCTTCATCCACATACACATTCACATGATTCTTTATATCTAAATTATCTTTCAACATGCAGAGCTCTTCCTTTATTATCACACACCGATGAGCATATTGGAGGCAATGTAGGGCTGCCTGAAGACACTTTGACACTTAAAGCGGTTGAAGATCAAAACATAATCTTGAAATCGGAAGACAATCACCCTATCATCTGAGGTTTGACCAACTCATTAGAGTCAGCAAGAGCAGAGCTGACTCTAATCTGCAGCAGGGAAGTCTTTTAGAAAATAGAATAGGTAATGTTATGCTCTGTTACCACTGCTAACTGGAAATTACTTATCTTTCTACTAAAGCGACATGACTACTTGAGGTAAATGCATCTTGAAAAATTTCGTCAAGATTGCAGCACACCTTCCTGCTCACGTTTTGTCTCTCAGGTTCCAGCATGATGTATTTGGATTATTAACACACAGACTGAGTTCTTCTAGCAGTAATTACTCACAGATGATTTTCTATGTGTTTTTTCATGGCTCAATGCAAAAAGTAACTTTTGAAGGGCAGCTGTCATGGTAACATAACATTACATCATGTGTTGTTATTCATCCATTTTATAATTTTCTTTATTTAACAGCCAATTTTTCAGTGACAAAATTGCAAAAACAAACATCATAGGCACAGTTACAAAACTGAATTAGTTTCAAACGTTTTCCATCCCTCAAACTGATGTTTGTGAGTTCTTATCCTATTGCATATGAATCCCCATGTTGCCATAATCATATTGAATTTCGGGTCAACTAACGCTGATTTTCCAGAGGAGAACAATGCATCAAACAAACAGGGTCTGTAGTCATTATTAATAACATAACGCAGCAGTGACAAGGAGATTTGATGACGTTTGAAAGAAATTAATGGAATATTAATGAGAAAATAACGTGCCAAGCATCCCATTCCCAAGAAACACGTCTTAACTGCACACTGCACTAAAGAAATATGCATTTCATGTTGTCCTACATGATTACAGTGGGCTTCTAAGAGCCTCCAAATGGCTGCTAGGCTGTTAACCATCTGCTTTTGGTCTATGATGTTGTGTTTTCTTTCATTTGCTAGTATTTTTGTGCATATTTTATTCCATGATTTTGCTTCTACATTTTCTCAGCTAAATGCAATTCAATATTCAATAGTGAAAATTTACTTTTCATTCATTCATTCATTCATTCATTCATTCATTCATTTATTTTTAAGGGTTATTAGGGAGCAAAAATCCCCCTTGGGGCAACATGCCTGCTGTAAAGGCTCAGGAGCACAATTTAAAGACCACTAATAACAGAGAATAAGTCACTGTAAATAAAGAAAGAATGTTAAAGTAGATATCATTAGTATTTCCCATGTACCCTTTTCTTTGAGAACTTAATTATATCTTGTCTGTAGAAAGTTAGTCACAGGTGCCACAGTACAAGAACTGAAGGTATTTTGTTCAGCCAGAGACATTTCTGACATATTGTTGTGTTCCCTGAACGAGTTCATTCAGCTAATATGTGCATTATCCTGTATGGGAGTATTTGACAGCCGCTCCGCTATTAAAAGTATGATTAGGAAAATTATATAGGACCACTTTTCAGCTGAAACCCAAGGACAAGTTTAAATCCAGCACTGGAATTTCAATCAGGCTCCTGAGCAGTAGCCTACCTTACATCTGGAAAGTCAGGCACTTTGCAATAGTAGAAATGCTCTTATCAGTTTTAAGACACTTTCTGATTTTAGCAAAGTTATAAACTTTCAGTTTTCCTGACTTTGGTGAATTCATACTTTCTTAATAAGAATAGATTACTTCATATAAAACATTTCTTCTGATTTTCTTTCTTGTTTTTCTTTGTTCATAAAGTAGCATTGACAGTAAATAACTGGCACATTTTTATTTTTCAAACTTTGTGTTACAAGGTTTTTTTTTCACTGAAAATTACTGCACTTATTTATAGGAATTTTCTCTTCTTTTTGTACAGCTCAAAGTGGTGCACTGGGTACTGGGAAATAAAGTTTCTTGATTTGTTTGTTTTCTCATAAAATTGAACTTAAATTTTAATAACAGGCAGTAGTGTACAATATCCTCCATCCATCCATACACCAAAATTATACTTTAATTCCACTTTCCCCTTATATAAACCTAATGCATACTACTCTGATCATATTTATTGCGTTTTTGATGATTCATTTGTAAAACATTGGGCAATGCAGCCTCAGGGATCACAAGCCAGTATGTTTTTAAGCCAGTCTCAAGCCCAGATAAATGCAGAGGTTTGTGTCTGGAAGGGAATCCAACGTAAAATCCTATGCCAAACTAACTACGCGAATCACAAGACCCATGAAACCCATAACAGATCGATCGAGGCCCGGGTTAACAATGACTACCATCCACAATGTTGGCCAACAGGGTGCTAATGGAGATTGGGCTACTGTTTGCTGGAGTGTCCGTAGGCAGAGAGAAAAGAGAAAAAGCAAGAGACTAGAGCTGAGAGTAAGGACTTTCAATGTTGGGACTATGACAGGAAGCTTGAGAAAGTTGGTTGACATGATGCAGAGGAGGAAGGTGGCTATTCTGTGTGTTCAGGAGACCAGGTGGAAAGGTAGCAATGCGAGAAACTTAGGAGCAGGGTTCAAGCTGTTCTATCATGGCGTGGATAGGAAGAGAAATGGAAGAGGAGTTGTCTTGAAACAGGAGCATGTTAGGAATGTTCTGGAGGTGAAAAGAGCGTCAGAGTAATGAGTCTGGAGCTAGAAACTGAAGGTGTGGTGTTCAGTGATAGTGTTTATGTTTAGGTGGGATGTGAGTGAGAAGAGAATGAGTAATTCTGGAGTGAGGCAGATGAAAGAGTGGTGATTAGTGAAACCTTCAATGCAGAAGATGAAGAAGTGATGGGCACGTTCAGTATCCAGGATAGGAACGCAGAAGGACAGATGTAGGTAGACTTTGCAGAAGAGGAGATGGGACAGGCCCTGGGTAGTAGGGAGATGCATCCAGATGACTGAACATCTACTTCTAATGTGATCAGTGAGACAGATACTTGGTGCTGGAATGAAGAAGTGCAGGAGTTTGTACAGAGAAATATGTTAGCTAAGAAGAAGTGGGACACTGAGAGGACTAAAGAGAGAAGACAGAACTGCAGGGAGATGCAGCATAAGGTGAAGGTAGAGTTGGCAAAGGCCAAACAAAGGGCATGTGATGATTTGTATGTTAGGTTGGACAGCAAGGAGGGAAAGAATTATTTGTACATGTTGGAAAAGCAAAGAGATAGAGGTGGGAAGGACATGCAGCAGGCTAGGACAATTAAGAATAGAAATGCAAATGTATTAGTAGGTGCCAGAAGTGTGATGGGAAGGGCATGTATGAAAGGACATGGAAGGACAACTTCCATGCAGTGATGAGATGCAAGGATCAGCAAGGATGCAAGGATCGTAAGACAGTGATGAGGTGCAAGGATCAGCTCCGAGCCCCTTCTTGTTTTGTATGATGATGGACGAGCTAACAGATGAGGATAAACAGGAATGTCCATGGACTATGATGTTTGCTGATGACAATGTGATATGCAGTAAGAGCAGGAAACAGGTGGAGAAAAATCTAGAGAGGTGCACCAGAAAAGAAAGGAATGAAGGTTAATCACAGCAAGACAGAATACATGTGAATAAGAGGAACCCAAGTGGAATAGTGAAGCTACAGGGAGCTGAGATAGAGAAGGTGGAGGATTTTAAGTACTTCGGGTCAACAGTCCAGTGCAACGCAAAGTGTAGAAAAGAAGTGTAGAAGCGTGTGCAAGGAGATTAGAACAGGTTGAGAAAAGTGTCAGGTCTTATATGTGATAAAATAGAACCAGCAAGGATGAAAGGAAAGGTGTACAAGATGATAATGAGACCTGCCATGTTGTATGGTTTAGAAACCATGGCACTGAGGAAAAGACAGCAGAGTTGGAGGTAGCAGAGGTTAAAATATTGAAGTCTACCTGATGGACAGGATCAGGAGTGAGTACATCAGAGGAACAGTGCATGTTTGATGTTTTGGAGAAAAAGTCACAGAGGCCGGACTGAGGTGGTTTGGACATGTACAGACGAAGGAGAGGGAATATATTGGTAGAAGGATGATGAGGTTGGAATTGCAAGGCAGATGTAGACAAAGAAAAAAGTAGAATTGTAAAACTTTGGGCATCTGATATGGCAAAAGAAGAACCAATCCAGGAATATCTTGGCAACTTCAAATGATAAAAGCACTATGTAGCCCCTTACTTAACAATGGTTTAAATTACAGTATACACTGAATGTGCCTAAAGAAGACTTTGCTGCAAAACGGTAATATTAATCACAACAACTATTTAATCTGTTCATGTAAAATAATGCACCTGCCTTTGGAACTGACATAGGCAGGCAGGCATATTATTTCAAAACTGAGGCAGGTTCTGACAACACATCTGGCAAATTTCAAGGGGACAGTAGTTATACTTCATGTACACAATGATTTCAGGTCTTATAAAACAGACATGTGGATTTAAATGATTCACTTGTTAAAGTGGCAGCTGAGGCTAATGGAGAACTGTAGATAATATTTTATTGAAGAGTATATTTGACATATATCTTCCTGCTACTCCTATTCCAGTTACTGATCATAGAAAACCCAGCTTTTCTTTTAGTAGCCTCTTACACTTCTTCTCACATTATTCTTTTTTTTTTACACCGTACAGATATTAAAAATGACTTTGTGACTTCCTAACTCTGTGAGCTAAGAAAATCACACGCCCAAGACAGAACCATTACACCTATGATGCCCTTAACCAAACAAAAAAAAAATCAGATTTCTCAGAGCCTGATCTACCAGTGAAGTTGAAAATCAGTCACTTCCGGTCACCAGCTGTGCAGTCAGTGCATATGCATTGAAGATGGCAAAATAAACCTTTCACATGAAATTCTGATTAATCTGAGCATCACATGCAGTCAGAGTAGCCAAATGATGGGAAAATAATCTCTTAAAAAGAACTACTGATACTCCAATCTCAAAGGAATTATAATTACTAAATTCATGGATTCTGATGACTCTAGCAGACACTGAAAACATGTGCTATGGGTATTTGGCTACTTTCGCCCTCTACTTTCCTTTCAGTTGCAAATTTCTGTTTTCGTCTTTTAAGAATTGCAAGTACTGAAGATGTGTTTCACAGCCAGGTGTGACTCTGTGAAAAACACCATAGTTGATCTTCAGAAAGCTGTAACTCACTCAAAATCCATTATTTATGTGTGAGAGTAAAATTATTGTCTCCTAGTATGCCATTGCTGCGAAAATGAGTTTCTTATAACATTATAAAAACTAGATGGTCAAAATGTTTCAGTGTTTTGGTGACAGTGTGTGTGTGTGTGTGTGTGTGTGTATGTGTGAATGTGTTAACATGTTTTCAGCAAAGTTGAACACTTGTTATACCGAACTGTTTTTTCATTCAAGATAAGTGACTGTCAGAGCGAATATTCCTCAGATGCTGATATAAAGAGTACAAGGTTTTGCATTCCACTTCATAAATGCAATAAAAACACTTAGATGTGCAAGTCATGACAACAGGCTCTTCTGGCAATGACCTCACAACAAATAAGAATAAACTTGGAAAGGAAAAGATGTCTTTCTCTGAACTGCACAGGCCAAGCAGAACAGTTTGAAACCTTTCCAGAATGAGAGTACTTTTAATATGAATCTCATCTTCACATTACATTTCCACAGAGACAATAATTGTATTCAAATATTATATAATTTCAGTCGTTTTCAAAGAATGTGGCACTGGGTAATCAATTATACATGATGACATTATTCCAGTAATAATACTTATATCTTATATTCCAGAAGTGTTGGAAAAAAAACATCAGCTGTGACTGACATTACTACAGCTGTAGTAGGTATGTAGAAACATAAATATATGGATAGGAGGACGGATAAAATCCTCCCATATGCTTGTTGCCATAGACCTGATATGTGTTCTTTGAATGAGACTGGATATATATTTGAAGGATGGATAGATAACTAACAATGGTGTAAAGTAGTTCTCACAACATACAAAGGAGAAGTTGTTTGTGATCGTTGGCCCAGCAGCTCTGCAGAGTCCTGAGGATAAGCCTTAAGCCAGAGCACAGCGGATAACCAGTGGTGAGGTGAAAGCTCAGACAATACTGTTAGGCTCTGAGGCAAGCATCCTGCTGAAATAGCAGACTAGACCAGATAATGTGTCACACAACAGTATATTGACGTCGCCGACAACCATCCCTTATTCACGCTATCCTTGGAGGCATGTTGGAAAGAATGACAAACTACAAAGTGAACAGTTTGAGAGAGAAAGCAGCGCAAGGAATTAACATCTCCGGAGATGGGTCTTAAGAATAGGTAAGTAAAGGTGTGATGGTGCCTGCGCTGGAGAAAAGATCTTGCTTTCTCTCTGTCCTTCCCTCTGTAGGAATTCAATAGGCAGGCCGGATAATATAATTGGTTCCAGGAGCGGTGAATGTTGCAGGGAGGGACTTAAATATACCCCAAGAAACCTGACAGTACATGCCGAAGACAGAAAAGAAAAAAGGAAAACAAAATAAATGCAAGTTGACAGGCAATATGGGGGACAGTTAGGCTTAGTGTTATTACCATGACAAAGAGAAAAGAGCACAGTGTCTACTCCCTGCATGGAGGGTGAAGAGGTTTAAGGACAGAGCAGCAGGAGATGAGGAAGTGGCACACTGAGCTGTGTGTGAGTCTCTGAGCCTGCGGGTGTCTGTGCATGTGAATCTGTACTTGCTCTCTGTCGCTCTCTATCTCCATCTGTCATGTGTGTGTATGTAATCATACCTCTTACAAAGCGTACAACTTTGCTCTGTTATTAATGCCTCGCAACTAGAACATAACTTTAAAGACTCGCAGAGAATTTTCTGCACTTCTAACTACAGATATGATTAAGAATGTTTGTTTTATGCTCACAGGGGGCCTAAAATGGTGTTAGAGATTGAATCAGCCGTGATAGTAGCAACTATTACAGAATGATAAATCCTGAGGGGCCCTTCAGGCTTGGAAGAAAACGATTACTCCTCTGCAGGGCAAAAAGTGACATCATCCTTAGCTGGAAGCTGTTACGAGGACTAGCACAGTGTATGCTTTATATACCATCTCCGCATGCCTCACACACAACTACCAGGCATTAGTATGGGAACTGGTTTGCGTTGATTCTGGTGCTTTGCATGAGTCAACCACATCAAACAACAGAGGACTGGGTTAATCTCTCCCATGGAAATGATCAAACGTTTCTACACGGATACAACTTTTCAGTTTGTGGGCACTCCTGAGGGCCAGATCTGACAGCATGACCAGTTCAAGCCCTGCTTTAACTTCACTCAAGACTCAATAATGCTTACAAGCACGCTGGCTATGAACACACGTAATATCTTATATATGTAGTATCTAATATCTGATATGTTTGTTTTGTCGATGTTTTTGTTGTACTGGATTTTGCACGTAATAAAGAGCAAATTAAAAATGACAAAAGGATGAATGGCATGAGTATTTTCATGTTGAAGTGTTTCATTCCAAGGAGCAGGCAACATTACTATTTTGAAGTGTGCGCAGAAAAACAAGAAGACAATAAACTTTTTTTACAATTTACAACATTAAAGTAACAAAATAATTGTAAAAAATATTGCTTGGGTTTTTTTTCTCAGGAATCTAAGGTGTATATTCGATTTACAGGAAACTCTGTAAACACTGAAGTTCAACAACTGAAGCTCAGTTTGCATCTTTAACCCTCAGACCTAATAATGTTCGTTTGACTATTGAATAAATAAAATCTAATTTTAACACCAAAATGCCATCAAAACTATCATGAATTTGAAGACTGTGGCACAATGTTCTCAAAAACAGCAAACATATTAGGATGAGACAGCCTTTTCTACATTTGTCCTGAATAATAATGCAGTGGGACGTAATGTAAGAACGTCACTGGTTACATCAACTGTCAATCTAGCAATTGATATCTGCATATACATTTTTAAGTCTTTGCATGCATAGACAGCAAAAGAAGTGGTGCCGTCCTGCTTTGACTCCTTAAATCGACAAACGTCTGAACATCTTTCAGCTTTATATGATTTTTTTTTGAAAATGTATCTACATTCAAACAATGACCAGCACACTGAACAGAAAGTCTTGGCCTGGACATCCATTATTTATAAATACACTACCTGCAATGGAAGTCCAAAAATACAGACTGTTGCACCCCGAGGAAATGTTATTAGACTGCAGCTTATTGGTTCCCAGATGGATCTATATTTACAGTTGCCTTTTGTGGTGATGTTCCAACACATAGACCGTTTCCATCCTACCTCACAAATTGACACTATATTGTCCTCTTAAAAACAATAATGCATCATTTTAGTTTTTTGTTGTTTTTTTTCTTCTCAGAAAAAAAGTTTTGTCTGAAATTTGAGCGACTCCCTTATTTCTGTAAATTATTAGAAATTATCTTTATTTATTTCAATATTACACCCTCCTTTTTTAACTTTCCATGGTCTAATATGATTCTTATAACGAAGAAGAAAGTGTGTAGAGTTCTTTGTTCAACAATTTTGAATTATTTCACAAACGATGATAATAGTTAATACATGTTTAATGACAGAATATCTTTCCCTTGGATTATCTCTTATGCTACTGAAAACTACAACTTGTCTGCATTCACTACATGTTTTGCAGACCTTTAGCAAAGTTTATTTATGGTTTCCAAATCGAAATGGCTTGGCTATTGACACCTAAATTGATGGGTAACTTATTTTATCAATATTTTGGACCCCATTATGTCTGTAGGCCTGACAAAATGTCTTCTTGTCGAACTGCATTGGGTGCACCACAGAATAAGATCCTGAAATGTGTTATTTTGTCTCGCAAGCAGAAACTGCTGACATTTAGTCTGGATTTTCTTGCACAGGGAATTAGCAGAAGCAGTGGGTTCTTGCACAGCATATTGACCCGACAAGAAGGTTATGTTTTCCTAACCTCTTGTTTTGAAGCACCATACAGTGCGACAAAAATTCACTCTTCAGCCCCAGAAATCCTCAGTAAGTCGTCTGCAGAAAGTAAGAGGGATGAGCAGCAGCGATGGTCTAAAATTTTGATTGACCCAGCAATATAAGTTTCACTATATCCAAAAAAAAAAACAGCTGAGCACCCAGGGATGTTTTAATAAAGTTAATGCAGAAGACAAAGAAAGCTGCCATACAAACATGGAGGAATTACTCTGCTGGTGGAAAAGACAAGCTCTGTCAACATGCAACGATATGGATTTTTACATGGTGCTCTGCACCCACACCAGTTAAACAAAACACAAGAGGTCTGACACTACTATCGGTCATGTTGTTGAGTTATCTTCACACTCCCGCTCTGAGTGGATAAAGTTCACCCCTTTACTTGTTAAAGATGATTATGCAGTGCTGTGCAAATTCCTGTTAAACGTCCCAGCACAGTTTACAGTGCTTACAGATACTTTTTATCCAAATGCTAAATGATTGGGGGGGAAAACTGAAAGGTGTGAAATGACAAATGCGATGTGTCGTTATCAGCGGGACATGCCATAAAATGGTGGTAGGAAGCACTTTAAATTATGACGCAGCAAGTTGTTTAAAAATGTAGGCAGAGGAGGGATTATGACATACATCTGCCTCAAACATGGGCATCAAAAGATATTTCAGTCACAGTTAATGTCATTTTTGTGACTGCTGTTAAGGCTGTAGTAATAAATCTTTTTACATTTGGGGAAACAGGTCTGTGATTATCTGTTTTATTGACACAATGGACCGTACAATAGAAAGACAAGCATCAGATGAATACAATCTAAACATTAATATAGAGGAAATGTTTAGATGTTGGTGAAACCCTGTATAGAGCAAATGTGTATTACATCACAAAATGTTCTTTAAGATTGTTAAACCTGCCTGAAATTGTTTTGACAAAAGCTAATCACTACAATTCCCCTGAAGTCAGGATAACTGTATAATAAACTGTCTTTAGAGTGTATTTGCACAGGTTATTTGTATTATCATTGTTATTTTATTGCTATGCTGTTAAATTGCCCTGGTGACTCGCCTCGCCTGATGACAGCTGGGACAACATGGTTATGTGTAAAAAGAGAGCACAGCTTGTTTCATTTCTGAGGTTTTTATTTACCAGAGCAGAGCAAAACCTATGCAGCTTAGCAGGTCTTCCTGTAGGGTAAATACACCCTCAGATGAACGGCAATGCCTGAAATATTAAACTAAGTCACTATTCCTTAACAAAAACTAAGCCAAAAGGCATAAGCCATATGTGGAAAAACTAAGTACACCCATACTGGTTCATAGTATCTAGTAGCAGTCAGTTGACTGATCAGCCTCTATAAAGGCAGATGTTTGATGGAGGTTTACTTGTGTGGAGCATTCCAGCTGTTTTAACACCATGCCAAAGATGAAAGCAATTATCAGTGATATTAGAGAAGCAGCACTGTAAAAGCTGTAATAAATGTTGATGTCATTAATTTTCACAGATTTTATATCCAAAAAAGAAAGGAACAATGTCTATACAGGGGTCATGAAATCTTAACCTGTGTTAGCAGCGAGAGAACAAAAGCCTATTTCATCTATTTTTGGTTAGTTTTATTTTTAATATAAATGTTAACTTGGGCACAAAGGAAGCAGGCAGGAAAAAGAGGAAAAAGAACAGCTTTTTTTTTGGTGCTTTTCATCTTTCCTCATCAAGCAAAGGTTATTCTTCATGTGTGGCTTAAGGTCATGACAGCAAAAAACGTGCGCCATCAGTGATGATATTAAAGAGGAGACTTATTTAAAACATGGTTCGAAAATTACAAAGAACACAACTTTGACATCGAGAAGAAAAGTCTGACGTACCTCTGGCATTCCTGTCATTTTGTATCAGTGTGATCTCTGTGCCTAACTCTACAAAAGCTGAGAGGCAGCCTGTAACCCTGAGCGACAGCAGGCAGTCAGACTGCAGTCTGTATAGAAAAAATCTTCTGATCTCACATGTGAAAGCTTTCCTAAACTTGGTACCGGCGGCCGTGCTTCACCTTGTAATAATTTGAAAAAGTGAAGCACTTCTAGTTCTGACCAGCACCTGAATGGTAAACACTTCTTGGCTCTGACAGTTTTAGACCAGCTGAGAGCATTAGAGGAAAACTCTAATAAAAGCTTTAAAAGGAAGAGAAAAAATGTCGGAAGTAGCAATGTTATACATGTAAAATTAACAATATAAATGTGTAACTGCGCATCTCATGCTGTTATAATTTAGCAGTATTTTTCAAAACTGTGCAGTGTTCTTCATGCAGGGTGTTATTGTGAACGTCTCTAGAAATTCTTATTTTTGGTCTGAACCATTGTCCTAACTGAAGGAAACTGGAGAAGCAAGTGTATGTAGCGTGTTAATGATGCGTCCAGGGTTTGGAACACCAAATGTTAAAAGGTTATTTTTTACAGAATTGCTTAATTCACAAAAAGGCTTAATTCCTACCTAAACCTAACAAAGTGGTTTTTGGTGCAAAATGTAACGCAAGACAAAATAATAAGTAACTAGCAAACATGAAAGGCTTGTGGGAAAACATTAAAAGAAAAAAAAAGTTTTCAAATAAATGAGTCAGGTAGGAGATTCCCATCGACAAACAAAATAAGACAGTACTATTTATTTTTGCATCCATAAATACACAAAAAAGAGGAAAGATCATTTCAATAGTACAAATATATATATTCAATTTCACGACAGTTTTACAAACTGCAGCTGCAACTGTGGTCTGTTTGTTCACTAATTCCATTAAATCTGTTAATCCCTCTTTTAAAAAGTTCTCTAAAGTACCAAATGTAATGTTCTCACTCAGGAGGCAGTCTTTGGTGGTGATCTTAACTTTCAGTCAACATGGACTCCAGTAACGCCGCTTGTGTGACTACATGAAGAGCTCCCAATAATCAGGATTTTCACTTTATTCCTCACAAAAATTAGTTCACCCCAAATTCTCTTTGTCGTTATAAGAACACCTGAGATGGAAAACAGAGCTGTTATATTTTATTTTATTTAACTAGCTAAATGTTTGGTCTTTATCGCTCTTTAACTCTTTGTACCCATCGTCAGCAATGATTAATCAATATAGATTATGAATTTAGATAATCAGATTTTGCTTTACAAAGATTTGTTAAACTCAGTCATGTAAGGCTGTTTTGCTTAAATCATGAGACAAACTTGTTATGAAAACGTAGCCTCAAAAATGCAATTTATTTTCCTTTATCATAATCTCTACAGTGAGATTTCTTCAAAAAGGTTTAACCTGACATTTGAACTTGCTCACTTCTATTCAGTATGAACTGTTTTTGTTCTTTTAGTCAAATATACATTCATCAATCATAAGAATCTGACTTAATTTGAAAAAAGAAAATGAAAAAAACTTACAAATTTAAAGGTTTGTACAGTTTTGTGTACAAAATTATTACTAAATGGGTTACTCAGTACAAAATAGCATTTTTTTTTTTTTTTCCTGATTCTGTCAAGTATTTGCAGATAGTTGGCAGGGAGTCCAATTCCAGCAACGCAGGATGTCAGACATAGACAAAAGTGAGATGCTGCTTGGCAAGAGATTCTGTTTCTGCTCATATTACAGACAAATTAGCTATGCTGCAGGCCTACTTTCACCCTCTATGGAAATGATTGCACAGTGTAATTTAGAAAACATGCAGTGGACTGCTTCAATGCTCAACCCTCCTTCAAAAAACCTTCCAGCTGAAGATTTTCAGCACAGACTGGAAAAAAAGAAAACTTCTGCTCTCTCACGCTGCAGTGAGGTTTCTATTCACTTTCCATGTTAATGGAGGTCTACTTTAATGCATTGAAGAAGTCATTTTAGCAGCTTAGCAGTAATAATACTGGCACAGAAAATGTATTTATTTCACCTCAAGCGAAAATCCGACTACACTAACCTTTCAAGAGATATACAACCTTTGGTATTAATTATCACGGCATGTCACATGCTATTATATTTCTAAAAAAGATTTATTCTTTTTATCATTATTTTTAATTTTATAGGAAAGAACAGTAGTGAAAGAATTGATCACAGCGGAGCTTATTATTGTGCAGCTCTGTCTTTAGCAGGAGATAAATCATGCAGGGTGGCTGCTCTGGCTAATAACTGTTTCAAGTCTCGATAAAGCCCAAACATCTGATATGACTTAAAACGGCCGTAGAGGCTTTGTGGGGAAACTCATATATAATCTTGGAACCCTTTTGTTAAAACTACAAAATCCACGCAGAAATTAAAAATCACCTTCCCCTTATTTAATTTATTTATGCCTTGTTAATATTTGTGGATGGCACAAATGCCAGATCGTTCACTCTGT
>JBAMYA010000009.1:13132338-13154044 GCA_037176975.1 Arrhamphus sclerolepis
TGCTCTTTTTTCCCCCCCCGCGCGGTTTTTTTGTTTTTGTTTGTTGTTTTTTTTTTTTTTTCCCCCTTTTTTTTTTTTTTTTTGGGGGGGGGGGGGGGGGGTACTTCTGTCACCTTGATGTCATGATTTTACTGTTTAAGGCTGAAACTATCAGTCTGTTGTAAATGTCCTTACCTATCATCACCGATACCTGGTACAACTCACTTATTTATAGGGACTGTAGATACAATTTTATGAATGTTTACAAATGACTACTAGAATTATAGATTTTGTCAGGTTTTGGTTGTGTTTTTAGACAGTTTCTTAATTTATCTTAAACATGAGTGAAAAAGACAAGTCTTTTGTATAATCTTTTCTAAGCTAAAACGAAAGTTTGATTTCTCCTGTGTTTTTCCTTCACTTCATTGACTTACGATCGGGATCATGTCTATTCATCCATGCATTTTCTGTGGCTTGTGTTATTCCCATTTATTGATATTTTGCAGATTTGAAGGGCTACAAACATTTTAAATCAGAATTTTGAAGTGGTTATTTCTGAGACATATGTAGCAATAAAGAAATGGTTGAGATTGATCTTTTTTCCCTTTACAATTGCAGTGGATAGAAGGCACAACTAGCTCACAGTATCTAACAGGTAGTATAAGAAGCACTGACTATCACTTTTATGTGATTAATTTTACTGGCCTAATACTGATGTTATATTTTAAAATAAAAAAGATAACACAAAACTCATTAGACCTAAATGTACCCTGTAAAGTTGAATTTTCAGCCATTTATCTTGTGAAGGAGGGTGTGTTATTAAATTATCTTAATCTCAGCATTTTCTTTTCAAATTTGTGCTTTGCATGTTGCTTTTCCATGTAACATGAACAAATTATTTAAAAACTTAACATAGTCGATTGCTTGTTTTTGCAGGACAATGGTTAATTGAGTTTAAAAATGTAATGGCTTTGGCCACTGACATATTTTGGGTCCATGCTGCTACTGTACATGGAAGATTTTATGAATGTTTGTTTTGTTTTTTTGTCTAAGCACCAATGAATAAAGTAAAAGGTTTTATTTGTGGTCTGCCTCATGTTTTAAGTCATGGACACAGATGATTGGTCTTTCTTTGACACATCCTTTTACTAGAATGATACAGTTTTATAACCCAAACCGACATGTGATATTCTTTAACATATATACAATTCCAAGACTGTTGGCATCTTTATACACAATTATTCCCTCCATAAGAATGTTTTTTTTTTCCTTTCCAAGTACTCAGAACAAAATAGATAGCAAATTCTATTAGAAATACTCAAGCTAGAGCCCCTTTAGCCCTCCAGTCCCGGGACAGAAGCCCCAGCAATTCTTCCTCATCCTCATCTTCAGCAACGTCGTTGGTGTCCGTTTGTTCATCCTTGTTGGGCAAAGGTTTGCTTTTCACCGCGTCCCGCTTGTCTCTCAGTAGTTCAACTCTTTTGTAACACTCAATCTGTTCATCAATTTCGTCAATCTGGCGTTCAAGGCGCCCTTCCTCGTCATCCTCCGCCACGATAGCGTCTGATTTTGTGTTCACCAGTCTTATCTCCTTTTGAAACTCTTCCCATTCCTTGTCCATTTGATCCTTGGGCGCGTCGACGTTGCGCACCTTGGCATCTTTAACTGGGTCGTCAAAGAAGCCCTCGGGAAGCACCTCGGCTGTGTTATCTTTCTTTTCAGCGGTCTTCTCCTCGGCATCTGTTTTGAGGATGGATCCTGAATGAGTGATGGGAGGCGCAGACGGGATGGAGCTGTCAAAGAAGTCAACTGGTAGTCCCGCAGCTTCGACTTTCTGAGCAGTGGGGTTTCCTTCACCAGCCTCATCTTCATCATCATCTTCATCATAGACCCCAGCCAAAAGACTCAAGCCTCCAGACGTTTGCTTAGAAACAGTTGAATTGCTGCCGGATTTCTCTACAAAATCGCCTGGCAGTCCTGAGGTAGACTGGCCTGCAAGCGACGCTGGTTTCGCCTTTTTTCCAACTACCTCCTCGCTGTGCGGTGCTTTTCTCTTCGCTGTTTGAGTCTGTGATACAACTGGTTGAGCTTTTCCCTCCTTGAGCTCGACGACCTTTTCTTTATGCTGTTTTCCAAGAACATGTGTTGGCCACAGCAGTTCCGACTTCACCTGAACGTTGCACAAAGTACACATAAGGTGACCAAGACTGTTGTATTTAGCAAAGGGAGATTCCACGCGTTTTTTGTCCGCTGACTGCTTTTGTTTCTCCCTCATCAGCCGTCGGAGTTCTTCTTGATTCACCACTTTCTTGCCCTTCTTGGAAGTTGCCATTCTTGATCAGACGCAGCTTGTTAGCAGTTAGCTGCAGCTTCCCTAACAACTGTCTCACAATGATGACACTTTTGAATTTAATCACGCTCAATAATCTCGCGAGATGTAAGACCTTACTAATGGCATTTTACCATCTGGCGCCGAAGTACGTTTTGTATTGGTAGCTTCATATGGCTTAGGTCCTCAGTTAAAGGGAATTCCACCATTTCCCCTTTTTGTGTTGTTATTAGCTCCTTAGACAGTTAAAACAAAGATGCAATTTTTGTACAAGATAAATAAGGGTTAAACCATCTCTTGAAGTATATTACACTGCGAACACTATAAAACACAAAATTATGATTTGTATATAGTCAAGTTGTGTCAATGTCTTTTACTGAGTGCTAATCCCTTTTCTTGTGTTATCCTGACTGTGAAACTTTTTTTTTTTTTTTTTTATGCAAATGAAGGCAGTTCTCTTTGCTTCTGCAAATGCTATACCATACGAAACTTTATTTATAAAACGCTTTAAACTGCTACAGCGGACCAAAATGCTCTATAGCAGGTAAATAAATGTATGAACATAAAACATAACAAAAACAAAACAAAACTTCCATATAAAATAAAGCGTAAATAAAATCAGTTAAGAAAGAAAGAAAGAAAGATGAAACATCACAAAGAAACTGATTTTTTAAAAGCTTCACATATTGTGATTTCTAGCCTTTATCATATAATAGCTTATAGGTAGGTATGTAATATCAATGCAATATAGTTGTAATGTAATTCCGCCATCCAATCGGGAACAGTGAACCTGAAACTGACTTCAGCGTCGTCGGTGGTAGATGCTCTACTGTACTAAACCGTCTGCCTGAAATTTTGACGCAAAGATTGAATCTGTGTCATTTTCAAACGTGTATTTGGAATCGGACAGAAGAGCCAACAATGTAGTCGCCTGCCGCTCGACCTCTTTCTTCGCTTTCTGTTCATTTAGTGAGTGTGTGTTCTGTTATGTTCAGTATTAATTTCAGTCTTGGTCGCCGCACCCACCATATTCTTTTTTCGTTTTTATTGTGAGCTAGCATGGCTAACGTTGCCTGAAAGCTAATGTTGCCTTTGACTCGATCAGCAGGTGTACCGTAATTGAATTTACGCAGAACAACAAGCTAAGACAGAGGATCGTCGCTGTCTTAAATTCCCTTATTTGCAGACTTTGCTAATGCTGATTAGCCTCCAAAATCAAGCCCGTCGCCACACCTTCACCAGCTCCCAGCCTCGTAATTAACGCACCATGACAGGTGAAAAGATACGCACCATGCGAAAGGACCACAACAAACCGAACAAAAATGAGGCGATTATGGACATCTACGACGAAACCTCCAACGGGACCATCCCTAACGGTACCGGTAACAGTTTCAAAACTAACAAGGCTTTTCAAAAATCAGCGAAAACCTCGGTGCTGCAACAGCATCAGCATCTCAACGCAAACAACATCAACGGCAACACAGAGGCTGTCAACGACAAAAACAAGAACACGATCATCCTGACAAGTGAGGAGTCACAGTTCCCCGTTCATGAGTGCGTGTTCAAGGGAGACGTGCGTCGGCTCTCCTCTCTCATCAGGACTCACAGCATCTCTCAGAAGGATGTACATGGTAAGGCTTTCGTTCGCATTAAAAAGTTACAAATACATTATATTACATATGTTTATGGTTGCATGAACCGGACATGAGTAAATGTATTTTTCTTCCCAGGAAATACACCTCTTCATCTGGCTATTATGCTGGGCCACAAAGGTAGAAGAAAATATATTAATTTATATTGTTATTGATTGATTGGTTGCAAGCCCAGATGCACTTTACTGTCCTCTCTATAGTAATTTAGGTGTAATGCATGAAGTAGCCTTAGATTACATATAAAACTACCTAACTAACTCAGTCTGTTCTGTCTTGTACGTCATTCTGCACATGTACTTTTCTTGCTGCACTAGTTTTACTTGGTGTACTTGTTACTTTGTGATGTATCTTTGTCCCATCGTTTAGAGTAGCTTTTTTTTTAATATTGCACATGCACTAGATAGGACCTAGGGGAACATTATTTCAGTAACCTACATACTTGTATGTGGTTGTAGTGACAAATAAATAAACAATATGAATTAACTCGCCCCCCAAAAAAGCTTATTTACCTGTTGGCAAGGTCATTCAGTATTGAACTTAAAACGTGGCTTTAACAGTGGGCATTCCACAAAGCAAAATCTCCAGATTCACTCTAATATGTATTTGTTTCACATCTAATGTTCCAAATTGCTTAAGTAGGGAGTCACAACATTTCATTTCAGTTATTGATTCAATGGGGATATTTCTTTTGAAATACCATCTTGGTTTGGATATGAAACAGAAGAGCCCAAACCTGATATTGTCAGATGAGGCAGAAAATTAAATAAAAGGTTATATCAGTAGAACAATATTTGGTGCACATGGTTCTGGGTGACAAACCACTTTGGGTATCAGATTAACTGTCCGCAGAATAAACACTGATGTGGAGTGGATTGTATTTTGCTCTGATGCTTTATGTTGTTTTGTTTTTTTTCTTTCAGAGTGTGCTCTCCTTCTCCTGGCCCACAATGCACCTGTAAAGATAAAGAATGCACAGGGATGGAGTCCCCTAGCAGAAGCCATCAGTTACGGTGACAGGCAGATGAGTAAGTTGCATCAGTCCTGCACAGAATGGCTTCATGCTTTCTTAAGATTTTATATTTTCCTTTCCTTTATGGAAATCTCAATAACTTTAACTGCTGTTGTGCTAGCCTGGCCAGCCATAACAGTTCTTTTGCTTTTCAATACAAATAATTAATATGGCTGCTCTGGATTGGACTTTGAGTTACAGTTGGCAGTACCGGTCGATGCAGAGAAAACTGTTTGGGGATGTCATTGGATAGGCAAACAACTGATCAGAGAAACTAAGCACTCATGGTTGTTACGAATATTGGCTCTTGGACATCCTGTATGAGTCATCGCATAGAGCCTGTCCCCGCCCCCATCCCATTGAGACTGGTTTGCGATGTGCTGTCTGGTGGAAATGACCGGGGGGGTGGAGTGGGGTGTATACTACACTCATTTCAAGAGAGAGAGTTTTTGGGAAGTGGGTGGGCATGGCTGGCCAGTCTGCTTTCATGCACCCTCCTCAATTTGGTTTTCAGAATGAGTGTTTAAATACTCATATTACAACAGTATAACTACATTTCAGCCTGATGGTTGTAGTGTGTTCACAGTGATCTTTAGCAGCACACATACAGTTTGACCTGTATTTATTTGAACTGTTCTGCTTTTTAATGTACATTTTTGCATTATTGTTTTTCTAATTATTCAGCATTTTGTCTAAATAGCTTGGTCTCTAACTTTTCCATTTGCTGTCATTGAGTATTACATCAGTTATGACTAGAAGATATTTGTATGGAATATGAACTGGAGCATTTTATTCTTGTATTTTAAAGGGAGAAACCTTCAAATGTGTTTAAATAATGTGTACATTGCTGACAGTTTAATATTAACGTGCATATGTTAACATCAAATAAGATAACTACTGCTTAAGCCTATGGGATAAATGGTTGTGTATTTTTTTTTTAAGTAATTTTTTATGAATTATTGAAATTATAAAAGCCGGTGTCTGGTCATCTCATCTTAAAAGTTAAAGGTAGGGATTTTTTTCAGAGTTCTAGTCATCCAGATGAGCTTGAAAGCAGCGAGTTCCAGGGCTTATGGTATTAGGATGCACAGAGTTTACCGCTTATTCCCTGCTTAGTGACATTACTGTTTTTAAATGTGATATCCAGAGGAATGAAATAATTTGGCATGGCAAAAGTGCCAGAGATAAATACACAGGTCCAGCCTTATTATTGGTTTGGTTTTATTTCAGCATGGTTTTACTGAAGACAAAGGAGAAAATGAATTGACAAGACACAGGATTGAATCCTTAATAACTGTTTTTTGTGGTTGTGCTAAGCTGATGCTTTTAGTTGTTGCTTTTGGTCGTAAAGATGATGTAACTGACCTATTAGTATCTTCGGCTTTTACAGCCTGCGATGGAGGCTTTAAAACCTTTTAGTTTTTGACAAATGACCCTGAGCCTTGTTAGTATGCATCTCTGCTATCTTCGCCTGTCGTGGCAGGCTGGTTGGGGACAGGGACTGAAACCACGAGCTTTGCTCTGAGAAGGTCACATCTCTCACAAGGGACAGTTAGAAGAGTAGAGAGAGGGGGCAGGGTACATTTAAATCCTCAGCAAGGACATGGAAAGTCACACACCAATGACACAACAGGGTATTTAGGTTTTTGCTTAAATAGCATGCACTAAACAGCCAGTAGCACTTAGAGAGAGCGAGAAATGGCAGATAAGAGTTGCCTTATACAAAGAGCTTATGTGTGTGGTTTGCAGCTTTTCACAAAAAAACTGCAGCCTTGTCATTACTAACCATCTTTTACACCTGTGCACGTTGTGTCAGCAGCTTGCTCCCTGGTTGTATGTGTGTGTGCAGTGACAAGCTGCATGCGCTTCGTCAGCAGTACTTCTCTTAGTGGCATCCACTCTTAGTTCAGTATTTCCCTGAGCCGAGAATACTAGGATACACCAAGATGTGCTGACTTACTGTGGTCTAACTGGTATCATTAAAGGGTTACTGGTCTGTCTCTGAAAGACGTACATGCTCTTTGAGCCAGTGATTTATATTTGCTGATCTAAGCTGTTACTGTTGTCTGACTGTGCAGTAGTATTTCAATTAGCTGAAGGGTTAAAGCACTTCTTCCTTATTAGGTTTTCAGTGTGTAAGAACATCAGGGCTCTTAACTGCTTTAACTATTTTGCGTTAAACATTTGAAAAGGTTTAATTTGTAGGGTTTAGTTCCCTTGACTGGCTGGGGAAAGATGGATGTTATAAATGTTTTCACCTTCTCTGATGGGTTATACAAAAATGTTAAAAAGGGAGAAAGATGGCCAATGCAGAATTCTATTTTTTTATTTATTTTTTTGCCTGGGCCATGTTTTTCCTATTGTATAGACACAAATAAGACAATTAGGCGGGCACTTTATCAGGCACACCTTTCAAACTAATGTAATCATTTAAAGCTGCCATATTTTGATTCTGCCTTTAATGTTTATTTCTTAGACTGTAACCAAGATGTTATTTTACTGTTGCCACTAAACAAACTATTCATAGCTTTGTAGGCAACATTTATGGAATAACATATTTCTAGAATTGGCATAGAATGTACAGAGTTACCTGTAACTGCTTATCACAAACATACATATTTGTTAAGATCACTTAAACACAGTTACATACCCAGCAAGTCATAAGTGTCAGTCCTTTCTTTTCTCTGCATTAAATGCAGCCATGTGTTAACGTATCTCCACTTATCTTGGCATTTCAATCCTGAATTTGCTTGTTATTTATCAGAAATATTCCTTGCACATACTCAAAATAAAGTCAGCCTATAATATGAACTGTAGCAATGCGCTGGTTGAGCCAGGCTGTATACTTCTATAGAGGCTTGTGTCAGTAGAAGTCGGAGCAGAAACCTTAAAACAGTGGATGCACTCAGCTACTGCCCCATGCTAATTTATGTTTCTGATTTAATTCATTGCTGTTCTCTTTCCTCAGTTACAGCAGTGCTGCGGAAGTTAAAGCAGCAGTCAAGGGAGAGTGTGGAAGATAAGAGGCCAAAATTACTGAAAGCTCTCAGGGAGGTGAGGATCACATCCAGGGTCACATACACAAATGTCAGTGTTGCTGCTTGTGTGTGTTATTGCTATCATTCTGCATCACTGAACTTTCTGTACATTGTATTTGGAAAATCTCTACTGGCATAATTTGCATAAATTCCTTCTGGCTGTCCTTGAGACTGCATATTGTGTTTTTTTTCTTTTGCACATTCCAGCAGAATCCTTAGGTCAAACACAGTTTTATGTTTTTTGCAGCTTGGTGACTTTTATCTGGAGTTGCATTGGGACTTTCAGAGCTGGGGTGAGTTTCCCTTTTTACATATTATATTCTATATTCACAAATACTGCAATAACATGGGATGGATCCATCTCTTATCTGTTGTAGTACCTTTGCTGTCCCGGATGCTGCCATCCGATGCCTGTAAAATCTACAAGCAGGGCATTAATATCAGGTAAGACACCACATAAAGAGTAAATGCTGCTCCTGTACTTGTGAGAAATTAGAATGAGTGTTAAATGCAGCAAATAGTTAATATCCAGGCCAAGAACCTCTTTTAGATCTAAAAAGTAGGACGTAACAAACTTCACAACCTCTCATTCCTCTGTCCTCTATCTTGATTTAGACTTGACACCACACTCATAGACTTCAATGATATGAAGTGTCAGCGTGGAGATCTGAGCTTCATTTTCAATGGTGATGCTGCACCTTCCCAGTCCTTTGTGGTTCTGGACAACGAAGCAAAAGTTTACCAAAGAATTCACCACGAGGTTTGTGACCAACACGTCCAGGCGTCGTTCATTCATTCTGTCATCAGCTGTTTGACATGAAAAAGGAGACCCAACTCAATTTCTCTGTCACCCCAAGGAGTCAGAGATGGAGACTGAAGAAGAAGTGGATATTCTGATGAGCAGTGACGTCTACTCTGCAACTCTGTCAACCAAGTCCATCACTTTCTCTCGCAGTCAGATTGGCTGGCTCTTCAGGGAGGATAAAACAGTAGGTCATGTGTGAAAGGACTGACGTTCAAATTAAAATAAATTCATCATCACAGGCAATAATAATAAGTTTAATGCTACATGCATAATGCTCTCCATACAGTCTGTGCAGCATATTCCAAAAAAAAAAAAAAATCTAGACGTTTTAGAGTTTTGTTGCATCGAAAAGTTAGTACAATTCTGTGCCCATGCCACGTCAGGAAAGTATCCCTGTAATTCACGATGGCATCCCAACCTCTGATTGCTTTCTTTATAGGAGAGGGTTGGAAACTTCCTAGCTGACTTCTATGCAGTGAACGGCCTGGTGCTGGAGTCAAGGAAACGACGAGAGCACTTAAGCGAAGAAGACATATTGAGGAACAAAGCCATCATGGAGAGCTTGAGTAAAGGAGGCGGCATTAGTGAGCAGAACTTTGAGGTGATAAAGAAAATTCAGTGTTCTAATTTAATTTACAAGCATTTAATAGTTGCGGCATTTTCCACCACTGACCGATGTTTTCTGCTCTGCAGCCTGTGAGGAGGCAATCTCTCACAGCTCCGGCCCCCAACACCATTTCTTGGGAAGAGTACATAACTGCAGAGCACGGAAAGTAAGTTTCTGCGGTTTCATCAGTCTTTGTCGTAATTGGCCAATTTACTCATGGTGGCAACAAGAAAGTATATGTATCTGCTGAGTGTGTAATAGATCTTTTTTACATTTGTCGGTGTCTCTTCGCTCCTCCAGGCCTCCTCATCTTGGCCGAGAGCTTGTGTGTAAGGAAAGCAAAAAGAACTTCAAAGCTACTGTAGCCATGAGCCAGGATTTCCCTCTAGGCATCGAGTCGTAAGTACATCCCATCCTCCTTCAAAGTCCTCACACAACTCCCGGTGCTGGATGTTCTTAGCTGTATGCACCTGGGATTTTAGGAAACGGTTGAGTGCAGACGTACAAGGAAAAGGCCTGGTATGTGAAAAGGTTTCACTTAGCCTCTGCAGGGTGACGACACATTCTTATTGAATCAACTTGTCCACCTTTTTTAGGGAATACAAAAATAAAAAAGAGGAATCTTATTTATAATTCACTAAACTTCACTTTAGCATTACTTTATGCATTTGCAGTCTTGTGGCATATTCTCGCACAGCAGTTGCCTAATAACGCAGCATAGACGACATCGAATCCTAACTCACTTATACACAACGATTTTAAGTCGACTCTTTTTTTAAGGTTATTTTATCTTATTTTTATTTTTCAGATAAGTTGATCTACTCCTATTTTTACATTCCTTTTAAGTTCCAATTTATCTTTTTATTCTTCATTTTTTCGTTTTAAGATATTGACTTTTATTCGGGTTTTGCTTTTATTGTTTTCATTCTTTTGGTGTCTTGCACTTTGGCCAACTATGTTGATTTTAAAGTTATTTATAAATATAATTGAGTTGAGAAATTTAGAACTTTTTAAGTTTCTTCAAAGCTCATTTGTAGATTGATGACACTACTTTAAGATTTAATGAACTTTGATGCATGTTATTGTACTTCCAAATGAGTCAGTTGTATAAGTAATTTCTTTTCTTTTTAAAAAAACAAAAATAAACTTGCCTTTTTTAGTTTGCTTAAAACAAACTCAAATTCATTTCCTCCCCTGGTTCGGACCTTTTGGGCAGGTGGGAAAACAAGCGATCATAATAAAAACTATCTGAGTAAAAGTGCTTTTCAAAAGATTTACAGTATATATGTTCAAATGAGAAGATGATATTTAAGATTTCAGCAGGATATGTTATTTAAGTAAATTGCTTTCTCTCTACTGACTGACCCTTAATGGAGACTACATTAAAACCACATTTTTTATCATCACTAATGGTTTTTTAATGCAGTTTTCTCCCTTTCATTTTCTGCTCAGTATTCTTAAAAATATATTTGCCACTCTGATAATGTGCAGTTTATTGTCATAATCACCTAAAGAAAACATTACCAGTACTACAGTTGAAGAGGAATTACATTGTTTTGATCTAACTTTATTAAAGTGCTTGTCATGGTGTTTTACATTCTCTAATTTTTACTCTCAACTATTTATGTTGATATTATTTTTACATGTTGGAATGTCAAGCACACTTGGTGTAATGGTACACAGTGTGGTTGATTATGATTTAGATTATTATTATGTATCCAAGGCAACCAAAGAAAGCATCATTGTATTTTGAAGGTCATGTGAGTGCAGCATCGGACTGACTCATAAAAACACTTTATAAATATGTCATCAGAGAATGTAAAGTCATTGAGGCGTCTCTGATAAACATTGATAAACCTCAGGTATAGACAACTGGGTTGATTTTACTAAATTTAACAGTATTCCTCCTGTATATACTGATATCTTTTACAAATTTGTTTTCAGTTTAATCTGATAGAAATCGTATACAAAAATATTTGCAAACAAATCTGCAGCTAATATTCTGAGTTTGGATTTAAGGTACATTGAATTATTTCCAGCTGCATGTTGTCCATCATTGTCTAGTTGCATATGCCACTATTCTAATCAAAACGAGGGAAAAAGAAAACAAGCAAAAAAAAAAAAAAAAAAGAAAAGCCCAGACAACTCATTTTCTTTTGCCTCCAGGTTACTAAACGTGCTGGAAGTCATCGCTCCATTCAAACATTTCAGCAAACTTAGAGAGTTTGTTCAGATGAAACTTCCACCTGGCTTTCCAGTCAAACTCGGTACGTGTCAACCCACCACTACGTTCCTGTGAGCGGCCAAACTTCAAGGGCAAGCTCACAAAATAACATGCTTTCTTGTTCTGTTTCCTGCCTCGCAGACATCCCCGTCTTCCCCACGATCACAGCGACTGTCACCTTTCAGGAATTCCGCTATGATGAATTTGAAGAGTCTATTTTCTTCATCCCTGCTGAATACAAGGAAGATCCCTGTCACTTCCCCGATCTCTGAACTGTTGACATTTCTGACACAAAGAGGAAATGGCTAGCGGGTTTTGGGGGGGTGGGGGGGGTGGGGAGGATTCAAAACTGAGGACTTTTGAAATGTCTTATTCTATATATGTTAGCTGTCTAAAAAAAAAAAAAGGAGAGGAAGGGGACTGGTCTTGTTGATCACACATTGTTCATTCTGCTGATGTATCCAAAGCAAAGCAATGCAAGAAGATATTACTGAGCACCATCAGATATATATATATAGATGAGTATTTGCAGTCATTTTTATGAAATGAGTGATGGCTGCTGTTCTCTACTGTGAAAGCTGTCAAGTGACACAGCTAATACACCTCATTGACTATTTTAATATCTACTCGATGTAGTCAGTGACTGAATACTCATTCTGGAAACTGCACTGACACCATCATGTAAATAATACGCGTCTCATCTTTATTTCACAACAGAAAGATTCACAAATATAGCTATATCCTCAAACTGAGCTTATTCACTTGTATGTTACATACTATATAAGTATAAACTCAAAGGAGTAACACTGTGTAGCAATACATTTCCAGTACGTAAGAATGTTTTTAACCAGCTGGGATAAAGTTTAGCATAAAAACGCATTAACAGTTCAATAATGAAGCCTTTTCCTCGTGCAGGACGCGGTCTCCTGTATTTTCAGGTTAGCTCATGTTACCTCTCAACTGTCTCCATGTTTTGTGACGATAGTATGAATTTTATGTTCAGTGTGAGTGAATAATTGTACTGTATCGAGGATTCTTCTATGTGCGTTTGTGTGGGAGAGAACCCAAAAAGGGAATATCAGGTAAATTGTTCTTTGTTTAATACTGCACTGATATTTAAGGCATGCTATGGCTGTGTTGGCCTGTTGGATCACATGCATCTTTAAGCTATATTCTCTAAACTTTAGTTATATTACTTGCAGACTCACTGGTATTTAAAAGAGAAACTGAAAACTGTAACACTAAGATTTTGGAACAACTTTTATTGCTCATAAATGATATCTGTGATGTAGTGTGTGTATAATTTTTGTTTTTTTTAATATACAAACATGAATCCAAGGCGAAACTAAGCTGTGAAGTTGATATAGCTGGCTGTTCCAAGTGTACAGACGGGAAATATTCTGATCCATTGAGCTTTTGCTGGCCTCGGCTAATACGCACTGCAACCATAACTACTTCACATCCCTTTAAATAAAAGCACCAGCATCATAATTCAACTGACCTTGTGCAAGTATCATTAAGACTATTCTATGATTTAAGAGAATCCAATTTGAAAAGTATTGCTGATATTAAAATATCTCAGCTTTAGTCATTTAATCTTAATAAAGTTCCTAAAACAGTCATTATGTTATGTCAAACATGACCTGTGGTTGTGGAATATTGTTTCAGAAGGGGCAAAATATTAGCTTATTAAAACTGGCTTGAGAACTGTTGGAAGAGAAGAGCCATCTTTTTTTTTTTTTAGGGAAAAAGAAAAGTATTTCATAAAATGTTTTGAGTAGTGATGGTAAGGATTTCCATGCCCAAAAAGAGAATTCATAGAACTGGGATTAAATAGCTGCATAGTCTTTTATTTGCTAGGTAGGATTAAGATTGGACTCATGCCATGTGGCCTGATGACCCAAAATCTCCTGTTAGTCTTGACTTCTGCATCAGATTAAGAAAGTTTAGAAATCAGGTCAGATGACTTTTTTTTTTTCCCTATGTTGATGGTGTGTTTGCACCAAAACGGTGATAGCAAGAGAAGTTCAGCAACACGAGTCCAAACAACGCCACTGCAAATATCTGGGTCATGCTGAAAAATACTTTCCATGGTGCTCTTAGTCTCCTATCACCGATACCAAATCTTGAATTAACCCAACTCTATATGGAAATACATGACATTGTATTTGCTTTTTGAAATGCCACCTCTGAACATGACACAAAGCAAAGGGTGGTCCAGTAATATAGTGGTATATACATTTTTTTAAATCACAAGGCTGTATACTTAGTAGAATCTAATGGATATTTACAGTTTGATGAAGAAAAAGACTCATTTAAATAATATTCTAGGGGATGGAACAACCTTTAAAAACTGATTAAAAGTCAAGTTTGGTGTGCCTATGACTTTTGTTAAATCTTGATTTTGAAATAACAGTTTTCCATTTCTGCCTCTCACTGATCAGCCAAAATCCATCATTCCTGTGTACTTTTTATTCTTTCTGCATCATCCGAGTTAAAAAAAACAGAAAATATTCAAGTTTTTGCTCTTTAAACAGGCTTTAATATATAAAAGAAATTCTTGATAAAACACTTCCAGATAAGCACGATGCAACTTCTCTGTGAAGGAGGAAAAAGTTGACATAACAAATATGAAAAGACACAAGATACAATACAAGAAGTGACAGGTTTGATAACAAGCTCAATCGAAGCAAAGCAAATCTAATTTGAGTTTAACTAATCACATCTGTGGTGGCAAAGAGCCACTGAATATTTACTATGAAAAATCAAGAAAAGGTAATTAGCTAAACAATTCTGCACTGAACATTTGCAAAAGGACCAACTTGTCATCAATACAATAAACTAATACTTTTTCAAACACTTCACATTTTTGACTTAAGGGGGGAAAAAAATTCTTAGTATATTTACAAAATGGAGGGATAATGTAGGACAGAGTAGGGCAGATCACTCAGTCACTGACATCCATGTCCTCTTCATGGTGATCATCAGCACCGTTTACTTTGGCCTGCTTCACAAGACGCGATGTGCCGTTGCCTTCTACAGACTGAGGAGACAAAGCAGAATCGTCTGAATCCTTCCGCTCCTTCTCGCTGTCATACCCTTGCTCTTCTTCATCATAATCTCTGGTGATCTGTGAAGTTACACCAGTGGGTTATGTAACACTTTAAGGTGCATATCAGAAGTCTAGCAAACATCAGAACAGCGATGCCCTTGTGGCCTTATACAGAGAAGTGGACAGCAAATACAACACACCAACCTTCACGTCTCCTTTCTCGCCATCAGATTTCCTTTCACGCTCCCGCTCTTTGTCTTTGCTTTTCTTTTTCTTGCTGCTGGAACGCTCTCGCTCATCACGGCTGCGCTCTTTATCATTCCTGCGGTCCCTGTCCCTGTCCTTATCCCTCTTCTTTTCCTTTTTGTGTCTGCACAGAAGAACGAGGAAAACATGTTAATGCTGACAAGTGAGATATATGCGAAAAGTTCCATTTTAAAGCATCACTAAACTCGACGTTCAAGGACACCCGGTGGGATTTAACACATGAAAACACCAACCTTCGAGGAGATGGAGAAGCAGGGGTTCTCCTTTTAGGAGACTTCTTAGGGGATCGGCTGGTACTGCGACTTCTCCTGCGTCTTCTGTGTCACATAAGACAAAAATAAGTTATTTTAAATGACTGCAAGACTAAAGTTCCTGTTTACACAGAATGAATACAAAAAATTACATTAAATATCAGGAGATTTTAATAATAACTGATGTCTTTAAAAGAAGAAAAATTATTTGTGAAATGTTTGACTTTAAGGGATAATTTTTGAAGTAGACGAATGGTTTGTAGCAAATGGCAATATTTATTAAAATCACAAGTACATCAACAGAGGGATGGGGAGGATATTCAGAAAATCTAAGCAGGATTTACACTGATTTACATTAAAGTCTCACCATCAGTCTTTATTTTCTGTGCAATTGAGTTCACCAGTTTTTAATTTCACTGGTAAACCAACCACTAGCTGAAAACATGAAGCATACTCACCGGCTTATACTGCGAGACCTCCTGGCTGTGCTGTAGCTTTTAGGTGGTGTTTTTGATCTTCTTCTCCCACTCTCCTCTTTCTTTTTCTCTCTGTAATAATACAATGCTCAAATGTTAGACAAACTCTCATGGAGTAAATCTACAGCCTAACTCAAGAGTTAAATTATAGCATAACCTACCTAGATCTGCTTCGAGATCTTCTGCTTCTGTCTCTCGAGTGGGTTCGTCTCCTGCGTGGACTTCTGGAGCGCCGTCTGTTTCTTGAGTTTGATCTACGCCTTGACCTGCTCCTGGATCGCCTACGACTAGACATTCAGGGCATATTACTTCAACACACAGACGACAAAAAAACAAAAAAAACAAAATACAAAACAGACGCACGCAATATCTATCCATCTCAACCATTCCAATATAATTTACCTGTGTCTTGAACGTGATCTAGACCTCCTCCTTCTGGACCTGGACCGGGAACGAGAGTGCTTCTTCTTGCTCTCTTTGTCTGCGTCATAAGAAAGCACTTTGTTTAGAATAAAAGTAATGCATGTTCAACAATATCAACAGCAAAAATTAAGCAGTCTAAATATGTGCTACAGTAACTTCCCAATACGCCACATAAGTGTGTAATTTTGTACCTGTAACCCACTATGACCTGAGCAATGACTGCACATTTTTTTATTTCAATTTTAAACCACTAATCAAAATTACCATTGTTCTAAAATATCCATAAACATGGACTTAAGTCAGCAATTTCAGAAGGTTTAACCTCTCTTTTTTTTTTTAAATACATTTTACATTTCACTGGTTTTCTTAAATCTGAGAATTTAAAAGGAACATTCGAATTCAGAATTAAACAAGCCTATGACTAGTATTACTATTAGAATGTAAACAGAATATGCACCAAAATGGCAATAAATGTTTATGTTTAGGTTCATTTTGTCTACTTAGGTTTATAACTGTAACAATTTCTTTTGATCAGACAAGTAGTTATTTTAGGAGATGAAGACTGAATTAACAGTCGAAACATGTCAAGGTAAAAGGTGCATCTCCTAAAATAACCATTTGTCCAATCAAAAGAAATTCTTACGATAATAAATGTTGCACGTGGGGTAATTAACCTTTATATTACTGCATGTTCACAGGGTTGTTTTAATACCCAAATGTTCTTTTAAGGGTCTTGGTTAACGTTTCAAACTACTCTCAAAACCTTTTAGATTCTTTTTTTTTTAATATTAAGTCTTAGGTCATAATGTGTTAAAAGTCAAGAGCTATGAGGTCTTAATTTTTGTTCACTTACGCCCAGGTTCAATAGCAGCAGAAATGAGCGACTGGGCCTCTCTCACTCTCTTCATGGCCTCCTCGATCTCTTTATTAGATGCATCAGCTTTCAGACTCGCACTCAGGTTTAAACCAGCAGCCAAGGGATTAAGTCTGAAACGACAAATATTAGTTGAACTGTGATTGTTTGGAACAAATGTTTCTCCTCCCCATCACTACAGGGAATTGTCTCTGCACAGACTTACTTTGGATCTGTCATCATTTTTAACAGCTGATCAGCAGCCTGTATGGAGACGGAAAGAAAAACATGGTCAGATCAACAACATAGCATATTCAGCCATGCAGATTTTGACCAACAAACGCTGTATTTCAGAGGTGCGCATGAAAAGCTCCAACCTGGGGGTTCATATTGGGTCCTGGAAATCCAAATGCTGCCATTGCATCCATGTTTGGCCCACCGAAGGGGTTCGCTCCAAGCTGAAACGAACAAATAACTTTTCACCGTTTACATTCCAACTCATCATGTGCCTTCAAGTAAAAATGACCAATTCCTCACTCTGAAAATTCTTAAAAAGGACCTTGATGCAAGCTTACTTACTACTAACTCTTACTAACTCTGATAGGCATCATGGAATTTTGCTACCTATCGATTGAGACTCTGTAATATGCAATTAAAGCAAACTTCTTAGTGGGTCATGTTATTCTCTTTACATGCTGACAGCATATTATCAATCGCCAATTCAATCAGCAAGATTATGTAAAGTGTTGTTTTAGCAGAAGAAAAAATATGCGATGCGGCCAAGGTACAATTTTTTTTTTTTTGTAAACCCCTGAAGCTTCATGTACTAGCTGATGAGGTATATTTTGTTACGATCATGCGTTACTCACAGCTGGATTAGGGAGGGGATTCGGTGTTGGAAGAAGGCCTCCTCCTGGAAGAATTCCTGCAACAGCATTTGCCGGAGCCAACAGGGACAAAGCCTTAGCCTCATCTGGAATAGATCCTACAGGAAAATACAACGCGGGTATTAGGAGGGAATGTTTATGCACAACATATATAGAAGACGCTTTGGAAAAGACAGGGGAAAAGTCTTCTCACTGCATTTCTTCAAATTAGGTTCAATAAAATGGTTACCTTACAGATCAGAGTTCCCTTTATTCAATATAATCATTGCAGTGACATAACTATTGCTGGAATAAATCAGACTACTCCAATGAACACTGCCAAAAATGTATCACCTGAATGTGTTTTTTAAGTCATGAACCAAACGTTAGCAAGAACAGCTGCTTCTCCAGTTGGGTGTGCCCTCAATTTTCATTTAGATGCTTACTGAAACAAGCGACTCACGCTGGCGGCTTCGCTACTAAAAGCACACAGAGAAAAAAATCGAGATACACACAACAGAGAGAATTTTAGGGATTTGCCACGAACACTATACAAGCTATCAGTGTCTACTTACCAGAAACACACTTCAGAGGATTAAGTGGTTTGTCAGCTAAATGGAAATAAATTTCAGGGTAGGTTGCGTGCCTGCTGTGCACCATTAGCTTAAAATCCTTACCTCGCACTGCATCAATTCACTACATTTGATGTGTGTAATTTTTGAAACCACATTCCAAAAACAAAGAGAAAAAAAAATCACCTTTAGAGAAAACATACTGTATCTCTAGCTTAAAAAGAAAAATCAAAAGAGGCACCTCATAATCACTCTTAATCCAATCCCAATGACACTTTTACACAAAATGACATGACCTAAATATGGACACAACACTGACAACATTTAGATACAAGTGTACACTGGAGAGAAATTGCTGCAGGACACAAAACTGTTGGATGGTATTTTCAGCAGGGCCTGGTATACAGGACTGGCTGAGCCAGGAAAAAGAACTGTAAAACACAACAACAAAAGAAGACCACTGTTAAAAGAGAATATGGCACCAACATTGTGTCATATTGGGTGGCTATTTTTAACAATTTATGACTAGGAGTTGTTTTATAATCTGCCCAAATGAATAAAAACTGTTACCCTTTTTAAGGTCAAAGTTTAGCTTATTCTAGTATGAAAATAAGGTCATTTCTTTAAGCTAGCCTGAAATGTAGGCTACCTAGGCAGTTTCTGCAGGGCTTTTCTTTTGTCCCCAGACCCAAATAACAGCAATTTAAAAAGTATTTTGTCAAGCTTTTCAGGAAAAATATTAGACAAACAATACTAGAAAAAAAAGGAGGGAAACAGTTCACAGAAATACAACAATTTCTTTTCCCTGTATAAAAGAAGGCTCAGTCATTTTATGTAACACCCATGTAAGAGTAGTTAAAATAAATGTAGAAAAAAATAATGTTAGGGTACCGGTGCAATAGTAGATTCTTAAACATTTTGGTACTCTTGGCAATCCAAGAATTTGTTTTTCACTCTCACTCAATATAACTTGTCACTTTTATTCATTACAACAAACAAAAAAACCATTTGTTCTTGTTGTTCCGTTCTTATGAAATCTTGACATTTAAAAGCGAATATATAAAAGTACAAATCTGAACAAAAAAATAATGGCCGTGCAGCACTCAAGTATTCGAGTAAGCTGCATGCTAAGCACCATTTCAGGAAATAACCCTCATGTCTGATCTTTTTAAATGAAATCACTAAGAAAAAAAATGGAGAAAAAAAGGAAAAGAGAAAGACCAGGCAGAGACAGAATAGAGGACAAAAGAGAGGGATGGGGCTTGAATGCTTGTTGGCCCTTGCAAATGTCTACAATTCCCTGTTGGCAGGCAGAGGACCACTTTCAGCCATCAACGAGGGGCCTGCTTTTGCCTTCTTCACTACAAAAGTCACACACACACACATACACACACACAAATAACAAAGAGAGATTTAACAGTGGATAGTCCAATATGGGGGAGAAAATAAATATGCATCTGGTAAAGTGCTTTTTTTTTTTTCTTACGTCACTTAAATGTGAAGCATATGTAGAGCCCAGTGCTGGGAAATATTCAGGTCCTCACATGTAAGCAGAATTTGGTATAACGTACATTTTGAATTAAACTCAACTGCTTTAGAGAGAAAAAAAAAAGGCCTGGTGTTGTATTGTTTGAATGCTGTTATATACAAAAACTGAAGATATCTGTAATGTGGTGCAAATAAAATGTGCTACCAGAGTACACCCTTCCTATGATAACCAGGAGGGAAGGTGCAAGTAGGCTTCCAATAAAATTGTCTTTAAAAAGCATGTAAAAACAAACCAAGGTGTGCTGATGTGAAATTTAAAAAAACAGGGGACACATGGAATTTTTTTTTTAACTTGTTTACATGGTCACAATTCACAAGTCATGCCATTCAATCAAATAAAGGGCATAACATAGACAAATGATGAGACAAACCTTCAGCAAACGGGACCACGATCAAGGCTCTGTCCACAAAGACAGTGTTAGTCAGATGCTGAGACACTCCTACAGACTCTGGCTCCTGGAACTTCACAAAGCACACCCGGGATGTCACCGGCATCGGAGAATCACTGTTGAGAGGTTAAAAGTACAATACAATTTCATGAAATTTAGTATAAAATAGCCAAGTCATGACTTAAAACTGTCATAAATAAATGAATAAATAAAAAAATATTGTGGCAAATTATTTAACAAGGAAAGGGGGCTACTACAATTGCGACTGTTCATAAGTAAAAGCAATAATAAAACAGCATAAAGATTTAAGAATTCTTGATTTACAAGTGTGTGAACTTGCATTTCTACACAGTTTACAAGGTTTAGATTTTGCATTCTACAATCACATTGCCTTAATATGGTAGTCTATTTCTCAATTTATTCAGAACATTATTAATGTGTTATCAGTGATGTACAAAGCCGTGGATTATGCACCAACTAGCGCCTAAAGTAACAAAATGGTGGAAGTTGGATGAGGTTACAAACTTTTAAGACGTTTCCTGTTAGAATAACAAAAAATGAAAGAAAGACAAATGGGGGTATCGTCTGCCTAATTTCAGCCTCTTAACATTTAACTTGCCAGTCAATGTCTAAAAGACTTCATAAATTTTAAGAAAAATATGAAACAAATTTTGCTGAAACGTGACACGGGTGTTAGCTTCGTCAGGTCAGGCTGTTCTTAGCTAGCACGGGCCTACGAAGCCCACAAAAAACAAGCAAGACTAGTTAATAGAACTATATAACCAATCACACCTTATCGATAGGCTTCCCTACAAAAGAAATGAGATACTTAATGACTCACTCTGGAGGAAACAACTTTAGTTCTTCAATGGTTCCCAGAAAACCAAACAATGTCCTCATCTGCTCCGACGTTGTGCTCGGCGACACATTGGTCACCTGGACCACCTTCGTTGTGTAACTCATTTTCGCGACAAATATCGTTTGTGTGACAACCAAATCAGACACCACAACTATTTACACTATTGTAGCAGCTGTCCGATTGTCGTTAAAGGCGTTAGTTTTCCGTAAATATCCGTCTAAGCACTAAACATCAACGACAAAACGACGGTTGAACCTCGCCGCCATATTGGTTAATACCCGAGGAAGTGCGCATGCGTGAAGGTGGCCCTTGGTCTGAAAGTAAGGCAGCATCAAATATTTTTCTTCTCATCAACTGGCATAACATGACTTGCTCATCCCACATTGAACACGACTATATATACATACACACATAAAAAAGATATATACATACACACACACACACACATATATATATATATATATATATATACATGTATAATTTTTGGTGGTCTTTATTGACTATTAC
>JBAMYA010000009.1:13154144-13165910 GCA_037176975.1 Arrhamphus sclerolepis
ATACATATAAATTTGTAAACCTGCAAATAAGCAAATAAACAGAACAGAGACTTCATATCAGGTCACATGAACAAGCACAACCGGTGAAACACCGTAATCACTGATGGAACACTTATATTCATAGGTGGGACAAAGTCAGTGTTTTGCAAGTGTCAAGTAAGTCTCAAGTCTTTGTCCTCAAGTCCTGAGTCAAGTCACAAGTCCCCTTAATAAATGTATTCAATTCAATTCAGCTCAAAAATACTTTATTTGTCCCCCAGGGGTTAATTTAAGGCACACAGAATAGTGAAGTAAGGAACAAGAAACTTAAAACACCTATACACCAGATGGAATGAGACAGAGCAACACCAGTAAGAATAAAACTATTGTAATAGTCATGGAGTGGATGTTATGTTCTGCATAGCCGACTATGGTTCAATGTACTTTTTATTTACTTTTCTTTGGCCCTGAAGTATTTTACTTTAGCATTTCCAATTCATTTAGCTAATTTCTTTCAATAATTAAATGAAAATCACCTGACTCAACTACAAAATCAAATAAATGAATGCAAGTTAGGCATTTACAACAACAACAATAGAGGCCACTCTGCAAAGCCTTTACTCTTATTTGATGCAGACTATGTTTAAAGTATTTATTTTTAAAAGGAAATTTAAACTGAGGCATTTTGTTTGTGTACTTAAATACAACTCCCACAGATCCTTGCAATACAAAAGCTAAGAAACACTTTGTGCCCCTTTGCGCACAGTATTAAACGATACAAACATTGTTGACCAGAGTACCTTATTTTAGTTGCATGTAATCTTTTGCATGCAGACAGCGTCACAAAACTGCCTCTGGTGAAACTTTCTTTCCTAATGGTGTTTTTTTTCCCAGCAGAAACAATGCAGAGTCTGTTTTCAGGCTAATCCCTACACCTGGATTATAGTGGCAAGGAGACAAATGAGGTCAGGCATTTTGAATCGAAACCAGCAAATAACAGGGCACATTTTATCTAA
Source organism: Arrhamphus sclerolepis (assembly GCA_037176975.1). Taxonomy (NCBI): domain Eukaryota; kingdom Metazoa; phylum Chordata; class Actinopteri; order Beloniformes; family Hemiramphidae; genus Arrhamphus; species Arrhamphus sclerolepis. The sequence continues at coordinate 13,155,140 of JBAMYA010000009.1, forward strand.
CTAGCATTATATATAACAGTCATTGTTATATATTACCTGATTATAACAGTGACAATTTACTAAGAGGATATATTACAATATTTATTCTATTATAGGAAACTGTTATTTAATCTAAAATAAAAGTTGTTTTACACACAAGATCATTTATGTTGATTTATTTTCAGTGATTCCTTCTTTATGTTGCAGTTTTAAAGTTCTAAATAGTTTGTACTGACCTGAAAGGTTGATTACAGTTTTTAAAATGTGTTTTGAACATGTTTTTAAAATAGTTCTCTGTGCCATTTTGTAGCTGTTTGTCATTCAGCATAATCACACCTTTAAAGAGAAGCGTAGATAGTTAGTACAGTTGGGAGAAACCAGAAATCACATGCATCATTGCAACATTTTTGCCAAGCATTGTTTTCTGCAGCACATGGTTCCTCTCAATAAATCCGGTTTTAGTGGCGAAGCCACTGAGTTATCCAGCAGAGGATATTGGCACAATGGTATTCTTGTTCATGTGACACGTGTGACACGATTGGCCAGGAGAGAGATTTACGGAGCAGAGCTGTGCCTTTGAGGAGGCCCAGACAAATAAAAACCCCAAATCTACTGGGGAGATCTGAGGCTTGCAGTTCAGAAGTGGCCACAGAGTTTCCCAAAGAGTTTCAGCTGTGTATTGCCCCAACAACAAGGAAACATGGTCAGCCGGTGAGTATTAAATACAGAAAAACAGGTCTTGTATATACTGTTTAGGTGGTTTTTTTTTGTTTAAACTGTGATTTTATGTTTTCTGGAAACAAATCTGTTGTTCAGCTCTCATGTAATTATTTATATTTTCATTTTTTTCACACTTGTCCCTGTGACTTTGACTCACTCATTTTTGCAGTCAGCATGTCTGCTGCAGATAAAGTCCCTGTTGCTATTTAGAGCTCACCCAGAAATCTGCCCCAACATCTGTCCCAACAAGATACATCTTTTACTTAAACTTTGCAGATATCTACTTTTCACCTTCAGGCAAGTCTTCAAAATGAATGAATATGTCAGTCACAACTTGTACAATGTTGTCCTTACTACGCGATAACAGATTTGAACACCCAGCTGGTAACTACAAGAAGATTTTTGAGACCTGTGAGGAGCTCGCTGAGGCTCTGCCAACAACCGTCACAGGTTTGTTCTTTCACATGGATTTGGATAATACAGTACTTCTTTGGTGTTCACAGAGTGTACTGTTCAGGGTGTTTACTTGTCTTTTGTTTTATCTATAATTGAATGTGTTATTTCAGTCTGTTATATAATACACTGTGTTTTTTTTTCTGCAGGAAGGATTCCTTCATTTCTGAAGGGAAGTCTTCTCCGTTTGGGACCTGGACTTTTTGAAGTTGGAGATGAGCCTTTCTATCACCTCTTTGATGGCCAGGCCTTCATGCATAAATTCGACTTCAAGAACGGCCAAGTCACCTACTTCAATAAGTACGATTTCAAGGACAGAATTTCATCTGTCAATTTTCAGTCTGTGCATGATTCATAATAATCACAATCAAGCTGCAGAGATTGAGGCTGCATAAGAAACAGAATTCCTTGCAAGTTGATTTTTCATTGGTGATTTAAATATAAAACACTGATAACTTAAACCGGTGCTGCATACATACTTATGTTTGTTGTAGTTGTTATTTTGACACATTTCCTCCACGGCTAGGACAGAATCATGCAAGTTCTAACATTGGCGAACAATTAATCTCACTGCAATATTTTGGTTCCTTGTATTTTGGGATGAAAATCATTTTCACTCTTTTTTGTTCAGGTTTGTCAGGACAGATGCGTATGTGCGAGCCATTACTGAGAAGCGTGTGGTGATCACTGAGTTTGGTACATTTGCGTACCCAGATCCTTGCAAAAATATCTTTTCCAGGTTGGTTAAACATGGAAAATGTTCTTTGCTTTTATATGTTCAGTATAAATGGAGTGTGTGAAATTGGTGACTCATTGCATATGCAATTTGTTGCTGCACAATCTGTCTCTTTTGTCCAATGTTTGCAGATTTTTCACATACTTCAAGGGAGTGGAGGTCACAGACAACTGCTTGGTGAATGTCTACCCTATTGGAGAAGATTACTATGCGTGTACAGAAACCAACTTCATCACTAAAGTGAACACTGATACCTTGGAGACGCTGAAGAAGGTACATCAATATACGAGTAAAAATTGAGGAGGCAGAATCTGATCAAAACTCTTTTGAATGATGAAAACCTTTTTGTCTGTGTAGGTTGATATGTGCAACTATGTCAACATTAATGGAGTTACAGCCCACCCTCACATTGAGAAAGATGGCACTGTATATAACATTGGAAACTGCATGGGCAAAGGTGCAACACTGGCCTACAACATTGTCAAGACCCCTCCTGCGCAGAAAGGTTCGGAATAGCACTGTATAAAAAAAAACAAAAAAACAGAGGCTTAAAGAACAAAGGTCTCCTTTTAAGCTCATTATTTTCAACCATTAATGAGCTGCAAGCAAAGATTCATGGCAAGTCACCATCTATGCTCAAGACTTAACCTGAGGCAGATATCCAGAAACATAATTCAGCCTGAATATACCTATAAAAAAGACGGTCAACCTATGATGTTTATTGCTAATGGCACATTCACAACAAACACAGTCAACAGTTTTATTCAAAATAGGATCTTTGCACTGCATCGCAGCTTTTATTTGAGTATTTCTCTTTTTGCATATGAACTAATACGGTAGTGAGAGAAAAAAAAAGTGTATTTTATTTTAATCTTCTAAACATAAACATTTGTTGCTCAGATAAGTCTGACCCGATTGAGAAATCCAAGGTGGTGGTGCAGTTCCCAAGTGCCGAGAGATTCAAGCCCTCGTATGTTCACAGGTGTGCTGTTCTTCCTTTCTGGGCCTCAATATGTTACTAGTACCGTTGCACAAAGTCTTCAGTTCTTTTGTTCTATTTTCTTCAATTTCAGCTTTGGTATGACGGACAACTATTTTGTCTTTGTGGAGACTCCGGTGAAAATCAACCTGCTGAAGTTCCTGAGCGCCTGGAGCATCCGAGGCTCCAACTACATGGACTGCTTTGAGTCCAATGAGACCCAAGGAGTAAGATGCCAGATAGATTCTCTTTGCTTTGTGCTGAAGCCTCTCCAACCAATATTTCACAATATCTTTCAAAATACACTTTTTCATAGACCAATTTCCACATCGCCAAGAAAGATCCGGGTGAATACATCGATGTCAAGTTCAAAGGAGCTGCCATTGGCATGTTCCACCACATCAATGCCTATGAGGATGATGGATTCATTGTTTTCGACTTGTGCTCATGGAAGGGGTAACTGACCAGTCACTTTTATTGAAGCTTTTGTTGTATTTAGTATATACACATAATAATTTATTTCTTCCAGTTTTGAGTTTGTTTATAACTACCTCTGGCTGGCCAACCTGAGAGCCAACTGGGATGAGGTGAAGAAAGCAGCCATGATGGCACCACAGCCGGAGGTGCGCAGATACGTGATTCCCCTGGATGTCCACAAGGTGAGCCACCAGAGATACAAAGCTGCCATCTGCAAAAGCAAAGTTCTGTCTTCTCACCCACTTTATTGTCGGTGTGACGCAGGAGGAGCAGGGGAAGAATCTTGTGAGCCTGCCATACACTACAGCTACAGCTGTCATGCATGCTGATGGGACAGTCTTTCTGGAGCCTGAGGTGCTATTTTCTGCACCTCGCCAAGGTACCAATATACCCATTAAGAGTTTTCCATGAATGGTGAAGATATCTTTACTGTGTGATCATTTATTCTTGTTTTTTTTTTGGTTTGTAGCATTTGAGTTTCCTAATATCAACTACAAGAGGTACTGTGGGAAGAATTACACATACGCCTATGCCCTGGGTCTCAACCATTTCATACCAGACAGGGTAAGAAAGCATAGCCCTGGATTTAAAGTGAGGTTTTAGGAAAACAGACTCCTTTGTTGATTTATTTTCTAACTCACATGCAGATCTGCAAGTTGAACGTGAAGACCAAAGAGACCTGGGTATGGCAAGAGCCTGACTCCTACCCATCAGAGCCCCTGTTTGTGCAGAATCCCGAAGGAGTAGATGAGGATGACGGTAAGCCAATAGCAGTTAAAAGTACCATGATCGAAGTGGATTTAATCAAAACTATTTTTTAATTCAGTACTTTTGTCAAGCAAGCCTGGTGTCTGTTGTTGTCTGTGCAGGAGTGCTGCTTACTATTGTGGCGGCTCCTGGTTCCCAGAAACCAGCATACCTCCTCATCCTCAACGCCAAAGATCTGTCTGAGGTCGCCAGAGCAGAAGTGGACTGCAGCATTCCCGTTACCTTTCACGGAATGTACAAACCATGATGATCCCATTTTAGTGTTGTCAGGTGCCAACTAGTATCAAATGATAATAAAGATAAGAAGTATCAATCTGCAGGAAAACTAAAGTTTTTTTGGGGGGGGGGGAGGAAAAAGCCTACACTAACTTTAAGTTAAGTGTTTTCTGCGCTAAAATGGTATGCATTTGTTCACGTGAAATGTTGTATAAACAGACTGTGGTTGCAAAGAGTAATAAATTAGTATAAACTCTCCTATCCTTCATCTCAGCATGTTTATTTTCTTCTTACCTGTGAGGAGTGGAACAACATGAAAATAAATCCTTGATAGCATTACTGAGTTAAATAATATGGCAAATTACTCCCAGTTCCAGGGTTGCACATCGAGACATAAAGACATTCATTTTTGCATAGTAAGGAGGTAGTTTTAGAACAAGGAGGTATTTCTTTTGAGAAATGATCAGCTGAGACTATGCCAAATCCTTCAGCCTAAATACTTGAGATATTTCCAGAGCTCTAATATGGAACAACACAAAACCTTGTCAATGACGCATTTCAAACAATAATCTTTCAATGCTCAAGTTTTCTGCATCTAATCTGGAAAGTGAAAGATCATGCTGCACTACAAAGCTGATTAACTGCATTGGTTGGTAATCTGAAGAAAGAATAAAGCATAAGGCCATGTTTAAGTTTAAGTTCATTAAGGTGGATATGTAGCCTTGTATGAGGTCAGATTTCCAAGTGTTTGACAGTGATACTTGTTCAGATTTCACTAGTACACCATTGCCAATGAATCCAAATTCAGTGTAAATGTAGAATTTTAGGGTTATGTAAAGGTTTAAGTAAGTCTAAAATAATAAATACTTGACTGTCCAGTGAAAATCCATTTTTTTATATTTCTTTGCTGTTAAGTTCACAGTTTCCATGTTATCTTGTTTATATAGTTTTACTCTGTGAGTAAAAGTGGCTATGTCTGGGGTCAAACTTGGGTTAATGAAAACTCTCAATATGCTGTCCAAATCTGAGCGCAACCTATAGCAGATGACAACTTTAAAAGGGGATTGACTGCAAAATTCTCTCCTTTTAAGAAAAGGAAAAAAAATGGAAACACCTCACAATAAGCAGCCAAGTCAAGAACATCTAAGCAATAAGCCGCATAAATCTACAATGAAACTTGTACAAGAGTGATGGGAAGAGTATGTCGTAGATCAGGAGTGGCTCGTGATCTAAAGTATATCAAATAATCTGTTATACACAGTGGAAAGAGGATATTGACATGTGAACGCATGGCTTTCCATGGGACCAGTTCAGTGGTGCTTACTGATGATGTGATCGATTATAGAGGTAGCAAAACAACTTTTCTATATTTTAAGAGCCTCTTAAGGCAAAGAAATGCAACATTCTTAAATAGCAGACTCATTCATCTGAGCTCAATACACTTCGGTTTACAAACTAAAAACAAAGTTTGAAAAACCCACCAACACGAAGCAACTGAAGGCAACTGCAGCAAAGGTGTGTTATCACAAGGATATAAAGTAAACATTTGGTGAGGTTTTTGGACTCAAGACCACACAGAATTAACCAGCTTATTTTAACTTGGTTCAGATTTAAATTTCACTCCTTTTTGTCAGAAAACCCCTAACACTATTTCTTTATAATGTGTTTACATTTTTAAGCGTACGTTGTTTAAACTCAAGTGTTATTGAGCATGTGAGAGCATAATGGTTATGGAAAAAAACATGTATTAATGCAATATATTTATTTCTTACACTCTGTGCTTGACTGGGGAAACATAAGTATGAATAAAACCACATAACTCTCCTCTTATTTATTGTTTACACGAGGACTAGGCCTTTGCAAAAGAAAGAAATAAAACACAATTACAAGAAATATTAACTTGCAGGATAGAGTCAAATGAAAAACACAGCAAAGAAAAACTCAATGGAAACTATGATATCTCCGTTTCAACTTTTACACCACAAGACAAGTCTCACACGACAGGGACAGAGGTTTGCACAACATGAAACAAATCCACTAGCTTTGTGGTTAGCATACAACCTATTCATGGGATTTAACACAAATGTAACAAAACATGTCAGTAACCTAAAAAAGGCCAGAAAAAACAAAGAAACAAACAAAAGCAAACAAAATAAAAACAAAAACCAAACAATGCAACAGATCAAAAAGAAAGCAATGACTGTAACTACCGCTGCAGAGAAAAGAATAAGATGTGTTTAAACCTTCAGAAATTATATATAATACAGGATTTGAGAAATATAGGAATAGTTCAACATATTTGCTTTGTTGCCAAGAGCTCCCAGAAGAACACAGGACGGCTTGTGTGGCTTTGTCAAAAGTTCAAAAACATGATGTGAATATACTGTATGCTGAAAATGCTAGCATCACCTTCTTGGTGGAGTTTGAGCGGTGAAGAGAACTGGCTCATCTGGTACCTGTTATTTAATCCTTAAAGCCTAAAGCACACACTTGACACCATCATTCTCTGTCCAGCTCTTGAACACAGAAGTGTTGAGCTATTCCTTTCACCTTGAGCAAGCCTCTGTCCCTTCACTTGGAAGAACCAAAAATAAGAAAGTAAAAATAAAATAAAAAAAGCCAAAACAAAAGCAAAGCAGGTTTTCACACCACTCAGTCACAGATCTCATGAAATGCATCACCAGGCTTACTTCAACAAGTTATTTGACTCATGACAATTTGGGAAAATATCTTTATCAGCTATATCACTTTTGCATCTCATGAGATAAAGGAATGAATTCTTGATAGTGCAAGGTTATAAGGTACATATATTAATATACTGTTTTACATAACGTCCTATAAGTAAAGTGCAAATTCTGGATCTGTTGGAAAGTTGTGCAAGCGTATCTAATGTCTGGACCGACCCATCTGCCCATGCACAAATGAGCCCTTTATACCAGCTTACAGATAATTTACACATCATCAGGTGAAACAATCATATAACAAACCACTTTCCCTTCAACTCAAATGTACTGGTCAAGAAAAAGAAATAAAATCTTGTTGATATCCATGATATAGAACAGTACATTTTCTTTCTCCACTCTGGGTGATTTATAAAGCATGTGTGTATGTACTTTTTGTAATCCTGATCACCTGGAGAGCAATAAGGCTGAGTTCCACAAAGAGAGTAAATATCAGCCATGTATTCTCATATCACAAAGCAGAGGGCCATTTTTAAGTTGAAGCATGTCTTGAAGATTAATGCTTTAATCACTTTGCTTACTGTGGCCACAGGAAAACTCCAATGTAATCAACAGCTTTCTCGCATTATCCCTCAGCAAATGGGTTCATTTCTTAAACTGTCCATTTAAATCAATTTTCACGATCAACTGGAATTAAGGTGAACTGCATTCAGCTGTGGAGAAAGGCCACCGAGACCAGCTCAAGTGGAAATGCCCATTTGCCAAACAGCTCTTAATTACTCAAATCCGATGTACTTGTCTGTTGGACTGCTGGACCCTGCTTCAGCCTGACAAACATACCAGCATGATCAATGGGGGACAGCTTCTTATTGACTCATAACTGATGTTTTAAGACCAGCTTATCCAGCATCAGAACCAGAAGAACAAAAGTCCAAGCTGGGTGAGGGAAATTTTGAAACCTGAAAGTGCAACACATTTTCAGCTCCTCTCAGTCTAGATGGTGGCTGTTGGGTATAGGTGGTGGAGGGGCTGAGTTTGACTCAAGCACTGGGGTTGGAAATGGAGGAATCAGTTGGTCTCATAGGTGGAGAGCAGGGCAGCATCCACGGGCTCCATGCAGGAGGGGCAGGTGAAGGATCTCATCAGCCAATCATCTATACAGTCCATGTGGTAGATGTGCATACATGGCAAGAACCGAATGGGATCCCCATAAACAAAGTCCAGCATACAGATAACACATCTGAAAGTAGATGGAAAAAAAAAAAAAAATCAAGAAAATAAATCCACACAACATACAGCTGGCAGAAATCATCTTAAAGTTCATGTTCTATCACATCTTAATGTATCATTGCAACTCTTTTTTGTGCTCTAAAGGCTTACAGTACAGGCCAGATTCAGTAACAGTATTAGTGTCTTGGAGTCAGAATTCTGATATCAGCTGACAGTTAATCTGATTGAAAAAAAGGAGAAAAAACTACCAAGAGCAATAAATCTGCCTTGAATTTGCATGAAAAATATGACCAAAACATTTTTTAAGAACCTGTGTTCTCTGACCAAAAACCAAATACATTTAACGAACAATAATGCAACACGGACACTAAAGCAAAAGTTTTTCAAAAGGATGTAATATTAGATAAGAGAAATGCATTGTTTGGAATTTTGGCTGCATAAAGTCAAGATCATCTTGCTCAAATTCATCTGCTACCAGTAATACAGATTTCTTGTACATGCAACAATTCAGAGTTTGTATATATAAGAAAATAGCTTTTCTGTCATTGAGCTCATAATAAATAAATAAATAAATAATTTAAGTAGTTGTGTCAGAAACTGTAAAAAGGTGAATTTCAAATGAATACCCATGTGTATAAGCAGGGCACCATTCATGAAATCTGAGTAAATCTCAAAGAACGTACTGTGGATTCACATAAAGCCCAGTTGGTAAAGCCTGATCCTATGAATGTGTATTCGCTCATTTCAAGAATGCTCACCATTCACAGATCAGCAGCACAGCCTGGCTGCTCATTAATGAGTATACGTATACGTGCCAAAAATATAAGGAGGTATAAAGGTGCATCCTGATCATGCACATCTTACTTGTTACAAAAGACAGGAAGAAAACTCTTTGATCTTGCACAATTCATAAGCTTATACTCGTTATATTATGCATTATATCGCTACACATTAGGGAAGCCAGGGGGTGTATTGCTTTTGTGACATATCTTAAGAAATAATGGGTAGGAATTCAATTTACACCCTGTTAATGTCTTTCATTGAAGACAATTTTAAGTTTGGTGATCAAGTTTGTTTGATGTTGGTAGCTTCAATAAATCAATCTTCAAACAACAATACATTTCAAAAACCAATTTATCCAAATCATACGGTTCATTTATTTATTTAAATTAGAAGCAAATTGTGTCCCTTCACAATCTCCTGCTGCTCCTGAACCCAGAAAACACAACAAGCCCATTTAATTAATCTACTGTTATTTAAAGAAACAATCTGAAGCTTAAATGTATAAATTTCCCTTCAGGTAAACAGGTTATATTTACTAATAAAGCATCAATGAGTCAGTTCAATTGAATTTCTGATTCATTCTTATGTCTATAATGTTATTTTCATATTGTAAAAAACTAACAGTCCATAACACATTAATATTGCAAAGTCTGATAATGACAAGCAATATTTATGTGCACTCTTTATTCACACAAGCTCTAGACGTAGTAAGACGCAAGAGTAGATTTGGTTAGTACCTATGAAAAGTTCATAAACATTTTTTATAGATACTGAAACATGCATAAACTTCACTCAGCGAAAGATCCTACTCACGTTTCTGTGTGTTTTAGTAAAGATCTGACACTCTGAGACCACATCTTACATGTGAAATGTAAAGTCTGTCAGTAGTAACAATCACGTTTAATGCTTGATAATACAGACAATGAGGTGTTAGTTATAAAACTACATCTGGCTTATCTTTTCATGCAAACTAGCATAATGTGAATCCATTAAATAAAAAAAATTCAAAAATGCTCACTCTCTTATTTTTTTCTCTGAGCCATCCTGCCCTCCATCATAAACGCCCTTTGGGAGGTGCTGGATGAGGCCAATGCGCTGAGCTATGCGGACCTGCTCCTCCTCTGTCAGCTGGGTGGCAAGACGGGCCTGACTGGGTGTAGGATGATACATGGGCATGTGAGCCTGCTCCTTGCAGAGGACAAAGAAGCAGAACAGTTATCCACCAACACGATCTCACTTTGTCTGCACAATGTGGCCTGACTGGTAACACTATGTTCAGATAAATAAAAGATTACATTACGTTACAGACGCTCTTATCCAAAGCTACTTACAATAGAGGAATTACAATCAAGCCACAGCAACACACTGTACAAGCTGTTACTTGACAGTGGGTTTTCAGATGTAGAAGAAGCAAAAAGATTTAATATTCACAAGAAATTGAAGTTCTCTAAGAGGAAAACAACATTGTATTAACCCTTACAGCACTTTAACCCTGAGATGCATCTTCAAAAAATTTAAAGTCCTCTCGCACATAAATATGTACTTAGCAAAAGCAAACAAATGTTCTAAAAACAAAACAAAAAAAAAATATATATATATTTTTTGTTTGTTTTTGTTTTTACAACACATATATATATATATATATATATATATATATATATACACACACACACACACACACACATACATATATATATGTATCTTCTCCCCCAACATACGTCTCAATCACACATATAAAGCTTTATACAT
>JBAMYA010000009.1:13166010-13189080 GCA_037176975.1 Arrhamphus sclerolepis
CGATCTGACTATTATGATCAATTGGTGCAAAAACACAAAAATAACATTAAGGCTACCTGGAGTGTGCTTAATGATATCATTAAAAACCGTAGTAAAAATGACTTTCCAACATATTTTGAAAAAAATGATAATTCAATTACTTAAAATACAGAGGAAATTGCTAACAAGTTAAATGTTTTTTGTTTGTTTTTTAATTAATGCAGGCCCAAAGTTAGCAAAGAAAATCAGAAATGTAGGTAATAATTATGATTTTGCATTTAACAGCAGCAATTTAGTCTTCCTTGGTGGTGTATGCAAGAGTGACGTATTAGAAGTGGTTCCAAAGTTTAAGACATCTACCAATGACACTATTGATTTGACACTTATAAAAGTTGTAAAAGATTGTGTTCTCAAAGCAATTACTTATATATGTAATAAATCCTTTCAAAACTAGTATTTTTCCTGATAAAATGAAAATGGAAAAGGTGGATTCAATCTATAAAAATAGTGTATCAAATTATAGACCTGTGTCATTACTACCTCAGTTTTCAAAAATACTAAAAAAAAAACTTTATAAATAGGCTTGATGATTTTATTGTTGAGTTACTGAATAACCATCAACATGGATTTCGGAGTAACTAAATTGGATAAGGAGTTATTTAAGTAATAGGTTTCAGTACGTAAAAATAAATAATACTGTGTCACATTTTAGAAAAGTAACCTGTGGTTTCCACAAGGTTCTGTATTTGGACCCAAGTTATTTAGATTATGTAAATGATATTTGGACAGCGCTGCGGACGATATAAACCTATTTTGTTCAGGACCAGACATTAAAGATTTGTTGAAAACAACAGAAAGTGTTAAAAAATGGTTCGATACCAATAAATAATCACTGAATGAAAATAAAACAAAATTAATGGTGTTTGGCGGTGTTAAAACTAATTGTGAAATAAAATTGAATATAAATGGGGTTGAAATTGAAAGAGTATATGAGACAACATTTTTGGGAGTACTTATAGATCATAAACTCTGTTGTAAGCCCCATATAGATTATGTTAAACAGATATTGTTTAAATCTATTGGTATTATTTACAAAACAAGAGATCTGTTGGACAAAAAAATGCCTGCTCATATTATATTCTGCTCTTATAATGCCATAGATGTTAAACTGTGTTGAGATTTGGGGGAAAACATACAGAACTTATATAAAGCCTGTAGCTAAACTCCAGAAAAGAGTTATAAGAATAATAAATAAAGTTTCATATCAAGGCAATACCAATAAATTTATACAGTCCTGTACATTAAAATTTATAGATATTGTCAATTTAAAAACATTAGAAATATTATTTCGAGCAAAAAATAAAAGTAAAATAAAAATAAAATAAATTAAGAGAAACAAATTATAATTCAAGAAGGCTGTGGGTTTTTGAAACCTGTCACGTGAGGACTAATGTTAAATACAGATGCGTTTCATTTCTGGGAGTCAAATTATGGAATGGACCGAGTGATGAATTTAAATTTTGTGGATCTCTGTTGAGTTTTTGGAAAACGTTGAGAGGTAAAATAATTGGGCATTACAAGGCGAAATGATTAGAATATAATTTGACTAAACAGTCATTTAGAGTAAATTTTCTTTTCTTTTTATATTCTTTATTTATTCATTTAATATTTAGATGTTTCCATGAACAAGTCATTGACAGACTTGCGTAGATCTTGAAGACAAGCTCATGGACAACCAATCGGGTTTGACCGAGCATGGAAACATCAATAACATGGAGGACAGTGGGTCCAGAGGACCTGGGTTGAACAGCTTGACCAGGACACTGGTCCAGCTGTTCCTTTTCAATTATGATCATGAATAAATGCTTGTAAAAGCTGACAGTCACCAACAGTGCATTCACATGTATCCATTGGAGTAGCAACATAATACAACATGAGTACAATACAGCTTATTTCTATTTTTTAATATAGCAGTAATTCCTAAATGGCAAATGCCAGTTTTTTGTGAACGCTCTGAAAATAAACACTGCAAGACTTCGATAAAAGTATCTAATTTTATTTCAAACTCATTGTGATGGAGTATTTGAGCAAAAATCATAAAAACTGTAATTGCCCAGGAGCTTTCAGATGTGTCTGCACACAGAAATGCACAAAAGGTTTTCACAGACTGACCACCACATGTGTAATAAACGGCATGAATGGAACTCACATTGGATCGCCACTTCGGATGTGTTTGCAGGCTGTCTGGATGACAGAATCACAAGCCTCATTAAGAGCACGGTCGATGCGATAGTCAGCTCCCGGATCAGCTTCTTGGATCAGCGCCTGAAGCTGAATTCAATAGTAAACAAACAAATGAGGTACGTACTGAATTTAAAAAACAAAGAAGACCCAAAACACATCATTCATACACCCCCCCCCCCCCACACACACACATACATACATACATACATATATATATGTATGTACAGAGAGAGAGAGAGAGAGAGAGAGAGAGAGAGAGAGAGAGTAAACAAAACTATACAGTATAAATAAAGATATATAATATATATATAAATTTATACATTACAAACAGCCTGCTGCCCTGCCCTACCCAGGATGTCCTGGATGTGTGCTGTCCCAGAAGATGCCACAGAGTATTCATGGGGCCCTTGGCAAATTTGACTATCAGTCATTTTGAAAACTGTCTTGATTATTTCACTTTCTTGTCTGTCATTATTAGTGCACTTGTAAAACTATATGTGAGAACTATATGCTGTAGTTACATTACAATCCACAGAAAGACTGATTAAAGAGTGACCAGAGAAATGTATATCCATCCATCCATCAACTATACCCACTATGTGCTGTACAGGGTCACGGGAGTCTGCTGGAGCCTATCCCAGCTCACTTAGAGCGAAAGGCAGGGGTCCACCCTGGACAGGTCGCCAGTCCATCACAGGAGAAATGTATATGAGATTTGCTAAATTTCCATAAAGTTAGATTTCCCCAGAGTTATTACAAGTAATGAAAACTAACAGTGCATAAGAAACCAAGAAACCTGAAACTAACAGTGAAAACAGTATTCTGTTAACTGAAATGAAAATAAAAACTAAAGATTTTTACGAAATGAAAACTAAATAAAAAATAAATATAACAATGCAAAGCTAACTGAAACAAATTAGAATTCTGGGTAAAATTAACTTTGTTATAGTCTTACATCCTACCTGGAAGTGAACAGGTCAGGCTGTAATGTCATGAATTCTCCATCAAGTGAAATAACTAAATAAATGGAAGAGGTCCAACAAGGAATCATTTATGACACACTGGACTTCTGGAAGTAAGCAAGGATATTTATCGTAAAACTGCCCCAGTGTGTCCTGCTGTCATCTGGTCTAATAAATCAGGACACAACTTCTCTTGACAACGTGTTTTTCTTAAAATAAATAAGAAATTACTTGACTGAAGCTATGTAGAGGGACTGGCACAACTGATTTTGTATGTTCTTGTGCATATGTGTTTGTCATATCCACGATGGAGACTCATATTAACCTCACCTCATCTGTTATTTAATTTTGACTTGAATTATTTTTCAATCAAAGTTGTTGTTCATTGTTTGATGACGTTGATTGTTTTTTGTTGTTTTTTTGTTGTTGTTTTTTTTAACTACATTCTGGGTACAAGTGCCCTTTAACCTTTGACACTGCATTTTTGTAATTAATTGTACAGAATGCATTGCTGATAGGTAACATTTTTTCATCCTTCTAACTAAGACTGAAACAAAACTAAAACTAACCAACTTTCAAAACTAAAAGGAAAACTAAAACTACAGGCACATTTGTTAAACTCACTAAAAGTAAACTGAAATAATCAAACAAACTGAAAAACTAAATAAACATCAACTATTATACCACTGGTGGTCACACAGAGAAATGCTACCCTTCTTAACACCAGGCCATTGTCCAAAAGTCTTCATCTCACATCTCACTCACCAGCTACACACTGTTGTGTAAAGGTCGCACAGGTGGTAGCACATGAGTCTTTAGCTGAATCATCACAAGGAGACAGTTCTGGTCCTGCTGGACCCTCTTGGAGACCTTGAGGCTTTCTTCATTACACACTTGAACATCTCTCTTTGAAGAGCTTGATAATGTGGTAAATGGTTATTCAGGTGCAGGATTTAGTAACAGTTTTTTTTTTTGCATGCAAGACCATTTTGAGGATGTGAGGACTTCAGAAATAGACTGCGTGGTCTTTTAGTAATGCTGGATGGCATCACTTTGACATGTAGTACTGCTATAAGGGATTAATTTAGACCAGGACTTGTTCTTTGACTCAGACATCAAATAAGTTTCTGGAACTGCCTTTGTTCATGTTTGTACTTAAAAAAAATAAAATAAAATTAGGAAAATTCTGTGTCAGTGATGCAGAAAATCTAGGTGTTACATCCAGAATGGACCAATACTTTCCCTTGTTAGCAGGTTGCCCTTAAATGATTCTGATCCAAAATGCTGCAAAAAGAGTTCCAATGAGAATTAGCAGGAAAGATAGATCAGATCATTTAAAATTCTTCTCCTCACATGTAAAGCTCTTAAAGGCCCAGCTTCATCTTATCTTAAGAAACCCATAGTTACATATCCTCCCAATAGAGTGCTTCACTCAGATAGTTTCTGGAGTGTCTAAAGTAGAATGGGAGGCAGAGCCTTCAGCTGTGAGGCTCCTCTTTCATGGAACTAGTTCCCAGTTAGTGTTTGAGAAGCAGATACCATCACTACTTTTAAGGTTAGGCTTCAAACTTTTCTGTTTTTCATAAAGTTTTTTTTTAAGTTAAAGGATAGATTATTTGATGGCATATATACTTTCCTGGTATGTATATGTCATCATTATTATCTGTCGTTCCTGTCATCTTAAATTCCAAATCAGTTAGCCCTCCCCTGAGTCTGGTTCTGCTGGAGTTTTTGGAGTTGATGGATTGGTTAAAGTGGGCCAAAATACAGTTTAAAATGGTTTTCTGAATTGATATATTTAGGATTTGTTAACTTTAAACAATTATCAATGAACAATGTCAGTCACCATCACAAGGATAAAGCGGTAAAAATCATTTAATACAAAATTTGTACTAATGTCAAAACCTTCTACCTCAACGAGATTGTAAATGCACAAAGTGAAGGCTTCAATTTCAAAGTGTTGGAGTCACTCAAGGATTTTCCAGTTTCTTCATATCTCTAGGCTCAATGAAATTTAAAAAACAAAAACAAAACTGACATCTAATAACAACCGGAACTTGAGGACACCTTTATTAGTATGTACAGCTATTGTACACATAAAAATCCACAATATATTTGCATTCCTTGAACTTATGGTACAAATCTCCATGTTGTTTGGTTAAGTGAGTTTCACAGATTTAGCCTACAGCAGGCAAATAAAACAATTACACCAACCTTAATATCAATATTTTCAAGGATTCCTTTCATATTAAAGGTCTTCAGCTGATACTTTTATTTCCAACCCCCTCTCTAAATGTTACAAACAGCATAATTTCTCTGTACATTATTAGCGAGTGATTGCGTAATGGTAATCATGGCTTGTCTGCAGTGTTTCTACAGGCATCACCCACAATGGTTCATGTGATATTCACAACTTTGAAATAAAATAAAATAAACTAAAATAAACTAAAATAAAATGAAAGCAAGATTTCTCGGAGTTGATAGTAAAATAGAACTCTGAAAATCAATGGATGCAAAGTAACTGTAAGGAACTTTCTCATTTAAAGGGTTTTTGAGAGGTAATAAATAAATAAAAATTAAAAAAATATGAAAAATCATATTCAAAACATAATTAAGAAATACTGAAGGTCTGAAGTTTGGGGAACATATTTTTTTATCAATAATGTTGGGTGAAATCACAAGAAAGCATCTTTTCTATCTTCTATAATAGCTGTATCCATATGTCAAACTCATTATGTTCAATACCAAAACCAAAAAAGGAAAAAAAAAAAGTGGGGGAAATCAAGCAGTTCTTCCCCTGAACATTCATTCATACTGTAGAAAAATCCAGCATTGTAGAGGTTCCACATTGTCTGGTAAAGCATCAGATTGCCTCTTCATGATGGCTTGTATTGATAAATGTCAATGGTGATGGTCTGAATGTATTTACAAAACAATTTCTAAGAAAATGTAGTTACATATTCACACACCCCACAGATAAATACTGCTTTGAGCAACACTAAATCATTTGGAAACATCTTTTGAAATGAAAATACCTATTGACACAAATGACATAATCTGGTCCATTCATTTCATTTATCTTCTTTGTTCAGTGTCTACTTGAGACACATTATTACTCTCTATCATCAAGTACAAGTCAGGAAATAGACCTTATTGATTGTCAGTGTTCTGTGTGAATTGGCAACTACAGTTTCAGGAAGTATCGGTCTTCATTATTTTGGGTTTTTACTAAACATCCAGAGGGCTCAGAGCCTTGAAGATGCAAGAAGAGTCACATTAACCTATCACTATGGACACTGTGGTAGTGTCCTACAGCACCTCTCTGGCATTCACCTTCCTCTCACTGGTGCGAAGGACATGTTTCCTGTCCCTAGCACCTGTCGTCTTCCTCTGTGTCGCTAAGAGGGTCGCAGCCTGCAGCTGAGGCCGTCTGCACCAGACGCTTTCGAAAGTGTCCATTGGGGACCTGCCAGCCGGTTCGCAAACGTGGGCGGGCTGTGCTGATGGTGTTTGAGCGTCCCAGGCTGCAGGCCACAGCCGCCTCAAAGGTTAACGTTTCCATGGGACCAGAGGGGTCTGGGCTGTGGTCGTCCTCCTGCGAGGTGAGGAAAGGCTCGGAGGGGTAGCGTCGAGGTGGGGATGAGTGTAGGCCGGACTCGGCCTGCCTCTCACCTGCGACTTCCTCTTCTGTCTCCCATGTGGTTTTGCTCCGCCTTATGGTCTCTGGGCTTCCCTGCTCATCCTCGTCCTCACCGACGGAGGCTTGTGTGCGACACACAAGTGGGGAGTATGAAATATGAGGGTGGGAGTGGGTTGGGGTCTGTGATAGAGGCCGACGGCCACTGGGTGTACTGGATTCTGAAGTGGAGGGCACTGGGCTGTCTGAACTGTTGCCCTGGGAAAAAGCAGTAAACAGTCATCAACTCTAGGTCCATTTAGTAGCAGTCCAAAAACTGTTAGTCACATCAAATTATCTTCATCAGTTCATAAAATGTGCTCACTTGTCATGCCGTTGAATAAGAAGAGGCCAAAAATCAAGCGATTATTGATAACTGAGTGACCTGTTAACAAATATTATGCAAGGAGATGGCTTCTGAACAACTATTTCCACTGAACTTTGGACAAGTTATTTGTAGGATAAATGGGAATTTGAAGAAAGCCTTTTTTTAAACATTCTGTTTGACCGACAAGGAGGAAAAAAATACATCAACCTTTCCCTTTCTATTTATTTTATGGATCTAAAACTGTATTTTTGCTTTGCAGTTATGTGCTTCTGCCCGCTCAACGGGTTTCTGAACTACCTGTTTATCCTGGGGGTGTGCTCGCTCTACGCTCGAGGATCGTGAGGGCTGCAAGCTTCTTTCCTCTGAGTTACAGCGGGACGCGTCTGGAGACAGGAGGTGGCAGCGCTCCTTGGACCGGCCGCGCTCTTTGTGCTCAGAACGAGAAACTACAAGACATCCGGTGAACAGCACAGCATGTTATAACAGACCAAAGGAGGCAGGGTGGATAAGAAAAGATGTAAAATGCAGATATACAGCAAAACTCACATCATTTTCATTCTTTAACATTAATAGCACTGTTGAACCAGTGCATCTCATTCATTAAATTAAATTAAATAAATACAAAATTCACAAAAAAATTCCTTTCTCATATGTCATTTTTTGGTGTGCACAATTATGAGAAAAACAAGGATAAATTGCACAGTGACCGTCATGGCATCTATCACTTGTAAATTATTAAATCCACTAAGAATTCTAGAAAACATATAAAAAAAATTTAAAATCATAGCACTTTATTGCCAAATGGTTGTATTTCACATGTATAAAACTGTCAGTTGTCATGTGAATAGAGTATTCACAGGAATAAAACTATGCTCCATGTAATGCACAACCCAGTGTGCAAACAACAGGACCAACCAGCAGCCTTGTAGCTTTTGTGACGAGGTCGATACACTTGCTCGGGACTTTTCTCCTCCTGCCAGAGTCCGTTCACTCGTTCATCTGCAACCGTGGAAACCGAACGCTTCATGGAGCCACTTCCAGCCTCGGCCTGCTTGTGTGTGAAAACAACACAAACAAAAAGAGACAAACATGTGCCACATACGTTAAGGAAATATCAAGTTAAGGTGATTCAAACGTGCAGTTAAAGATCATTTTGCATGCTTTAATAACAGCAAAAGTGCAGTGAATCCTAAAAGACTTGAAGGGTTTAGGACCGTCTCTCCTCCATTTTTGTAGATAGAGAAATGGACGTAGCAAGACAAAGCTTTGGCATTCAAGGATCGAACCCACTTCTAACAATTCACTAAACCTTAGTCACACTTCCACAGAAAAACAAACCAACTAACATGAACCCGGGAGAAGCCCATGCCAATACGAAATAAGACTTTGGCTTAACAGCCCATGCAGCCACTGAAGTCCGTGAGATCCAACCCAGAATCCATGGAAGATCATGGAAGATGTGTGTACCTGCGACTCTACAGCCAGACGGGGCATGGAAGAGGCCCGCACACACAGACCCCTCCCAACTGGAAGCTCCAGTGGGGCTTCAATTCCCCAACTGCACTCGCCCACCTAGGTGAGTACAGAAACAAGAAAGGGGGGCAAGGAAAGACAGAGCACCAGTCAAGCTCATCTCTGCTGGTGCTGCCTCTCTGTTTGGAGGTCCAGCTCAGGGTGAGAGGAGAGCAGACAAAGCATATCATCTCTGAGCATCATCTATCATAGCCATCTCAGTCGCCATCCAGTCAAAAACAGACGGATTTATATCAACCAGCAACAGGAAAACTGACTTCAAGGAGGAGAAGAAGAAGTAACAGTGAGGCTGGAAAAGCGGAACACAAAAGGAAGTAAAACAAGAGGAGACAACAAGCATAACAATTTACAGGGAAAGATGGAGTTTGTATTTCAGCCTGGAAGTGCAGTCGGTCATGCATGATCAGGCCTTAACAGCTACACAAACAGAGCCAGACAACATCTGGCCAGGGGCCGAAAACGATTCTTCTGCACACTAACACAGGAGTATTTCAGAATAATTTGATATGATTCAACTGGCAGGCAGCGTACAACCAGACAGTAAAGACACAGCAATACACTAACGGTTCTGACAGTCTGCCCCTGCTATTCCAACCTCTACAAGACTAAAAGACAGGAGCACAGAGAGCAGTGATGCAGTGTTCTGCACGGTGCTGAGGAAATAATGTCAGTCAAAACATATTAATAACATGCTGCTGGTGATATTAGCTTAAACCAAGATGTTTTAGAGCATTTTAGAGTAAAAAAATTGGAGATCTGGACTCAAAAATAAGATGAATAACATGAGAGACAAGCTCTATTTATTATACTTTTTTGTATAAATGATGAGTGATCATCTTGGTTCTCTGTCTTACCGGATTCTGCTGCTGACCAGCCTCCATGTCTGAGCTCATGGGCTGCAAAAACAGCTCTTGAGGAGAGATAGGACTCAAAGCTACAAAGCCTCCTCTTGTCCTGTTTAAGCGATGGAGGAAAACATTAAACAAGCACCAGCAGATATACCTGTAAATACACAATTTTGCACATATTTGGAGACTCACAGGGCTGAACCAGCACTGTGGGCCATCAATGGTAGCGGCTGGGTGTTTGACAAAATGTCCTCTGGGAGAGTGGAGGCGTCCAGACGTTTAAACATCAAGTTGCTCTTCTGAAATGAGTCAAACACACACAAAAGTTCAAATAGAGGCCACATGCAGAAGCTGACTATCAAAACACAACATAAAAGCCAGTTTCTGATGGCATGGTAATGTAATAATGTATATAATGTATTTGGCATGGACACTGTTTTATGATACATATCTATATCATTTATAAATAAATATATACACACAAATTGTAGAGCAAAATATGCTTCCATTCAGAGCATAAGGAAGACCATTCATTGTTGGAGAGACATGGTTAAATTACATTCTCCATCTATTCTGTTTAACCTGTCACCCACTGAAAACATTTGATGAATAACGGAGCAGAAGAAAATTCAGCACGGGAGCCCCCACAGCAGCTGAAATAAAATCATGGAACAAAGAGAAAACTTTCTCTGCCCAGTTCATAACAAATACCCGACATTGTTTAGAGAAGAGCTGATTCTGAAGAGGTATGCTTGTCCCCTTCCCAACCGCCCCGTCCAAGAAAACATTCCCATCCAAGTAATAAATGCACAGCAAAGTTTATATCAGCATGCTGAGCTGACCTGAGCTTCCAGCTGTTGTCTGAGTTTCTTGGCCTTGTTCTGTTTGAAGTAATCCATTATCATCATTGAAGCGTAGATCTTCCCCACTGTCATGTCAGTATCTGGGACGGCAGACACACTACATTAAGTACGCTGCTTGTATCTCAGCAGTACACTGAAAATTGCCTTCACAATAGGAGCCAGACCTTTGTTGATAGGTACCAGTAGGTCCAAGGTCTTCTGGGGCAGATACGGCCAAATGATACTGATCTCCTTCTGCAGCTCAGTATCCAGAGCAACGCGGTCCTCGCCACCTGGAACGAATGTTCCCATTCATTCACTTTACATATCATGCTACACTGATCCCATTCACAACCGAAACAAAACATTTATTCGTTTGTCTGTCAGACTGTTGGTTGGGACTATATATGAAAGTATGACCTCGAGCTATTTTGATCTCCAAAGCTGTGCGGATGAGTGACATCAGAGTGGAAGTGAAGTGGACTGTCATGTCCTCATCCACAGGCATGTTCATCAGCACCAACCTCTGAAAGGATAAACGGGTGAAGTTAAAAGGGAAATTAAGCACAAAATATGCCCCACATATATTCTTATTATCTGCTATGGTTTTCCCTGTGAAACATTAAATGGTTGGAGAAATCTGAAGTGCTGATGGGGGTGGGGTATGTGTTGTTCTTGTCTACATTTTCAGCGGCTACCATTATGAAATGTTCACATTCATTTTAACTCTACAAAAGTAAAATAATTGAGTTACTTCATCTCGATTAAGGTGTAGCAAATAAATGTGACTTCCAGTCCAGACTTTCAGGAAGTCCTTAGTAATTTCAGGTGCAATTTGATAAAATCCACTTTAGAAAAAGGATTAAGTGATAATGAAAATGTTTCATAATGGTGTCATCAAGAGACAACGACACACAACAGAAGCGAGTTGTGATCTTTTAATAGTGCCACGGAATCTGGAGCTATTTAAAAATTTGACTCTTGAAAATATGAACACAGCAAAGCTTGCATGTTTTCCAGGAGATACGCTGTTTTGATGCACTGACAGAAGTAGAAGGATCAGAGTCAGGAAGAAAGCCTGAGACTTCAAATGGCAGCTCAAGGGACAGGAGTACAGAAGATGATGATAAATCTGCTGCCAGCAACAGCCCCCCCAGCGTTTGCTCTTAACAGATATATTCTGATTATTGCCCTTCCAACGTGAAATGAAATTTCTGACCACGCTTTCAACAACATTTTAAAGCATGCACGTAAACATAACTTTCTGCGTACACAGAGTTAAAGGATTATAATTTAATACATTTTTTCAGCAATAAAAGTAATAGATCAAACACAGACTGAGAAAAAAAAAACATTTATATGAGTCAGCTGTATATTGTTGCCGTTTTCCATTCAAACTTTCATTTCATCCATCTCTGCTGTTTATAAAGGAAACAAAGAAATCATGTTTCTATTACCTTGTAAGCAATCTTAGCAGGACATTTTTTACCCAGGCCCAGGGGAGGTGACATGTGTGTCAGCATCTCGTACATAGCTGTGTAGTGAATGCGGCCACTTCAGAGGAACAACAGTGGAGGTAGGTGAGGAGACATCCACACAAAGACAATGGAAAGAAAAGAGGCATTTTCCTTTAAAAGTGCTTGGTTTTAGTGGTGTGAGTAATCTTAATACTGAATTGTGCTTTGCATGACAGGCCGCTGCACAGAAACTTAAAAACGTTTACATTTCACACTCTTTGGCTGCCCCCTGCTGGATACAGACAGAACGAACACTGATCAGGTTGACTTGTGACCAAAAACTGAAATGTAAATGAGTAGCTTTACAAAAAAAAACAAAAAAAAAACAAAAAACAAAAGAGGTCCAGACTCACCATGCCAGTCGATCGTACTCCCCCCAGATACGGACAAACTCATCCAGGTGATGGGGACCCAGGATCGAGGAGTCTCGTGTCAGGTACTCAAAATTATCCATAATCACAGCCACAAACAGGTTCAGCATCTAAATGGAAATAAAGATAAAGATTTAAGAGGAGAAGCAGTGAAAAGACAAACTGACAAGACAAACAAACACAAGATGATTAGATTATGACTAAATGCTTTATTTTATTTTCTCTCACCAGGAATGAGCTGAAGAAGATGAAGGAGACAAAGTAGCAGTAAGCAAAGTCAGTCCCACAGCCACCCTCATGATCTGGAGACATGGTGAGGGGGGCGATGGAGGGATCTGGTTCACACTCTTGTCCAGACAGACAGGAAAGCATAATCTCCTGCCAGGACTCCCCTGTAGCACTCCTGATGGTTCAAAAGCAAGCGCAACACCCAGCTGACATCAAACTGAGGTCTATTTCGCATTAAAAGCAGCATTAAAACTACCACATGATTTGCAGAAGCTCACCTGAACAGGAGCATCAATGCGCTAAAAAAAGTCTTAAAATTGTTGTGCTGATTGATGTGACTCTCATCATTCAACTGGATGTTTCCAAAAACCTGCAGAAAACAGGCCAGTCCAAAGAATCAATTATTTTTATTTGACAGTTGTTATAGTAGCTTCTTCCTTAGCAGCGACTAATTCTCCACGTTCCATGTAACAAGTACCACTGAAAGCCTCCACATAAAACTTTAAAAGCAGCATTATCAAACAGGCAATGCAAACACACATTAGAAATATATATCTGTATACATATGTATAATATATATAAATATATATAAATATATACGTTCTTTCATACTGTTTTGTAACTTATTCTACTCCTATTGCAATTCCAAACGGGAATCTAAGAGTCTCTTGTTCAAAGTAGACTTGACTGGCTGTTTTTTAAATTGTATCGTAGAGTAGTATGTTCTACATACTGGTATGAACCAGTAGTATGTACTAGTTTTGTAGTTCGCAACACCACTTTTTTGCAGTCTTGGTTTTGTCACGGCCTTGAGAGTCTTTGGTCTCGGGTCTCTCAGTCTCGTAATGTCTCAGACTGGCCGAGCGGTCTCGAAGGGATTTGTAACCTATAATATCCAGGCAGGCACAGTTTTTTTGTTTGTTTGTTTGGTTTTTTGATCTCATTATACGCCCCCTTCAAGTGGTACCAATTACATGAATTTTTGACACAGACGACGTTGGCACTCGTCCTCTCACGCCCTCACTCCCCCCTCCCCCCTGTAAAGCACAGTCACGGATCCATGGAGGAGGACGCAAAACGTCAGCGAATTCGTCAGTGGTCAGGTTTGGTTTTAAAGACCAAAGGAGTTTGTTTGCCACACAACAGTACGGCATCGCTACACATTGTCTGTCAATCTGTCTTTAATATTTAAAATTCACATTTCATCTACAAATTAAGTACAATTTAAATTAATCCATCCATCCATTAACTCCCCCTTATCCGATGTCGCGTTGCGGGGGCAGCAGCTTGAGCAGGAAAGTCCAGACATCCCGATCCACCTCCTCCAGTTCTTCTGGGGGAATACCGAGATGTTTCCAGGCCAGCAGAGAGACATAGTCTCTCCAGCATGTCCTGGGTCTGTCCCGGGGTCTCCTTCCGGTTGGACATGCCCAGAACACCTCTCGAGAGCGTCCAGGGGGCATCCTGCCGGCACCACCTCAACTGGCTCCTCTCGATGTGAAGGAGCAACGGCCCGACACTGAGTCTCTCCCGGATGGCTGAACTTCTCACCTTATCTCGAAGGGAGAGTCCAGCCACCCTACAGAGGAAACTCATTTCAGCCGCTTGTATCCAAGATCTCATTTTTCCAGTCACGGCCCACAGTTTATGACCATAGGTGAGGGTGGGAACGAATACTGACCAGTAAACAGAGTGAACAAGATTTGAATGAGTAGTAAATATGTTACTGATTTAAATTTAAATCAGTAACATATTTACTATTCATTAGACTTTTTTTGAGGTGGAAGGTGGTGTCTTGTTATTTTGTTCGATGATTTTGGGACTAGTTAATAGTCGCGTCAGTCCTTAACAGCACTTGAGTCAATCCTCAAACAGTGTAGAAATAGCAGTCATGCAATTGCCACACATATTTGATCTCAGCTAATTGATGAAAACATTTATAATGAGTTCATACACAAGACATGCACTGCCTCTTTATTATTGTGCCTGTAGTTGAATATAATCTCATATAAGCAGGTGAACCCAGTATGGTGCTTATGTTCTACAACTCCTGCAAGATGGCAAAAATATATACATACATATTTATTTTGGTCTCAGTCTTGATCTTGAGCTGAACTAGTCTTGGTCTTGGTCTTGGTTTAGGCGGTCTTGACTACAAGTCTAGTACGTACCAGTAAGTACCACATACTGGTACGACAGTATGTAGTACCAGTTGTTACTTCAGCAAGCTGCCGCTTTGAAAGTGATTATATTATGGCATAACTTGAAGCTGGTCACAACAGTCACAAGACCAGCTTTCAGTGACCCTGCATGACCTTCATGTGAACAGTTTCCAGCCTTGTACTGGTGCTACTCTGGTCATGGGTCTAGTGGTTAGGCCAGTCAGTCTGAAGCTGAAGGTAGCCATTTAGAAAGTAGGCCAGTGTGGGAGAGCTGGTCCTCATCCTGTTAATGACAAGAATGGAGTCTATGCTTTCAAGCCTCTACTTGAAATTTTCCTGGAGTATACACCATCCAGGCATGTCTTTTTGCGTACCAGAAATGATGCAATTGCTTGCATTCTGCATGCTGTGCACTACATTTTGGACCATACTGAAAACAGCCTTTGTATACTTTGATTAGTTTTTTCCAAGTATTTACCCGTTTAAAGAAGTAGAAGGTTAATGTTGTAAATATATGGTAATGCCACCTTTTGCAGTAATAACAGATCAATGCTGATTTACCACATAGAAATCGGCTGTGTAAACTGATTTGTCCTGACGACTAAATTGTCCCTCTTTATTGCTGAACACATTCATCACAACTTTTAATTTTTCTTCTGAGGGAATTCAACACTCATGTGGTAGCTTTTTTTTAAACTCCTGGCAAATTTTCATAATGGTACGCAAAAGATGTTATTCACTTTCATTTTGACATATATCCTTTTGTGCAAAAAAAACCAACCCAATTTTTAAATTATGTCAGTGTTAACAAAACTATACCTGCATTCCAATTATGGCATATATGAAGAAAAGCATGGCGATTAGAAGGCAGACATAAGGAAGAGCCTGTCAGAGAGGGGACAGCAAAGACATAATCAAAACTTCTCACAATTTGCAACATTCAGTTAAAGACATCATAACCCCTTGAGTTGCAAAAATAAATAAATAAAAATAAATAATGTTGCACCTTGAATGACTGTACGAAGGTCCATAACAGAATGCGGATGGTGTAGCCCTGTCTCAGCAGCTTGATCAACCTGGCCGTCCGGAAAAGCTTCAGGAAACTCATGTTGATGGTGTTCACCGACTTGAACAGGCGCACAAGTGGTTAGAGAGAGGGTGACACAGAGAGAGAGGGAGAGAGTGGCAGCCAGACGAGAGAGACAGGATGTAAATCACAGATGGCAAAATTTAACACAACATCGCTTAAGTTGTGTGGAAGCAGGGATTGTAACACACAAGGAAACTTGCAAAAAAAAAAAGAAAAAAAAGAAGGGTGCTGCCTGTTCTTGTCTCTTTCTTTTTTTTTGCATCGCATTAGAATAAGGAAGGACGTCAAGGTTGTGCCTTACCTGCAAATCCACAATTATTTCCGTGATGCTGCCAAGAACAGTAATGAAATCAAAGATATTCCACGTGTCTCGAAAATAGTTCTGCAGGAAACAGGAAATTAGACATGAATGAAGAAATTCCTCAGGAGTGGTGGCACAAACGTTCAAATTAAGTTCTCCATTGCTTCCAGATTTTTGGTTTTTCAGCTTGCATTCACACTTACCACAAGACCAAATGCCATGATTTTGAGTATACACTCCATGGAGAAGAGCACAGTGAAGGCTGTGTTTAGGTGTTTTAAAACTGTGTCGTAAGCTGTTGGGGCCGAGTGATACTGGGGGGGAAAAAGGGCCAGAAAGACGGTCAGACATTTACAATCTTTAGTTTGACATTTACTTGTTACAAATCAAGTTGAAATTACTGCCATTTCAACACCCCTTGTACTGTCAACGCACAGACAAAGGTACATTCCATTGCACAGGAAAGACCTGCTTTCTATAAATGTCCATCAGTGTAATTCATGTATATTATTCTTCTGACCAACCTATGGAATATATTCTCTTTCCCCCCAGGAGTGTTCTCAGATTTTTAAAATAATCAGCACCACATTCCAGGTCCCACTTGTGAAAATAGTTGGGGGGAAAAGTAATCTAATTAGCTCATGAATATAATCAGCTCCAGAGGAAAAATCTGCAGTTGTGATTTAGTACTTTTTTTTTTACTAACAGAACCATTTACCTTCATCATGAGCATGACAGTGTTGAGGGCAATCATGACGAGCACCGTGTACTCAAAAGAAGGTGACGCCACAAAGTGCCACAGTCTGTACTGGAAGGTTTGTCTGTTCTGGGGCATGTAGCGGGTCATCGGCTTGGCGCTGATTGCAAAATCAATACACGCCCTCTGATGATGAGAAGTTTGAACAAACAAAGCTGCAGATGATTCTTGACTACAAGAAAAAAAAAAAAAGCATTCACATGTGAATTTATGTGTTTTTCTGCTCCACACCTCGTTCTTCTCCAGACTGCACTCTTGAATCATCTTGTCACCCTGCTCCTGGAAGGTGATGATGATAAGAGCCACAAAGATGTTGACGAAGAAGAATGGGAAGACCACGAAGTAGACCACGTAGAAAACGGACATCTCCATTCTGTTCCCTCGACTCGGCCCCATGTTCTCCTCTGTAACATCCGTAGAGTGCTGGAGGACCCTGAATGAGAAAAGTCACTTTAAAATGATGCTTTTGGGACTGCTGATGTTTTTATTGATGGGCGATGGAACACCAGATCGCTTGGCACACGCATGTGCTGATCCCTAATGTGTCGGAGCCTGAACTCCCGACTGAAAGACATGTAAAACCAAAAAGTTTGTGCATCTTTGTGTTAGTTTTGTATCTTCCTTATGTGGTCCATTTTAGTCAGGACTGCTTTGTATTTAATTTTAATGACTTTATATCTCATTTTGGTTTGCTTTGTGTCTCATTTTGATTCATTTTGGTTTATCATAGTTTTGGATCTCACTTTGAAACAATTTTTTTTCCAAATCTTTTGTGGATATTTTGTGTCTCCTTGTGGAGGTTGCATAGCTCTCTTTGCTCATCATCTATCTATGTTTCATATCTGAGTGGCTGTTTTGGTGTCTCTGTCTCTCTCTTGAGCTATATTGTTCTTTCTGTTGTTGACAATTTAAGATTTAAATTCCTTTTGTACTTACTGAGGCCATCCTTCTCCAGTTGACACAGTGAAAAGTGTGAGCAGGGCCCAGCAGACATTGTCGTAGTGAAACTCGTGTCTCTTCCACTCTCTCCTCTTGACCTCCTTCTTGTCTCTACTGTAGTCAATGTAGAAGCCTCTGTAGGGACCAGAACAGGCTAGAGGTCATCGTTTCACTTAAATCACAGATTAAACTTGCAGATTTAATGAAAAGAGAGCTACTGAAGCTTTAGTTAAAAGTAAAATCGCACATTTTAAAAATTCAGTTAAGATGCTGATAGATTTCAGTACCATTATCGCGAATAACTGAAAAATATTTGAGCAGTGAAAGGTTTTAAGCAAAAATTGTCTAATGAAAATCAGTCATGTAACTCTATTCAAAAGTATAGAATAAATATAGATAGAGGAGGTTTGACTGTTCAAACCCAGGCTTTATGTTCACATTTCAAACATTATATAGTGTGACAGTACTGTCTCATGAGTGACAATTTGTGGGAGGACTTTCAGATATATACAATGCATATTTAATCAAAACACCAATGCCAAACTGTGAAAGTGGTTCAGATATTTACTTACTGACATTCCTTCTCTGTATTCATGGAGCTGTCAGTGCAAAAGAAGAACTTCCCCTTAAAGAGCTGCACGGCGATGACAGCGAAGATGAACATAAAGAGCTGATACACAATGAGGATGTTGAAGACGTTCTTCAGAGATGTGACCACACAGTCAAAAACCGCCTTTAGAGGAGAAAAGGGGAGAGGGAGTTACAGCAAGTCAAATCTGTCAGACATCTTTAAAAACAATACCAAAAAAAAAGAAAAGAAAAACAGCTTGTTCACATCAAACCTTGAGTTTAGGAAGCCTCTTGATGGTTTTAAGAGGTCGCAGAACTCGTAACACTCGGAGGGACTTTATTGTCTTGATGTCTCGGCCTTTGTTGTTACTGTTGACATTTAAATACATCTCTAAGTAACGCAGTAGTACAGGAAACGTCAATAAAGACACGTGGCATAGACAGAAGTGAAAGAAAAATGCAAACCACAGTGCATATGGAAGCACGCAATGAAACAGAGATGATCACTTTGAGAGCGTCTCTTTTAGAGGCTGGCAAATTTTAGGAAAACATTTTCAGATAATCTATGTCATTTTATACCCTTAAATTAGCAGTTGCTCTATACAGAAATAAAACAATCCACTTCCACTCGATCCTGTGATAGAGTGTAATTTGAAACAATTTCCTTTCTATTGTTGCCAAATTATCCGTAATTTTACCCCTGATACCTGCCAGACTCCTCAGCTCTGTGAGACGTAAACATGACAAAAAGGAAAAACATGTTTAGTACAAAACGAGAAAACCAAGGTGCATCGTGGTAAAAGAAATATGTTGGAAGTTTATGGGAGTTTACATTGAGACAGAGATTTTTTTTTTTTTTTTACCCCATCACATTCCTGGTAGCCCCAACAGTGATAAAATCCACAGGAACAACAGAGAAAAAATTGAGGCATAAAGAGAGTTATACTCTGAGCAACACAGAAAGCATCACAGATATATTCACAACAGAGAAATTAATATAAAACCAAAGGCACAAGAGCATTTGTTAATTATCTGCCACACATATATAATACGGAGGATAAAAGAAAAAATCTAAAGTAGAAACAGCATATTTTCTTAAACATCAGTTATGACACACTCCAGCCATTTCTAAACCCCCAAAGTCATGCAGAAATCCATCTTTTCCGCTGGTTTGTCTTTGAGGAAAGGTCGTTTATAACAGTACTGTATGCTAAGAAAGTTATGTGCTGCGGTGAGTCAGCCATTAGTCATGGGCAGGCTGCACTGTATAGTGACTCACGTAAGAGCAAAGGCGATCAGAGCTCCCACCACTACAATGAAGTCCAGGATGTTCCACATGTCCCGAAAGTAAGAGCCGTCGTGCAGAATGAGACCCTGGTCTATCATCTGGAGGACAAAATATGTAAAAGCATGTAAACAGCTAAGTTAGACACAAAACGGGTCAAAACCCAAGAATCTAAAGTACATTTTTTTTTTTTTTTTTTTTTGAAAGTGTAGAAGTGTTTCATGCACACACCTTTATGATCATTTCAAAGGTGAAGACTCCAGTGAAGACGTAATCAAAATATCGCAACACCTGGATGACACCAAAAAGTTGTTGTAAGAAAAATCACACATTTTAAAAATCTTTTTTTCTTCAAATAAAGACTTTTCTCATACATAACTACAAATACAGATCCACACAAATAAATCAACTGTCGATGTGACTTTTTGGTACATTTTCATTAGCTTGTATGTGTTATAAAAAGCATCTTTTTGGAGAGAAAAGTCAAAATCAATGCAGCAAACTAGTGCAAAATCTATTATTCCCATCTGAACTAATCCCGATGGCATTAAGATATCATCAGGGTCATTGCTGCAGATGTGGCAAACCTCCATCTAGACATGCAGATGAAATTATTTACAGCGGTGAGCTAGAAAGATCTTGTAGAAACACTCTGCAACAATTATTTTTTCTGTCATTGACCATCACTGCGCCCCACTCATAAACATCTACAAGTATACAGCATGTCCACATAAAATAAAATTGGTGGAAAGCTGCTTTTGTTAATTATTATTGTTAATTATTATTTTGTTAATTATTTTAAGAAAGGTGGCGATGTCTGTGGAAAACCACTTCACATGTGAGAAATCACAGGTGGCAACTGTTAAGTAGATAATGTTAAATATATGAAATGTGAATTTTTGTGCTTCTGTTGTGTATTTCATCGCTTGTCTTTGTTTTGTTTTTTTCTATGTTACATTCAAATGATCCCTTGTGTACCAACGTGCGCTCTGCTTACTCTTGGCACACTCCACGACACCGTGAAAAGGGAAAAGTTGTGAAAAACAAACTGCACAGCGATTTGCCAGGCAGAGCTACTGATTCTCACCTTGTATGTGCGTGACACCAAATGTGTTACGACGCAATGTTGCTGACACAGTGTCACATGAGCTAGAGATCAAACCTGTCTGTCACTGAGCTTAAACTTTATCTGCTGTCCCAAACTACTTTTAACCGCAGCTTAAAGCCTGCTTGACATCAGAAGAGCAACATCATGTGCTTTTCAAATGAGATGGACTAATTGGAATAAACCATTAGTCCATCAGAGCGGGCATAAAATGCTAACTCAAGATGTCTCCCTGAACTAGCTTCCAAGGGGTCGCCTCATTAATCAAATTAGCTGGTTACTTCATCAGCAAGTGGTTAGTGGAACATCATTAGAGCAACCCAGCACATGCCAATTACTCTCACTCATTTTTCTCTAATATTATAACTGATATGTGTAGAATTCCACAGAAACTGACCAGTCACGTGGAGATGAGAAATTAATGCTT
The DNA here is from genome assembly GCA_037176975.1 of Arrhamphus sclerolepis. NCBI lineage: Eukaryota > Metazoa > Chordata > Actinopteri > Beloniformes > Hemiramphidae > Arrhamphus > Arrhamphus sclerolepis. The sequence continues at coordinate 13,187,175 of JBAMYA010000009.1, forward strand.
TCAACTTGGCTCCTAAGCTGTTGTGTTTCTAAATTTCCTAATCTAGAAACAACTCCTACTGTAATGACTAACATTGGTCTGTTAACAATAACTCCCATTAAAAGTGAAAAAAGATTTGGAGACATTTAAAGAGCTGAACTGGAGGAAAATAATATGCACCCCATAGTATGTTTACTTAAAGGGAAGAGGAAAGGTAAAAAGAAAAAAAAAGCTATCTTTCTGTGTGTACATTCTTATACCTCACTGAGAACTTTAGAGGAAGACTGTATGGATGGAACCAAATGATATCGCTGCTACTGCTGAACAGAGATTACTACAATGATTGGTTTTTCAACTGAGTATTTAAAAAAAAATATTATGACACATAATATTAGGATTAAATGTACAACAAGGTGCAACACAGAATTCACGTTCTCTGTTTTTGATTTGGTAATGTAATCCTACTTTAACCTTCCGTCTGATATTGTTTTTGTTTTAACTGTATTTAACAGCATTTTTTTCCAGCACAGACTGAAATACATCAGTAAAGTTTTTACCTGACTATTTCAGTGTGTTTCAGTGGTCAAAAAACTGCTGGTCAGTGCCATTTATTCTTCTTCTTCTTTTTTTTGACATTAGAAAAATTCACAATCCTCTTGTGGTTGTTTGGAACAGTTTTAAGAATTGTACTTTCACTTGTGATAAAATAAAACATTTTACAAGCTAGTTTTATTTGAGTTACCGGTGAATTTATTTTTTCATTTCCATTGCAGGGCTGTGGAATCTCAGTGGTCACTGAAACTGGATTCCTTGTTGAGTGGCATCAACCCTAATTCAGCCTATGAATCTTTTTTTTTTCTTCTCACAATCAAGAAAAAAAAGTCCAGGAAAAGTGCATGCTGAGCTCACCTTGTTTCTGTCTGAATTTGTGCACACAGGGTCCTCGGCTGCCAGTGCAATGCTGCTAGCAACGATCACGAGCAGGATGGTCATCTCAAAATAGCGCAGAGTGACCACATAGTGACAAATCTTCCTGATGCTGCAGTGCAACAAAGGATATGATGTTTACTGTAGGTTGATGACGGTGTGAGCTCTGACGCTGCATCATTTTAGGTTGTATCTTACGGGTTAGAGGCCTTGAAGATGAACATGCTGTCTGGAGCGACAGGTTTAGGAGGTACATAGGGCTCCTCCTCCTCTGTGTCCTCCTCTATCTCTGTCTGTTCAGACTGGTATGCCTCCAACTCTTTACTGTTCACTAAAACCCAGACAGAGAGGAGAGAGGGCAGAGAGGGGAAAGCAAAGTGTTATAGCTGTACACAGAGGGCTATGACAAAGACAGAGCAACCTGCGTCACCAGTACAGACCCAGCGAGAGTTCAGTGCGAGCAGATCACAGTGCTACCTGTCATGGACGTGAGCTCCAGAAGTGGTTGTGCAGACATTTCAATCGCCACGCTGCCCTCCAGTTTGGTCTTGTCACGTTTGATGGAGACCTGGTGTTTCTCAGACTCAAGGGCACACACGGTGAACTCTGTGGCCTCCAGAGCGGGCTCTACAGGGATGTTTTGACACAGAGGGTTGAACTGACCTGTGTGGCCGTCCTCACCCTGCTCTGACCAGGCGCAGTCCTGCAGCTGCTCGCACTGCGGAGGTTCAGGAATGTCGCCGCTGTGTGCAGCATCTCTGTAACAGGAAATAAACAAAATATTGCCTTTAGAGAAAATAAATAATGCAGCTATTGTGAGAAATTAAATATATATGTTATATATATATATGTATATAAGATATATAGGCCTATATATATATGTGTGTGTGTGTGTGTGTGTGTGTGTGTGTGTGTGTGTGTGTGTGTGTGTGTGTGTATATATCTATATATATACATATATATATATATCTATATATATATGTATATATATATATATATA
>JBAMYA010000009.1:13194935-13213472 GCA_037176975.1 Arrhamphus sclerolepis
CTAAATTTAAATAGTTTTTTCTTGATTCTTTGTGGTCTTCTAACTAAAGAGCACATAGCAGAAGTCGGCATTGATGGCTGTTCGCTCATGATGGAGAACATGCCCAACTGTAAAGGCACCATTAATGCTAAAAATATATACAAAATGTGGAGCAAAAAATTGCTGCCATCTAGTTTCTTTTACAGGAGCCCTTGCTAATTTCAGCAACTCAATGCCAAACCAAACCAAAATTACAACAGTATGGCTTGATTCTTAAAGATGTTAAATGGGCTGAACAGTTTCTTACATCAAAATAAATACAGGACATTTCTCATAAAGTAAATATTCAGGTTTAGTTATATTCAATCAAAAGAAGAAAGAACAACATATATAACATGGACCATTTTGCAACATTTTTCTCACAATACATTGGAACTTTTAGTCACATATTGCAAAAAGAGGAAAGAAGCTAGCAGTGCCAGAAGAAACTAATTCAGCACAGCTGCTGTAGATCTCTAATTAGTTTCTCTCTCCATTTAAGTGTCATTTGCTGGGCCCCAAAAAGGAAGGATAGACAGCTGACAGTGTGTTTGCAAATGACAAATGTTGTTTTCTTGAAGATTTCAACAGAGCATCACTTTTAGTACCTGCTGTGTGTGTTGGGAAAAGACCCACAGTAGCTGAGAAAACACAACAACTGATTGTGTACAGGGCTTAAAGTTATAGCCAAGCTCTCTGGCCACCTCTGAGCTCAACAAGGATACAATTTCCAAACAGTGTGAGGACTATGAAGTAGATGGACGACCACATGCCATACTGAACGCCTCCCTGTGAGCGAATCCCATTATACATCACCTCATTCCAATCCTCACCAGTCAAAATCTGGAGGCAATTAAAGACATAGAACATTTAGCAGAAATAACTACATGGCTGACATTAGATTCAAGAGAACGCTGGCCTAAAAATACACCAAACAGGAGACAGGCCCTCTGTCTGTGAACAATGTAGTATTATAAAATGTAGCAAGATAATTACTATGTGTGCTGATCAAAACACTCTTTGACAGCAAAGTTGGTTTTAAGCAGATCTGATGTGGACTTGTTCCCGTTTCCCTCGTCTGATATTCATGTGCGCATATGTGTGCATGGATGTGTGGGATGATAGCGGAGGCAGGGGGCGGAGAGCGATTGAGCAGAGTTGTTTAATCTGTGCCCGAGGTGAGAAATATCCCAGAATGCAATGTGTCATTGATAGCAAGCAGGAAAGAGGGGATCTGTGGGAGCCAAACCTGAAACACTGTCATGATGGCAGCTGGAAACGTGTCAAAGTTGGTGGGAGTGTAATCTTCAAAGATGAACCTAGAGGGAAGGCAGAAAGAGAGCAGGGTCAGATATGACCGAGGAAGAATAAGACGAGGAAGAAGAGGAGGAGGGGGATGCAAAAAGATATTTTTATTTTTCCACTCTTCATGATCTAAAATGCCATTGAGGAAATTACCATTCAGCTCACAGAGACTAAAAACTGCAGGATAATCAGATATACACAGAAAAATGAAAACCAGAGCTGAGATTTGTTCTCAGTAACAGAGAATTAAGGATGGCACTACATACCTCCCTCCAAAAAGCTGCATCCCCAGCAGAGCAAACACCACAGTGAAGAGGAAGAGAAGGAATAGCAAGCTAATAATGGACTTCATGGAGCTCATGAGGGACACAACCAGGTTCCTGAGAGACGCCCAGTACCTGACGAGAAGAGGTAATGTACCCTTAGGATGTTTTCACTTGAAATAAACAAATATTAAATATCAACTGCTTTAAAACTCAGCAGATATGTTGTGGTTTTTAAGTGAACAGTGGCTGCCCCACTTACTTGGTGATCTTGAAAATTCTCAGGAGTCTCAGCGCTCTCAGAACACTAATACCAAAGGACATGCCAGGCCTGAAGAAGCCCCAAACAACCTCAAAGATGCTGCCAACAATGACCTGAAAACATGTCAGATATAAACAACAACAACAACAACAAAAAGTCTACCAACTCTTTTTTAATTATTCATATTGTTTGTTTAAATATTGAAATAAGCTGTTGTAAATTGTTATAAGTGAGCTATCATGTAGACTAGGCAGCCTGGATTTCTTGATGAGCCCCAAAGAGGACCTCACCCCACAGTCAAAGCAGTTGAACGATGAATGGAAGTAGAGTCGGAAACCCAGACCATACATCTTCAGAAACATCTCAGCCAGAAACAGACCCAAAAAAACAAACTCTGCATAGTCTGGAAATTAGAAAAAAAAAATTAAATTCACTCAAAAATTCAGAAAGGGGCAGAAAAAAAAGTTCATATATTAGACCTGTCTTGTAAATAAGATAATTAGGTAAATGAAACTCACAGAGGAAGATGGTGAGCCAGTCAGGCTGGTCATGGTGCACAATGGCCACGCAGATGGTGTTGAGAGCCACCAGGCTGAGCACCATCAAGTAGAAAGTGTCTGTCTTCACCATGCGGCGGATGGAAATGCGCAACATACGCTCTTTACGTCGGAGGTACGCAGCTGGGCCACGACGGCCACTGCGGAAGTTCATTCGTGACCGTGACATGCCTAAAGGAAAAATGAAGGAAAGTCAGCGGATAAAGGAGAGAAATTTAATAGAAGCAGAGAATGAGAGAGTCACTTTAATACATGAAGAGGGGAGTTTAAAACGCATTTTTCCTATAACAACTTTTTTTTTTCAGTCAACAAGAAAAGTCTAACTTTACCAATTGATTTATGTTCCAACCCTCATCTACGGTCATGAGCAGCTTTATTCAAAAGGTGGGCGGGATAACCCTTATGGACAAGGTCCAAAAGGAGCTCAGTCATCTAAGAGGAGTTCAGGATGGGGTCCCTGCTGCCCCACATAGTGTTTTGGGATTTGGATGTTGGCTAGACACCTTCCAAGGGAGGACTTCCAGACATGTACAATTAGAAGTAGGCTTCAGGGCTGACCCAGAAGTCACTGTTAGAGATTACATGTCTCACGAGGCTTGAGAATTACTTGGACTCTGTCTGGTTAAGCCAGAGGAGGTGGGGAGAAAGACTTCAGAGAGTTCCTCAGACTATCACAACCCTTGCAACCCAGTCCAAAAAAAATGGATGAATGAAAACATCAAAAGTTAGTTCTGTCACTATTGCAACCGCTGTTGGCTAAAGTTGGCAATTTCAGTAGACAACTAGGCAGTTGCAGCTGATACCAGATGGAGAGGCTAGCACAGTTTGATGGTCAAGAACCCACTCTAATGCAAACCCATTCAGGGTAATGGGGGGTCTGGAGATCCCAGATGTCTTTGGGTGAGAGGCATAGTACACATTGGACAGGTTTATTGTTATTAACGGTCACTAATCAATTTAGCATGTATTTTTTTTGTGTGTGTCGTGGGACAGTACCTGGAGAAAACTCACACAGGTACTTGGAGAGCATGCTAAAAGGTCTCAGCTGGGATTCAACCAGGAACTTTCTTACTATAAGGTGCTAACCACCGCATCCCTATGCTGCCCTTGAGTAGAACAAAGCTGATTTAACCTAACGTCAGCCTTTATATAATATGTAAAACATGGAGAAGGTGTGCATTTATTATGTGAAAGTTTGTGAAATATTGGTACAGTTGTGCATTCAGTTACAAAGGTCTTGCAGGCTGTTTGACGTTTAAATTCTTCCTCTGCAGCCCTCAATTATATGCTGGCTCCTAAAACTGGCTCTCAGCTATGACAACTTTGAGAACTCCTGCTGTGTAAAAAAAAAAGAAAAGGTACGGAAAGGTGTGTAGGTGGACAGACTTAAACACTCTTCACTCTTCACTCACTGGCAGTGGACGTGTCCGTATACTTGTCATCACCTGGTGCTCCTCTTCGTGCACCAGTCTTCTTACTTGCTCTCTTTAGCACTAAAATGCATTCCACAAAAAAGTTTTTTTTTAATCGAATTGTCAATTAAACTTATAGCTCTTTCTGACCACTAGATCAAGGACGGAGCTTAAATTATTCATGTGATATAGAAGGACAACATGCTAACAAATGTGACTCCAAAAGGAAAGTGCACCTCTGTCCTCAGAGCTTTCCTTCATGTAACAGTCTGATTTCAATAAATTTCATTGTTTACAATTGAACTGTTACGATACCTTTCTGGAATACAGATACTGGATGATATTTAAAGCCATCAACACTTATCAAGACAGATCAGCAATGCTTTCGTCTTCAGTAACTGAGTGACAACTGCTAAACAGCTGAACACACGCCTTGCTGCTCTGGCTACCTCCAGTTTATGTGCTGAACACAGATATAATGAAGTGGATGACATGTTGACTTGTTGGTTGAGGCACATGTATAAGAGATGCGGTTCCTATTATGTGTGAACTTACCATCTAAAGGTGATCTCCCTGAATTTTTATTCTCCTCTGCAAGCATCACTTCCTCTGCAATACAATAAAACTGGAGGTTATACACAAAAGCACAATTCAAACCATCAACGTGGAAATGTACAGTTGTCCAGGTTGAAATGTTGAGGATGTCTGCAAACATTTGCAGTAACTGATGGAAGTGCTGCTTTGAGAGGCTGGAGTGATCTTCTTTGAAGATAGAGCTCTCATTCTCTCTTACGCTTCATAATATCCCTCTCCTTTCTGTCCCCCCTTCTTCCCACACGCTCCTACTTCCATGCACATCCACACAGCGGCTCCCTCGTGCGCACACATCCATGTGAACACACAAAAAAACGGGCATGTGCATACATACATGTGCACAATTTTAAACTAGTGAGTCAGTATCACCTTCTTCTCACCCTCTGCTTGCGTGGGAGACTGGCAATGGAGATTACCATTACAGCACTGTGTGTTTGTGCTTCTCAGCTCAGCTACTCGACTGAAGATCCCAAACTCTGACAGTCTGTAGCAGAGCAACCGCTTTTCTGCCTCTCATTCCATATCACGAAATGAGGAGTGAAAATAAAAAAATAAAGTTGAATACTTTGATAGATATGAATTCCTAATTGAAACTTAACATATTATTATTTGATTGGTCCAACAAACCATATCAAAGCTGGAGTGTGTGGTAGAACATGAGCTTACAGTGCAGATTTTGATGTTAAATATGAGAATATTTGAATCATCATCATTTCAGGAAGAGTTTAAGAATCCCAGCTCCTTAATATGTGGAGTCCAATTGCTCAAATGAAGACCAAACATAGACACAAATAATTGTTGCTACTTTGTCATGAATACTAAGTATGTAAGGAGTCCAGAAAACTGGAAATTGTTTACAAAGAAAGGGGTTGTTCTTCTGCAGTGCATGATGCAAATGTGCTTTTTGTGCAGCTGTCTTCAGTTGTTCTCTGTTGGTCTTGTTTCTATAGTTTTGTGCACTTCCCTGCATTCAAAAACGCCTGGATTTCTTTTTCACTGTGCTGTGGGTCACTTCCCATCTGTATTGCTGCGTCAGAGCGGACGTGTGTTACTGTCCTCTGTAGCTTCAATATCTACTGCAATTACAGTAATAACGGAAACCCTGGACACATGTCATCACACTGCCTCCATGTCTGTTATCGAGGTACCAGGTTCAACTTGACCTTACTTTCATGTGTTCAAACAATGATATTTCAGAACCATTATGGGTTATAATGATGTTTTACAGAATCGTATCTGGCCTTTCAGATTTTGATGCTTTTTAATGGTTTGCTCCGGAGATGAAACCTGTTTTCGTTGCATGAAATTTTTCTCTCTAAAATATGAAATAAAAAAAATGTTTATCATGTTTGTCTTTACAATAGAAAGATGGCTGTGATCGTGTTCATAATCTATCAACATTATACAGGTATTTGGCCTGTTTTTATGCTTTTTTGATCACAACCGTAACCTTTTTTCTTGTTTTGAAAATGTACTAAACTTTCCCAACCTTCCTTCGAAAAAAGACCTGTCTTCATCTAACTCTCTTTTTTTTTTTAACTGTATAAGGTCAAAATATTAAAGGGCTTTCAGCCCTACCTGTAACTTACTGGGGAATTCCATCAATTTCTAGCTAAGCTATAGCTATTTGCACTTAAATCCATAAGTAATTTAACATGTCATTTAATATGTAAGTGTTCCAATGTTTTTAGATCTAAATTCCAAAAATAGCCATAGCCATTGATTTATGTTTTCACCACCTGTGTGTTGTAGAAAAAATATTTTGATATTTGTACATCTGACTGTCTAAAAAAGGCCTTGAGTCACGAAAGAAGAATAAAATCTTGATACAAAATTCATTAAGTATGACCAGAGGGATCTTGAATTTAGAGACATGCTGGTAATTGCAGCAATTCTCCTTCAATTTGAAGATCAAAGATGCACTCAATCTGTGCATCAGTGAGAGCCTGCTTGCTCAATCAGTGTAATAAAAGATGTAATGTCCTTCTGCTGGCCAGTACCTGCCCTGTCTATCCAGGCTCGGTAGCCGTTCAGTTCTCTTTCCACCTGCTGCTGGCGACGGAGCTTCATGAAGGCTCTCCGGTTCTCCACCCGCTCCCTCTCCTTTGCAAATTCTCTGAAGAGAGCATCATGAACACGACTGTCATTCCCCATAATAACAGTCACACAGATGGAAAACACATTTGGTAACAAAGAATGAAACAAACTCACCCTGACAGAACTCCCAACACTAGATTCAAGACAAAGAAAGAGCCAATAATGATGAGAGGAATGAAGTACATCCAGTTCCACGTAGGACCCAATGCATCATTGGTCTGCAAGCCGTAACATTCATTTTGTCAACAACAGGCACTGAGGTGCTTTGCGGTTCATTTGCTTACTGACTATTTGAGCTCACATTGTAGAGCACAGCTGTCCACCCCTCCATGGTGATACACTGGAAGACGGTGAGAACAGCAAACAGGATGTTGTCAAACTGCGTGATGCCATCATTGGGTCCAATCCAGGTGTCGTTGCAATCATACTTCTCTGGACACTTCCTCACACCGCAGGCAAATGCCAGCTCAGATGAGTCAACAGTTTCATTATCTACAAAAACAGAACATGACTGTTATTTATGAATTAATGCAATATATTCATAATGCACACACCAACATATACCAGTCTAGTGTAGCTGACAAGAAATCTTATAATCAAAAGTGATTTACTATGGTTTCAGGTGGTAATCAAATTAAAACTGGACTTAGATTTTAAAAAGGAAAAATGCAAGAAAAGCTCAATGCTTATGCTAGAAAGAGATGATGCATTTAAGCTCACTGGAATATTATTCAGCTACCGTAAATGCCCTCTAAACTATATGCCTACAGTACCAATTCTGTTGTACGCCTTCAGCTGCTTTTTATCACCTCCAGCGTGTTTGACCCTCACAGCACAGAGTAAAGTTCAGTTCAACAAACGGAGGGCTCCTAAAAAATGTGCACTTCTTAAAAAAAAAAAAAAAAAAATCAAAACAACTTGTACTGGCAAGAATTTCAAACTACTTCCACCCCTGCTTACCACCATTAGTTTGGGGAATGTAAAATGTCTGGCTTTTAAAATTCAAAGTTTTTCTTTCCTTTATTATGAGTAATATGAGGGTTTATGGGATCTGTAAATCACTGCATTCTGTTTTTATCTACACTTTCCAACTTTTTTTTTCAGTAACTGGAGTTGTACACCGAGGTAACAAGGATGCTGCACTGAGTTAAATGGAGGAGCTGCAATCAGAGCAGAGGCTTCAGAGGCAGATAAAACACTTTCAGTTTCTGTCATTAGGACTGACCTGGTTAGTTTTCAGTGAGAAAATATTACAGAAAATCACCAGGTGCTCATTCAGACGGGACACAGACACATTCAGTTGCCACCAGATTAATGGGAAACAGCAACTGTCTGAAAAAGCCTGTACTCTTTTTTTTCTGAATAATAGAAATGTAAATTTGAGAGCCTTTTTTATGTTGTAAGATATGTTTTAACTGTATTAACACAGTTGGACCACTGTAGATTAAAATGTTGCATACATTTATTTGTCCTGTTGTGAATTATGCAAATTTGCTCCTACATTTGCATATAATCTATGTGAGACTTGTATTGGGCAATGACAGTAAATGCAATGGTGTGGCACATGATTACAGAGCAGTTGTTGTCTAATTAAGCAGCAGCAAACTCAGCCAGCAACAGCTCTAATAATACCTTTGAGCTTGTTTGCTACCGCAATCTATGAAGGCATCAAACAAAGATATTCCCACCCTCTCTTTGAGAAAACTGAGTAAACTAGATGTTTATTATACCTGCTATTGAACTAGATGATAATGGATAGTCCAAAGAGAAACCCTAAAAATAATTTTCTATAGTAAGTGCTATAGCACTGTAATTAAAGAGGATACGCTCAACAGCAGCCTGTTGTTCATTATCATTTTACACTCAAGTTGATGTCTAACATATTACATATGCAGTGATATAGTCTACTGATTGAATCCATGGTTTTGGGCTTGCTTATGAGTATTTGTTCTATTTTCGCTCTGTTTTGAAAAGCAAATGTTTGTGAGAGGTACTGATCTTACAGAGGATGTCGTCCGATGGCAGACAGGTGTGGTGAAGCTTCCCGCTATAGAACTCCAGACCGATGATGGCAAACATGAGGATGGCAAAGAACAGCAGAAGGCCAATCTGGAGCAGCGGGATCATGGCCTTCATGATGGACTTCAACACGATCTGCAGACCTAATATAAAAAAAAATAACAATTCAACTCCAAAGATGATGTCGTTCTGTTGTTTATGAAGTTTTCCTACACGGGTTTCCTTTCTCACCCAACACATATACAGTATACTTATATAGTATAATGGATGTGTTGGTGGTCAGCAGCCAACTCACTGGGGATCCCAGAGACGAGTTTGAGAGGTCTCAGCACTCGCACGGCCCTCAGGGTCCGAAGATCGACGGGGATGTTCATGTGGGCACCAGCTGTTGCCAGGATCCTAGTGGACACAAACATCATTCACAATATATGGATTTAAAAATAGATTGATGGTAGGAATGGCAGACTTACAGTACACTATTATATTTAAATTATTTCTTTCTTTTTTTGTATGTAACTTATTGCTAGCAGCTACTTTCTTTCTGGTCTAAAAACAAGGGCAAATATTTGGGTTAAAAAACTTAATACGTGGACATATTAAAAAAAAAAAAAACACCCATTCGCAGCTAAATCTGGTACCAAACCTCTCTTTCCTGTCTTGAGATTAATGGTTTCTGTCAGTGATGTCTGAAAAATTGAATTCAAAAATAGACAAAAGGCAACAAATGAATGTTACTGCAGGACAGTTTTAGAAGCAAGTAATTCATTTTAAAGGGATATAAAAAAAAAAAAAACGTGAAAATTATGAATCGATTTCATGTGACTCAGACAAGTGTACAGAGATGAAGGGGTACAGTATATCCATTAAATGTACCAGACCTGTATGGCTAGAGACAAAAAACCCACTGCCACATACACCTGGCAGGCATCTCTACTCACATCTACCCACGCACACATTGATGTGCCTCCACCTCCACACAAACACTGAAAAACAGCATTGGGAGCAACGACAGGCAGCATCTTCCAACACAAACCACATCTGGATGTTTCTCACATGAGCAAATTGCTGCTATTTTCAGTTATGAAGGAATCAAGCTATATCCAAAATTACATAATTTCTATTCAAATTAGTAGAATGCTTTAATTGATGAGGTTCAATATCCACAGGGAATGTTTCCAAACAGTTGTGAAAATTATCTGAGGAATAATAGCTGTTTTCCAATTTGTAAATTTTTCTCCTTTACACAAACACACACACACACACATAGATGCAAATATACAAACTTATAAAATCTTGGATATTGTTGGGAAGTGTGGAGGAGGTATGTGTGTGTTTGTGTGTGTGTGTCTGTGTGTGTGCGCTTGTGCGTGTGTGAGCAGGGGGTAGAAAGCACATGGCAGAAACTCAAGTGTAAACCCACGCAGAATCTTTGCTGAAAGCAGTGGGAGGGAGAGAGGCCAAGTGAGTGAGTGAATGAGTGAGACCATGTTCACACTAATGCAGATAAATCTGAAAATGCTCTCAAAATGCTCAGAACCTTTTCTGAAAGTTCACCGTAGGTGCTCAACACTGTGCCGGCCCACAGCTGCTGCTGCGATCGATCTTCAAATCGGAACATATTTCAGGATCATTACAGGGTGATTAAAGTGAAGCAGCCCTCTTAACCAAAACATTTTTTTTTGACATCAAGTCGACAAAAAGCTAATGTATTCAGTGAAAGGGGATTCAAAGAGATTGTAACTTGTTTCTGATTTTTTAAAAAAAATAATTTTATCATTAAAAATCCAATGAACCAAAAGAAAGAAAGAAAGCTGTGGTGTACATGAGTGAGTAATGAAAAGCTTGTGGAAATTTTTGCAAGTTTGTGAACAAAAGTTTAAAAAAAAAATCAAAAACAATTAAAGTCAATGGGAAATCTATATATTTCCCATATATGTATGTGTATACATACATATATTACTACACAATTCCATATGTGCTCATTCTCAGTTTTGATGCCTTCAGTGAGAATCTACCATGTAAATAGTCATGAAAATAAATAAAGAAACCATTCCATGAGAAGGCATGTCCAAACTTTTGACTGGTGGTGTATATGAACCCAACAGAGTAGGTTATTCACCATTTGATCAGCAGCAGTTAACAGGTTATGTTTCATATCTTATATCAGCATTCATTACACATACAAACTGTAGCCCACATGACATTTCATTTAAAAAAACATTATTATGGTCTTACTTATAAATGTCCATGTGGAGATTCTTCTAAACAAAAACGTCTCCTCTTTTAGTTTAAAAGTCTCATTGATCATTGACACTTGCTCTGCAGCTGCAGAGTAGAATCTCTGGGCTCACTGCTGCCCCCTACCATGACGTGACATGAGGCAGGAAAACTGCAGCCTCACCTAGAGCCTTTTCACTGCCGTTGTAAGATTGCTGAGCACACGAAACAGCTTACATGCATATAATAGCCTATAAACATCAGCATTTTTACTGGAGCTGTCAAATGCTACTAGCTTGTATCTGCGGAAGTGACGAATCCAAGCCTAAGCCAAAGACGCCAACCGCCAGCCCTAAACAATAATAATACATCTTTATCAGAGCCCCTGATCCATTGTATCACAGGGCCAGAGATTTCCTGACTTTCAGTCCTGCCCAGTTCTTAAAAAAATAATTTCCAGGACTAATTAAGATTAAGAACTGAATACTCTAAGCTAAGGCTACATGTCCACAGACGCATGGTATTGGGAAGCACTTCTCTCTAGTGTTTCAGCAAAAAAAGTGCACTGATGCAGCATTTTTTGTCTTCTGTTCCTACAGTAATATCATGTCAACACATCTCTACTTTGACAGCTGTTAATGACACAGTAGGATTACTCATTTTCTTTGTATTATCTATTTGCCATTATGTTATGTTTATAATTGTTTTTACACCATAACCCACCACACAGAGGATCCCTGCTCTTACATATACTGTATATCTTTGTATATTGTATATAGAGGGATATATACAGTATATTCTCTTGTGCAGGACCTACTATTGGAAGGAATCCAGTCCCAGGCAATTTAGGTTAAACATGGGACAAATTTAGGTGCAATTCTTTCAGAGGATTGGCAATACCATCTCCTGAGCACTATGTTGAAGGAGATGATTAGCCCTGCAGAATGACTGTGTTTGCTCTGCTGTCACCTACAGCACAGACTGTGGACCATTTTAGCTGATTGTCTCATCCTTGTTGTCATTACATAATTTATCATTCACACCAGAAACACTGAGTGTCAATCTGTTTATCCAAATGAGTGTTTTCATCTTTGTTATCATCATTTCTGTCTGATATGCACGTGTCAAGATAAGCATGTGATTGTATACCTGCAAAAAAAAAAAAGCAACAGTCTAAAAACCTTCTAAATAGGTTTAGCGTTTTCAGCAAAAAGTTAGCGCACTCTTAAAAAAATATGCTTTTACTCACTCTCTAGATAAAGAAAGACTCAGAAAAAAAATGTCATGAAGACATGAACCCTCAATTATAATCCCCCAAAAATCACTTTGTGTTTTGATTTAATTAAGAAGGTACACTAGAATCATAAGCATCACACTTCCCAAGTGTCTAAGCACCCGCATTTTGACATTATCTCTGTGGAAAAAGCCTACTGGCATCAACAAATCAACAGAGCATAATAGGCTTTTTGTCATTAAAACAATGTTTGCAGTGTGGATATCTAATGACATGCAATGTAATTATGCATAAAATGATAACTTTTAAAAAAGTCAGCAGCAAACTAAATATGCTTTTAGTGTTTTGCTGTGCTGAATTGACATTTCAGGAGAAAAGTATTTCATGAGAACAGCAACACATCACACAAAATGGGTTGCAGAAGCTTTTATAGATGAGTACTTCTGTCATCCTTCAGGGCTCTGTAGCACTTATGTCATATGTCAGACTACTGTATAAGGCGTACTCTGGCATGGTTTCTAGTGTTTAATTCAGTGCATGTGTCAGATGTTTTTCTGCTTACATCAGCCAGCAACAGCTGTGCACTTATATATGTAGCCTAATACCATATATGACAGCACAGCAAGAAATAGCAGAATAGCACATAACATTAAAAATGAACTTACACAATGCATGGCCTATAGACATATATAATATATAATATAATAATAATCTCTTTCTATTCATTTTGCGGCATAATTGACATCGCCAAACACTATTACCACATGCAGTTAATTAGGCTTTAGTGAGCATGTACATGAACCAAGTGAGTGTATGTCAGACAAAGAAATGACACAGCGAGAGACACTGAGACTGAGAGGGAGCACAGGAGTGGGAGTCTGTGGAAATAGCCTTCAAACCAAACACACCAAACAAAAGCAGGCTGCTGCAGCAGCTCCTTCAAGGCTTCACTTTGTGCACAAACAATTCAGATGAGACTTCCTCAAAACTAAAGCAAATATTCTGTCTTTTTGTGGCAGCTCATGAATCATCCTTACACACACAGAGAGGTCATTTTTTTCCTGAGTAGTGTAGAAATAGTTTTCTAGTAGAAATGAAAATCCCAGAAACAGTGATATTGTCATGGTCATCGGCTTTGTTCTGTTTTGTTGGTTGTTTGATATGGTTTTGGACTTTTATGTTCATGTTTTTCCAAGTTATTTTCCTTGGTTTCTTGTGTTCCTTGTACCCTGTTTTGTTACTTCCTGTTTTACTTTGAAGGTCTGTTTCAATGTTTTTTGTTTTAGTTCTGGATTTCCTGTCTGTGCAGCGCCTCCATGTAATATTATTGGAGTTAAGCTTAATCACACCTACTCCCTTGGTCTCCTGCATCTGGACCCACCACTTCCCTCACCTGACAGATATCACCATCAATGTTGATGCTTCAGCATGTCTTTAGAGTATACATATCCATATAAAATAAACTCAGTTGACTTTTCTTTGATCTCTGCATGCTTCCACACGTTTATGTTATTCATAAACAATAATTATCATTGATCAGAATTACACAGATGATGGCCTTGTGGAAACTTTCACCCTGATTCACTCTAGATGAATTACAGGACAGCAAAAATAAACATCAAATGAAGTTCTTATTTGTCTTTAGATTTGATACTTTCACAGTTGTACTATGGAATCTCCAGATTAACACAGAACAAAATTACACATGTGCTTCAGAGCATGCCTTTAGCATTTTTTTTCACCAGTTTTCCCAACAAACTTGGAAGGAAAGCACGAAATGGGGACAGGGACTACCAGTTGTCACTGCATCTAAAGCAATGCTCCTTTGCCTGATCAGAAATTTCCTGAGTTAAAGGCCATTGATGAGTGTACAAAGTCAAAAGCAGGGGGCTGAAAAAAGTCCTTTCTCCATCCATCCAAACACAATCAGAGTACCATCTCTCCAACATCATGCATCTCCTCCATGACATTAGGAATTGTTCCCTCCTTTACAATAATAAGAGGTTTTAAATACTAACACTAAACAAATGGCTTCATTTTCATGTCAGATCACAAAGATGTAACCACTTCCAAATGAACTGGATTGTATACTAAAAACCTGCTTTAGAAGGTCTGAAACAAACAAGTAAAACAATAAAAATGATGGTACTGACAGGACTGTTTTAACAAATCAACAATAAGGTTTTGTTCAACTGTTTGGATAAGACTGTGACATATACAAGTGTTTCAGTGTTTCACAAGTGATCCAGCTCATAGCAATAGTGAGCGAATGTTCATGGAGAGAGCCTCATCTCTTCCTCACGGGCTCTTCAGGAGAATCATTGTTGCAGAGTATTGTACCAAACTGACTCTGGAGAGACTGAATTCATTACAGTCACAGGTTGCTGCTTCACCCACACACCTCCACCTACACGAAGAACGCCACCAAAAACTACAGTAATCAGGAGCATCATGTTGTTCACCATTTCGGCACGGCTCTGCAGATGGTAATGCACAACGGAATCAACATCAACATGATGCATCATCAATTTAATGGCTTAGAATTAAGTCTGGAAAAGCATAAGCCATGAATTTAATAGCAACGTTAATACTCTTTTGTTCAATTGCGATCAAATAAAAAGAGGCATTTAGTCAATATTAGTCACAGGTTTAATGATTGGGATTGTTTTTTTTGTTTTTGTTTTAAAAAAAACACAAAAACAACAAACACAAAAAAAACCTGGTGGATAGCTAATCAACCCACAGGTAAAATGACACTGATTTAGCTCGTAATTCCTGAATTTGCTTTGGTAGTGAATGGCATGACTTAAAACACTTCACCAGAGGATACTAAGATGATTTAAATGCAAAACTTTCTGAGGGTCACAAACAAATATTTCAGTTTTGTCGAGCAGTTAATTTGTACAACAGTCAGGCAAATGTATACAACACAAGTTTGTGCAGAGGTGAGTTGGAATTATCACTAAATTAGTTATCAATACAGATAAGCATCCTTATCTGTCATGTTGAGATGCTGTGAGAAAAAAAAGAAAGAAACACAACTGAAACTGTGTATTTTCCTCTTCTACTCTCTCCATACACTCATGCACCACCACAGAGAGCTTCCTGAGATGAGAATGTGTTTCATATGGAAAACCACATGCACATTTGTGGGAAATTTAACTCCACAACATTCTCTGGGGTTCTTGTTTAAGATTTGCTCTCTTTGGCTTTACATTTCAGTGCTAATAATATTGTAAACTGAGATATATTATGTTCACAGTGAAATAGTTGGATTCTCACAAATTTTGTGAGATAGTTTTCACATGTCCAAACCTTTTTAAACAGATCAAGAAAAACTCTGATGGAATTGTCACAAAAAAAAAAAAAAAAATGTCTTTGATTTTCCTCTAAAGGTTTTCAGCATGAATTAGATTTTACCACCAGGTTTTATTATTTAATTTGCCTGAGTGATCCTAAAAACCCGTCTTTGATAGATAAACTGGTCCAGTCTATCTACCTGTCTGCTGTCTACAAACTTTCTCCAAGGACAGATCCCAAATGGTTCTGTGTAGCATTTACTTGGCATGTCATGAAAGTTTATTGATGTTTGAAATCATTTTGATGAAGTTCAGTCTGTTGTGCAGCTTATAACCCATTAATCCCTGTACTGTTTATTATAAAAGAAATATTGAAAGCTAATATCTGCTTATCCTGTAACAGGCTCTTCAGCTCTTGTCCTCTAGTGCCATTTCAAGAAAATGGGAGAAATACAGTATATTAATCACTTCTTCTGCACCATGGCACTTATTTCATCTGCAAACTGATCTCAGTCAGTCAGTGTTCAATCAACCCATTTAGTTGTTTTCCAACAAACTGATCTGGATGATGTAACATGTCATCCAGAGCCAGATATATTGCAAAAACAATCCTGTCCACTACATTTGCATCATGACATACAGTGAGGCATCTAAGTGCATGATTAAAGCTGGCTTTGTTTGGCTGTGAAACAACGTGTATGTGTACATTGATCAAAGCAGTTGAAAATGAAACTCTCCATGGTTCTGGAATCAAAGAAATGAGTAAAATTGATCCATCGGCCCAAACTAATTATTGGGGTTCTGTGATAAAATTAAGTTGTCCAGATCTTTCTGTTGGGAAACAACACATCATTACAAATGTGATTCACAGGAAGCTGTAGGTGAAGTGAATGCCCTCATGCTTGATGGGGTGGGGACGCTAGATCTTAATTCTCTAATTAGTTATTCTTGTTATGCATGTATGGCTTGTTGGATTCTTGTGCGTCTGTCTTGATGCCAGATGTGTAAAAGTTAAATTATGTTCCTCTTCCTTTTTATCATGGGTTTTGCTTCAAATCTCCCTACACTTTTTCGACTGTTCCCTTTGCTACCGTTCAAACCTGTTACTCATCAGCGAGTTTGCTCCTGAATATAAATCCTGCTGCTCGTCAGTTACTCATTGTCAGTTCATTGCTCATGTTCTCCATCTAGCTCAATTAACATTCCCTGTTACTGCAGGTTCATTTCTGAGCATCCTCAGTTTTGCTAAATGCTTTTTGTTTGTGCTCACGGGTTGTGTTCCTTCTTAAGCTATTAAAGGCTTAGCAGGAGATGTTAGAACAGCCCATAAGAGTTGGTGAGATTATAAAAACAAACAATTAACAAGTGCAACCCTCTTTTTCAGAGCTGTTCATTGAAGAAACAGAGAATTTGACAGACATGCCAACAACTGAATAAGTTTGTTTGGGTCACTCACAATGATAAGATGGTGTATTTAGAGCATCTAAGTATCAAACCAACTGTTTGCTCTCTCTGTGTAAAGAGAATTGCAGGTAATATAGCAAAAACACTTATTACCTTTAATACATGACTTGATACTTGATGACCAGTTATAGGACTTTTTTGTTATGAATTATTGCTTGCCTGACAAGATGACTGATTAATGACTCCCAGACCTCAAGTAGTTTTATTTGATGTATAATCTGAATCTGTATCTGAGACCTCAGAAATGAAGTAACAAGTATTCACACACCCACAGTTGCACAGACACACACATCATTCAGGAGACATTATACTGCTAATAAAAGCATCAAGAGCACCTGTGCCTGTTTGTTTGCCGCAGGATATAATTGACCACTTTAGGAATCCTAGTGATTTAAATGGGATTGTCGGAAAGTTGCTTTAGCTGGGATCCTTTTTGCTACACACTCCTCACTCAGATTAAGGGTTTTAATTGACCTTTGTCTCCCAGCAGATTTGCTTGTAGCAATTCATTAATATGAAATGGAATTAATGCCGCCAGCACCGGCCCAGTGGCCTCGATTTTATTCCCAGCTGGCCTGCATGACACATGTGTGTTTTCTTTTAAGTCTGACTTACTTGTACTGTGTCACTAGAGTCAGTGCATGTGTGTGTGTGTGTGTGTGTCAGAGACGGTGAGTGAAGAGAGGGATGCAGCATATGTGTCACCAAAAAAATGTGTCAGATAGGAGGCAGGAAATCAGGTCGTCTGTTTCCAATTCCAGCCACAACTGGAACTATAACACAGGAGATCTGTGAGCTACGCTCACAACTTTGTGCATTTCATACTGTAACTGACACGATTTCAGCTGGTTCCAAGGAGCTTAACTTCCACTCTTTGGTCTATTTCATGTTAGTTTGTTTATTTTTCTTTTCATTTTTCCCTCCATTTTCAATCATTGAGGTGTACTATAAAAACCAGTTCATAGTGACATCACTGCTGGAGATGAGTTGTGCACTTATACACCAAGCTGAAAATAGACTATCAGGAATCTTGGGAGCACTGGGGAAGGTTTGTCTGACTTGTCTGTCTGCACGACACTGACTGTCAGAGATTCAATATGTTAAATACGTGTTGGGCCTGTCAGTCGGAGAGATTGCTATAATTGGCTGTTCAACAGAAAGAATAAGCTCGATATGTTAACGTCATTGATATTTGTTGGGATGCTGACTAAAAGCATAAGTGTGGAAAAAAAACCATTTCATATTATATGATAGTATTAAAAAGTAGGCTTCTGAATCCTTGTGCTAGAAGTATGAAGAATTAAACAATACACAAACCTATATTATCCTAGTAGATCAAGTGTAAACTACTGTTACCACCTGTGTAGTCAAGTTACTTTGTTTTGGTATAGACCGTATGGCCATTTGCTAAAGGGAAGCTGTCTTTGAGGTGTGTTCAAGCATTACGTGTAAGACATATCCCAGAATCAAAACAAACTTAGGTCTATTACTAGATGATAAAGAGTGAAATTTTTTTACCTAAAGATGTGAATCCAAACAAAATGAATCCAAGCAGTTTTGAGATAGAATGGAATATGAGTTTGCATCCAAATTGCCGTAATATAGTCCCGAGGCGCAAAAGAGCTATGTTGAAGTAAATTTGAAAAATAAAATAAAAACGGAATTCTACTGTGTAGATAGGGTCCCGTCTTCAGATGGTCCAAAACGTGAGCACATTACCCCCATTTTAGCTTCACTCCACTGGCTGCCCGTTCATTTTAGGATTCATTTTAAAATTCTTTTATTTGCTTTTAAGT
>JBAMYA010000009.1:13220298-13259086 GCA_037176975.1 Arrhamphus sclerolepis
TACCAGGAACCATTTAGCACAGTAACAGCAAAGTACACACACACACACACACATATGTATATATATACATATATATATATATATATATATATATATATACATATATATATATATGCATACATACATATACATATACACATGGATGGATAAATAACTGACAGATGAATTATGACATGGTTCGTATCTTCTGGTACTGAAAGCAATCTGTTAGAGAGGTTGCAGTATCCATGGCAACATGCTTTTAAAAGTGCTCTTCATGAAGAGAAAGAGAGCAGGTTAGGGAGGGAATGCGTGTGCTGTGAAGTCACCTTGGCCTGATGGTGTAACTGCACAAAACTACAGCAAACATTTCTCATGGCTCCTTTCACTGCCAGCTGCTGAGGAAACATCAGACTAGATGGCCAGCTTCACAAACACATTTCAGTGTCTCTGAGAGATTCGTGACACTTTGTGCTAAAACGTGATAAGAAGCTGTGCTATGTAAGTGGTATGCAGTGGCCTGTTATTTATTTATTTATTTAATGAAGCTTCTATTTGAATTTTGAGTTAATTGATGTGGTTATGGGGGTTTCATAGTCAAAAGAGGGCCAATTTTAATGCTTTACATGTTTGGAAATGTGTACATGAAGCAACACAAATTACTTGACAGATAATGATTTTGATAATTGTTTAGTTGTTAACAACAAGTTGTTCATTAACCATATTTATTCAGGATGTCATGATAATATTTTTACTATTTCTCAAATGTGACATATTCTAGTGTCACACAATTTTGAATTAGATTTTGAGTTTTGTTCGAAGAAAGAATGAAATTTGCTTTATTGTATCACCTCTGAAACAAAGAAATCTCTGGAAAGACTCACTTGATATGTGAAAAGTCTTAAGAAGCTTAATAAACAATCTGGTAATGATTAAAGTTTAAATGTTGAATTTTACCTACTAAGCCATGGCAACGCAGTGTTATTTATTTGTTTGTTTGTTTGTTTAAATTTAAAAAGTCCTTGTCCTTAGATTATCAGTTAGTATTTGTTTTCTTCTTTAATGCATATTTTTTATCTTTAAATTGTGGAGTCTTAACTGAAGTTACTGAAAAGCTGATTGCTTTTGGGAAATAATGATGTGTGTTGGCTACATTACTATTTTCTGAAACTCTACACAAAATGAGAATTTATCACACATCCACATTTCGAACTACCCGCATTCAGCACAACTATTTGAACAAACAAGATATTACATTACCTATTGTGTTTGTGCAGGGAAGGGTCAATACAAGCTGAAACCATAACCATCTATTTCAAAAAATGTAACATTGAGTTTTGGGTTGTTTTTTTAACCTAATCAGCAGTGACTGACAGTGAAGTTGAAAAGTGAAACATCCTTGAAGAAAAATGAATCACATGGGGCTCCAAACTGATTGTCTGGCCTGACAGTTGTACACCACCTTCCATCCCCTATTGCTACTTCAATATGTGTTTTTGAACTAGACCACACTGTAATCTGCAAAGACAAATTTAAAAATGTACCAATTTTTGAACTTTGAAAAAGTAATTTTACAACTGTTGATCACATTACAATTTCATCTTACACTTTATAGACAAGTTAGGAAACTGGAAAGTGTTTTTTTTCATGTTTTTGTTTGTTTGTTTGTTTTTTCAGAATTTAAGGCTTTATTGTGGAAAACTGCCACATTTTGACAAGATGAGCCCCAATACTTGCGACTTTCAGTTCAGCAGTCTTCCCATGAGGAATGTACTCGTCGTTATTAATTTTTCCTGCCTTGAGTGAAATGAGGTCATTGACTCACAGAGGAGTGCTGAGATGAAGCCCTCTGGGGCCCACACTGAATCACATTGACCACAATATTGCTGCTGAAAGCGGCTGAAAATAGCTAAAGTGGGAAATACTTCATAAATCTCGCCCACTTTGTTACCTGTTACCATGCACACCAGCCATTATGCAAGTTTTAGCTGATTTACCCCACACCATATTCCCCTGCTGTCTATTTACACATTATGCTGCCATTAAATCTTTTAACTAACCTAATGTACTTATTGATCAAAAGTCAGTGAATAAATATATTTATTTACATAAGAACAACCAAATAATTGTAAGATAGTGCCTATTTTTATTGTTTATTATTCTGCCTCATGTATATTAGCCAAAGTCTATCACTTTGAGTAAAATTGTTTTGTACATCCGGCAGCCTATAATTCACACATATTATGTTGCCTGGAGAATGTCTTCTGAATGTGCATTAACATCAATTAGAGTCAATTTATTTCTTTTGTCAAAGTAACACTAAGACTTTAAGCTTGACAGTAATTAATTGAGTTTGATGGATGACAAATTCAGCTGCAGTGGGTCCTAATGAAGTTTTAAGAATGCTGGGATGCTTGATGATGATACAAATGTGCAACCAGTGCTAATGATTCCTAAAAATTGACATGAATCTCCTTTGCACCTAAAATCTCAGAGCGTGGACGTTGTAGGTCTCACCCAGTCAACATTCTGACACATGCGGTTTCAACAGCCCACAATCACCGCACTACTACTGGCCAGCTCTCTCCCACATACCTCTGCATCTGTGATACCCACAGTCACATTGCTGTGCTGCCAGTGGCCAGCTAGTGTTGACCACTAGCCCCACTCCCACACACCCACAGAGAGCCTGTGGTTAGGTAACAGTGGGAGACTGGCATGCTGCACTGGAGGGGGTGTAAGGCAGGAGGAGCAGTGGGTAGATATGGCAGCTGGGAGATACTACTGAACTGATGATACTATCAAAACAATTAAATATGCAGAGAACTGAGCAGGGAAACAATTACAATGTTGAAATACATGTTCATACGTGTTTAAAAGGGGGAAAAAAAATAAACAAACCAAGAACCTTGTTAGTTACTGATCTGGAGAGGAGTACTGTTCTGGAGAAAGGAACTGCTTCCCTGAACTATACAGCAGGGAACGAGAGAAATGGATTTGAACTGACACCTACTCATGGCCAGGTTCATGTTCCAATGAACACTAAGGCAGGAGAGATGTGCCTACATGCCACCCCCACAGTGAGCAAAACTGCTTCTAATGATCACCACATGCTTATTCTTTATCTTCTTCCAGCACCAAATCAAAATGAGTCAAAAGAATTACTTTAGCTTTAGAGAAGTGATACTGAAATATTTTTAATTATATTGTTTGAGCAACTCCTGGTAATCATAGTATGGGTTATATAAAGATGTAACTACACTAAAGAAAGATTTAGGTTCTTATACATGAAGAAAGTAAAGACACACCGACAAAACTAAAGCTACACTCTGAGAGTAAACGGGAGTTGTAGTTTAAACTGCAACCTACGCTTACTTGCTGTCGCTGTCCGTGGTGCTGAACTGAGAGCCCACCATAACAGCTTCAAACTGAGAAAGTCACAGACCTGTTTTAAACATATCTAGTGCGGTTTATGTAAGGATATGGCCATTCAATTATTCGCCTTGCGTATTTCCTGATGATGTTGTCCTCCGCAAATATGAAGAGCGACCTGTTGACGGTAAGGCAGTTCTGCCGGTGGGGGACGGGGTTGTACAGCGCCATGGTCCGGGCACGCTGCGCCTTGGCTTGTTTCATGGAAGCCGTTAGTCCAGCAGCCGCCGAGTCCTGCCCGTCACCGCCGCGCTCCAAATCCCCATCTCCGGAGTCCACTGTTGAGGGAGCGGACTCGTCTCCAAACCGAGCCATTCTACAAAGAGATGAACAGACGGTCGACTTAGAGTGTTTTGCTACACTGAGTGCAAATATGGAGTGGAATGAAATGGGGAGAGAAAAAAAGCATCCACCTTCAATCCACTGTCAAGTTTTCGAGCGCAAAGATTCCCCAAAAAGTTACAGAATCCGTTCACTCCATATCCACAAGAAGAAGAATGTATTACTTGACTTTGTTTCAGGAAATTCTTCCATGTACCTAAAGATGGTTCAAGTGAAGAGGCTGCAAAAAACATCCATCTGCTTCAACAGCTCTGAACAACTTCGAATGTGCACGCGCCTCTAATCTCGGACAGCAGAAAGGAAAACAAATCTACGGAGTTCTACCAACATCCAAGCCCGTTGCGATCATACAAATCGAAATGATCAAATGCTAGCGCGTGCTCATCCGACAAAGAGGGAGGTCCTCCAAAACTTTACGCATCTTCTTGACTTGATGAACTTGTCAGAAAGACGACGTGATATTGAACCCGTTCAAAGCCTCTGAAGCACAATCTCGGTTCTGCTTTGCTTGAACAGCCTGATCATTCAAACTTCTCACCTGGAAAATCATCAGCCAGAAGCGCATAAGCTCATAGCCCCCTCCCACAGCGCTATTTCATGCGATTGCAAAAATTCATCTGAATGAAAGCTGTTAGAGAGGAGGGACATATATTTTGTTACCATAGAAATTAGAGGATATTGACGATTAACAGCCCCCCTCCGCCCCCAGGTTGTGTGGGTATGAATGTGCTTTTAAATGTAAAGAAACGGGTGGGTGCTGTGGGAGAAGAAAGAGACGTGAGATGTGACATTGAAATCAAATAACAGGAAAACCTGTACAATGGAGTGTGTTAATAGGAAAGGTCCTCAAATGACTTTGACTTTCACTATTTGAAAGTTATACACTATTGTCATATTTTCATTAATGGAGACACACTTGTACTATTAAAACGTTTAAAACAAGGCCATCGTGCTAATACTGGAGTAAAAGTCAGGACTAAAAATAGAGCATGAAATAGATCTTAGGGCTGCTCCCTTTTTGAGGGAAAGTAGAAGAAAGCAGGGTCTTTTCACACTCAGTGCCACAAGTGAGACCTCATTAGGCAACTGGGTGCTCTCACTCCATCTGCTCCTCTTCCCTCCCCATAGTTTCCTGAGGATGACCACTTCAGCCCCCGTAAATATGAGATTATTCAGCCAGAGCTTGTGTCATGCCCAAGGCAGCTATTTGTCACAATTAAAATCAACCACAACATTAGTCCACTTGATATGCCTGTCAGACTCTGCTGTGCAGAGGCACAACACAGGTATCTTGCAGTGTGCAGACAGGCAGGCAGCCAGCAAGCTCTTAGCTGGTGGCTTGTGAAAATGAGCCAAGACAGAGAGAGAGAGTGACAAAATCCTGCTTGGCAAACAAGTTAAGATCTGGGGGAGAAAGGAAAAATATTTAACAGGATCTATGAATAAGTCGCTAACTGAGCTCCAAAGACTCAGCCATGACTCTTGTTGCCTCCTCTTCCTATTCTGCAAGAACCAGACAGGCGTGTCACTTCATGCAAAGCAGGACAGCAACAACAGCCTACTCTGATTGAGAGCAGAATGTACAAACAGACAAAAAAAGATGATAAATAACATTTGCTGGGTAATAATACTCATGTACTCATCTCACAAGAATCTACTTCATCCTCAAAACAAGGAGTCATTACTGACTACACACCTCCTTGTGTATTGACCAACAAAAATATTTGTCCATCTCTGCACGGTAGCCTACATTTCTCTTTCTGTGCTTGTCTCCAGCTCTCTCTTTTCTCTCTTTGCTGTCGTTTCCATAGCGACATAGCTCTCTTGAATTCCTTCTCCGTTCTTTTCATTTTTGCCAACAAAAGCCATGTTGCACAATAGAGCAACCTCTTCCTACAGAAATCTGTTTCTCTCAACTCACACACATGCACACACACCTCCCCATCAGAGTCACTGGACATCTTGAAGGAGGAAAAACTGACAGAGTTGTGTGTTCCTCTGTCAACAAACTCATGCTCCAAAGTGCTGTCTAGGTCACCTGGTGCAATATGCTTTAAAGAGGCTGTCAGGATTTTGTTGTACTCTTTCTTGCAACTAACTTGAAGGTATACAAAATAGATGTGTAAAGGGTAACTGGAGCCTTCATCACTTGGGCTCGACTTAACCAAACTTTGAATGAAATTAAGTTAGAAACCATGGCAAATAAAACATTATTAAACCATTTCTATTTATTATTTCACTTCTTAATATCTAAAGACTAAAATAATTGCCAAAAACACATACATTCAGGTTTCAAAATATTACAAAAGTGAGCTGTGCTCTCTACTGTAGAGATGCTGCAAGACACCTCTCTGACCAGGTTAAACTGACTAACAGGAAAAACCAAGCATTGCGTAGATATAAAAAAAAAAAAAAAAAGCACAATAAATACCAAATATTCTAGTCCTCTCTCAGCTCTGAACTAAATTAGCAATGTTTTTACATTTTGAAACGTACACACTAATTGTGTGGGCATCTCCTGCAAATGATGCAACAAGCAGTCAATACAGTGAGCAAGCTAGAGGGACAGAGAAAGAGAGAGGGAGAGAGAGAGAGAGAGAGAGAGAGAGAGAGAATCGATCTAGCTATATGATAAACTGTCCCAGCAGTGCAGTTAATAATTTAATTTGTGTCTGGAGAAAGTCTGTAAAACTATTAAGAAAAATGAGACAGATGTTGGCAGGTGATTGTCAGCTCTACATTAACCTAGCATGACTTTGCCAAGTTTCAGCCTACATCTTTGACTTGACTTCTCTCATGAGGTGCGTAGCCCTCTTACCTCAACAGTGCAGCTAGTATTTTTCATGCTTATGAATTCCAGGCTTGTCATGCAAAATTAATACACACTGTGTAACTCACATAGTATGTGTTATTCCAGTAACTACTTGTATTTACAGTCCTGTAAAAACTGCTGATCTGCCGATAGTAGCTTTGATTCTATGAGCTGGTATGTAGCCCCTTGAACATCGGACACCTGTTTCATCTTCAATCCTCGCAAATTTAGTTCAGCTCTTCTTCTCATTGATTGATTTGCAATTTGAGTTGACTGCCCAAACTCAGCATATTATGGCATCAAGGGGAGATTCACTTCTGTGAATAAGACTAAATGCATGAGGTAGGCCAGTTTATATTATTACAGTAATACAGTTTGTTTGCTGTTCTTTTGTTTTTTGTTTTTTTCTTTTGCCTTAAAAAAAACCTACTTTGCTGCACCATGGAGCCTTGACTCCAAACTAATGCTAAAAACCCTAAACAAAAAAGAAAATCAGTTTTAAAAAAAGAAATAAAAGAAAACTCCACAATTCAGTACAGCACACTGTTGTTCTCAGACTTTTAACAAACATATTTAAAGAAACTAATATCTTATATGTGGTGTGCAAATTTCTGAATCTGCCTTACTCTGGCTGTAACACAAAAAAATTCAAGTGAAACAGTAACTTTTAGCGCATTTACAGATATATATTTAAAAAGAGAAACTTCATTAACATATATTATATAGGGGAAGAAAGATGAAGTGCTGCTACAGGTCACATACACTGAGAGAGTAACCCTTAATAGCACTTGGTTCCAGCATTCTGAAGGGCATTTATATAATTGCAGACAAGCTTTCACCCAACATTGACTGGAGTAGTTTTAGCATTTTATTTCAATCTCTGTTACCTAGCAACAGACATCCACTGTACTGAGTTATGTCAGTTGGATTTGACCAATAAGAGCTTCTTTTATTTCTACAGATTAGCACAACACTATGCCAGTTTATGTTGAAACATATTTATATAATGTTTATTGTTTTAGGGCAATTATCCAAATGTGTACAGTTGCCAAAATAGATCAATGTGTCAGATAAGTATACTTGAATCACAAAAAAAAGGTTTTACGAAGACAATATAGCTTATTTTACAATCAAACGTCAATTATACATTCATCCATATAAATTATTAAATGGCGTTAAAAGCCATCCAGCATGTTGAGGGCAAGCTCAACAGTTTCCAAACTCTTCTGCTTACCTATAAAGACATCTTTCTGCTTCCCTGCTGCTTTTCTACTTTGATTCCCTAGCATCCCCTAATGGACAAATAACCACAATGCATTTACTGTCATATGAATATGTTTTCAATCGACTAAATTTCATAATTACTCTTGCAAACAACAATCATTTGAAACTGTGTTTTGTTTTATTTTGTTTTTTGTGCTGGTGGGAGAAAATACAGGGGCAAAACAGAAAACACAGCAGTGAACTAATAAAGTGGACATGAAGTGGAGGTACAGCAGAGTAAATATAAATCAGAAGCTGGGGGAAGGAGGAGGAGGATGATGAGGAGGATGAAGGAGGGATTTGGTTGGAGGTTACGCTGATGGAGCACCACTCCACATTCAAGTGGTGAGAAGCAGACAATCAAACCAGGTTCAACGGTTCACAGGCATGCACCCAGAGTTCGACCATTAATTACACCATGAAACATCCTACTACAGTAAGCCGCAACCAGTTATGTTACAGAAAAAAAAAAAATCCGCTGATTAATGTGGTAGGAACTGACCTGGTGGACCTAGAGCAACGATTGAGACAAGCACATCTGCATGTAGTGCTGTTGTGGAGTTGTTATGACATACAATGGAGGCTGAACGTTTATGGATACTTTAAAATTAATTATATTCTTGCATAAATGTTGCCTATAAAATAAGCTTATGTTAGCACAAGTCTCAGAGTGCATTATGACTTAGGTCTTAGCCTGTTAAACAAGTAAAACCAAAAATGTTATTAAAGTATCCACTGTTGCTGTGGATTGCCAAATCCAAAGGGATCAGTGAGTGTAATCTTCACAGCATCTTAGAGTGTACTGTGATGTGAGTCAAGGAGACATCTACGGACATCGGAAAAGGGGTTATTAGTGTTCACCAGGTTAGAAGCAATTACTAAACCATTTCCAAAGGGTTCAGACACCACCAGTCAACAGTGAACATGTCTTTGTTGATAAAGAGGGTAGAAAAATACATTCACAGTCAACGACATGTGAAAGTCATTGCTGTCATGCCCGGAAATAGTTGACCAATTGAGAAAATTGTTTCTGTAAAGACACAAATAAAATCTAGGGTAACATCTAAACAGCTAAAGGCCTCTGTCATACAAGCTGACATTGATATCAGTAAATCAGCCATCTGGACTACAATAAACAATACATGGAGCAGCTGAAAGAAGAAAGGCATCATTCTCCAAAAAGAACGTTACTGCTTCTATGCAGTTTGGTAAAGATCATGGAGAAAAGCCTCAAGTGTGCTGAAAAAATGTTTTGTGCATATATGAGGAAAAAAATATATAATGTTATGGTTTAAATAAAAGCCTTTTTCCATCTATGAAAAAATGGTGGTAGCATCTTGTTTGAGCCAGTTATTTATTTATTTATTTTATTTATTTCAATCTCAAGAGATAGTGAGTCATGCACATAGACTTTATATAAAAGATGGGTGTAACTGCAAGACCTGAGGCATGAAATTGCCGTGAAGGGACCTTAAAATGCAGTACTACTGATAGATCCAAGGTGATGGCCTCGAACACAAAGCAAACAAACAAAAAGAAACATTCAAAAAGTGACAACTTCCCTCATGCCTTAATTTTAACAGTTTTCTACAACTTATGATGGCATCATTAGCTCGTTTCACACCTTCTAATCAATGTGCTGGTGGTTCATCTCCATAAATCAACAGATTTACAGGCCTGAAAGATATGTACTGTTATTTATCAAATCCAGGGTTTAAGCATCCTTCTTCTGGTCCATCCCCTTGTCTTAATATGGAAATGTACATCCAGAAACAACACTGAAAAGCTGATTGGCGATGTGGGTATCACCATGGTGCATAAAAATCGCCATGCAAGTCAAAGCTCACGCTTGAATTTGACAGATGTTGTGAAAG
This sequence comes from Arrhamphus sclerolepis, assembly GCA_037176975.1. Classification (NCBI taxonomy): domain Eukaryota; kingdom Metazoa; phylum Chordata; class Actinopteri; order Beloniformes; family Hemiramphidae; genus Arrhamphus; species Arrhamphus sclerolepis. Next base: position 13,230,001 of record JBAMYA010000009.1, read on the forward strand.
GACATCACTTACTCTGGTCGTCTGACCAGTTTGAGTCCCTTACTTCTCTTTCCATTCAGATTTAGTTTCAGAATGTCCTGAAATTAATATCTGACAGTGTATCTTTCTACAAGTTTCCTTTTCTTCAAGAACCACTTTGCACTTACATAGTTTTTTTTTCAGTTTCAAGACAGATGTTAGCGTCAAGTTTTGTCCTTGAAGAAAGAATTGTTTACGTAGGATTTCGACAACTTTTGATTAAAGTCAACAAAACCAAACTGGGGGTTCACATGGGGATAGAGAATGGTAGCTTGAAAACATAACTTGCCATTTCAAACACCAAGACGCAAAAAAATTTTCAATTGAATTTATCTTTTGTCCAACTAATTAAATGCTTTCCTCTCTCTGTGAACTCCCAAAATGTTCCACCATGTTCATGTGCTTGTTGCTTATTGCCTGCCAGATGTTAAATGACTTACAGCGAGTTCATTGCTCTTGCCTGCTGTCACTACAAACAAGATGGTCAAACCGAGATAATGAGCTGAAATATATTAGAGCACAATACAATTTTTTTTAAAAATGAAAGGGAAAACATTAAACATTAATGTCCTTTTTTCCGCACCTGCTTATCAAACATCTAAATATACAGTATGTCACACATAGATCCTCCTGATGACAGACAGTTTGACACATCACAGCAGGAAGTGCAGGTGTAATTATCATCATCAGTGTCAGATACTTTACATTTCCAGGTCAACAACTCTAACGTTATTATTCATTCTTGCCTCTTTGCATGAAATGTTAGGACACTTTGGTGAAATGAGTTCCTAAATACACATGACATTTTTTTTTTTTTCTTTTTGGCAACAAGCATCCACCATACAAATAAAGGGATATTTATGAAGTTTTCTTTCCCTTTTTTGAGCAAAATTTGTATTTATCCACATATTTATAAATGTTGAGGTGTCTAACAGCACTGTATATGCAGTGTGTAAATGTGATCTTTTGCATCACTTCTTTCATCCTCCTCTGTGGAGATTTGTCATTTTTACTCACTCTGTTTAAAAGGAATCCTTTGAATCTTTTATACTCACTCCCACTCTTTCCTCCGGGCTTGCGGCGTGCTCTGTATTTTGTGGGCTTGGTGGGCCATGATGATGTCCTTCTGCTCCACAAGTCCCCCTCGGCGCCGCAGCATGAAGTGGGGGCTCAGAGATCCTGAGCCCTGATCGGACGAGCCCTCCTCTTGATCACAAGGCACGTCAAAGCTGGCCGCCCGAGGGGGCAGGTCCAGGTATTCAGGAACAGCATGAGGGACCTGCAGGGAGCAGGAGCGAGCTCCTTGTGCCAGTCCTGGACGGGGAGTAGGGCTAAGCCTCCTCCAGCCCTCAGGCTCCGGCAGAGACAAGGATGACTGGATATGAGTCCCTCCACGCCGACCACAGCTGGCTGGAGAGTGAAGATTGGGAGTGAGGGAAAGGGACAGGGACTGATCTGAACTTGTGAGCATCTCAGCAGAGGCCGGGAGACGGCAGCTTCATCGTAGTTCTGAAAGAGAAAAACAAATGGCAAAAGAGATGAAAGATTGGTATAGTAGCAAACAGAATATTGAAAAGAAAAACATTGTGCATCCTTTTGAGCCCATGCGTCCAAACCTAATTCATATAGCTGATTTTTTTTTTTTTTTTTAAGAAAAGTTACATTTCTTTCCTCATATTTTAATAAAGCACCATATATCTGAACAGCTCAATGAACAACACTGTTTCAAACTCAGTTTTCACAAAAAGAAGTGAAAATAATTGTGTTATGGTATAGTTTATGGTTTGGTAATCACTTTAGACACTATATACTATCAAGCGGTTTCTTTTTTTAATATACCTACAGAGAATGGTCCGTAAATATACTGACTAAACTTCCATTTAAAAGAAAAAACATTTATTATTCCAAAACAATATTTCCTGAACCTGAAGACACCTCGATTTTTCATCTATATATTACTTATTTCATTGGGACAAAATCATTAATATAAGTTTATGATGAAGAAATTCCTGTAAATAAATGACACACCTACAGTATTCGCCTCATCTGTACTGTGGATTAAGCTCCAATAAGCCACTGGGCCATAATATACACTCTGACTACATTTTGGACTTTGTGTAGTTTTATACATTGAACTCGTGGCTCTGCTGTACTTAAATACAGTCTGATGTTGCTGTGAGCACAGCTGTCAAGTTGTGTTCTTGTTTTTATCTGAAAGCATGAAACAAGAGGCTGCACATCAACTCTGTTATCATGACTTGTTTTATTTGTTAATCAAAAGCACAACATTTTAAAGATGATAATGTGCTCCATTCGTGCAAAGAAGTCAGAATTTCTGAGTTCCTAGTCTGAAGTTTCAATTGGAATGCCCTTAAAGTTGGAGTTTTAACTTGGAAAGTTGAAGAAACCTTACGTACCCCAACTTTGGATTCCAACATTGGCTGCTGCTCGCATAAACACTCATCTAATGTTTTTATTTATAACGGTTCTGTTTTATTTGATTACATACACAGAAGACTGTTCCTTTATCAGCAGATGTGTTCCCACGCCGTGCCAAATACCTTGCACAGCAATGCAGTGAATTAATATTGCTAGCAATGGCAACATCTAATCAGACATTTGGAAAGGTTCATTTTTCATGTTTCCAACTGAAATGAGGCCAGTTGGGAGAAATAAATGAAGAAAATGCTGGACAGCAAACAAGGTGTTTCACCAAATAACAGAGAAAATCAAAAAACCTGTAAAAATGTTCCACTTAAAAGTTATTTTTGTACCGCAATGAAAATTCTAAAAGAAAAAAATATTTAGGATGAAAAGACTGGTGGATTGTGGATAAGAAAGCGACTTCATTCCTTACTGAATCGGGTAAATTCATTTAGCTCTGATGTCAATACTCAACTGTGTGGTCACGATTTGTTGAGGGGATGTTATAGAGGCCAATATTATTTGATGAACAAAAGTTTTGAAACAGCAGCAATGCAGTTCTTGTCATGTTGTCTCTAATGAGATGAGCAGTGTTACTCTTGTTACTTGTCATTGGTTGAAACGTTACGGCTAATTGGTATAAATAAAGTCTTTATTCATGAAAAAAGTGTCATGGTCCTCTGAACTAAACCAGCGATTTATCAGCTTTAGCTCCATGAAGAAGTGTTGCTGCCATTGTATATTACAGTATGTTTAGGTTTAGATGCGTGCCTGTTAATTAGCTTGTAATATCATTTTTCAGGGCACTGAATATCAAATTTAAGAGAATTTCCCCATTATTATCAAGACGTTATACAATCTTCACAAGTAAAGAGTGCAGTGCTGATGAAAATGTTTCAGAGTAGTTTCATTAGGAGAAAACGCAGAGAACAGATCTGGACTTAGAGAGACGAGACAGCCATTAAGAGACAGAATTTCAGGACATGTTGATCTTTTATCAGTGTTAAAAAAAAATATGGTAAATGGCTGCACCAATGGGGATATCAGTAAGCGGATATTGGACTTGATATTGTCTAAACAGCTGGATCAGGTGCTAAAAAAAGTTAGACAGATCCATCAGGACAGTCTGTTCACTTCAATAATTTGCCTGCATGCAATGCTTTCACACTTGCCATTAAATGTGATCTGATTTTAATCTAGGTGCTAAAGTTATACAAATACAATGCACTTAAGCTGACAATACACAAACATTTGCATTTCTCATGTGTTTACAAAACACATTTTCCTCCAGCACTATGAATGTTTAATGTATGCGTTCAAGACACAAGGGTTCATAATTGTCATCATCATTGTGTTTTTCTGTCATTGTGCCTTAGATGAAGATCAGATCACATTTTTCTGCAAGTGCATAAAACTTGCCAATTCCAAAGGGTTCATATTCTTTTTCTTGTTACATATTTAAATAGTCACAGTTTTTTATGCTTTTTTTGGGTCTGATCACGTCCGTTCCACATATCAGTTGTGTCAGGTTAATACTGATGTGCAAAGCTGGGGTATCAGCATAGGGACTGTAAAAGCAGAAACGTTGCACCCCTGGAAGCTTTTCATATTATGTCTCAAGAGACACACAGCTCAGACTCATTGAGAAATTTGGAGGCGTCAGAGAGAAAACCTGAGACTTGAAATGACATGACAGGGGGCAGGAAGAGAGCAGATGATGGTAACCCTGCTGCCAGCAACATGCCTCTCAACATTTGGTTTGACAAATGCAATGAAAGGTTTTCAGAGAATTTTTTTACGGACCTAATGTCTAATTCAGAACAATTAAAAAGAGAGAGAGAGAGACAAAAAACTGTTGCTGTTGTTGTTCAACCAAGTGTGTGTGTTACTGAGACAGGAATCTAGGGTAAATGAGGAGGAAAGGCTGGAAAACATCAAGTTTGCAGCGAGCCAGCCAAAAGACAGACGAAACAAGGCTGTTTTCATTGAGCCTGAAAGCTGAAAGGAAGATGACTGAGTGAGGAGGAGCTGAAGCAAAGGCTCGGTGACTCACTCATCAGCAGCAGGGGCTCCTCAGACGTGAACTGGACACAGTCTGAGCTGAGCTCTGCCCTCCAACACGCAGCAGCGCCCTTCTGAAAGCCGGCAGAGGCTGCAAGGTCAGCGCACACATTTACACGGGTGGCCTGTTGGCAGCTTTATGCTCCTCAGCAGTGGGCTGACTCTCATTTTTAGCAGGGACATGCAAGTTCAAAAGATATGTGATAGCTCGTATTATCAATCTGCTCTGCAGCCAGCGCTATGGTGAAATTAAATGTCAGAGTACTTAAATCAACTTGCACACCCTCAAAGGGAAAAAAAAAAGAAAAGAAAAAAACAGCAGGGGCAACAAACTACGATGAGAAGCAGGTGGATCCATAACATGTGGATGACTAATTCAAACAAAAATGAAATTTAATAAAGGAAAGGGCGGCATTCAGGTTAATTTACAGATAGAAGCATGTACTGCTGCAGGCGTCCGTCTTACCTGTATAATTTATTGAAGTTAAAACACTTGTGTGGAGATGCTCTTGTGTTTTAAATTTGAATTTCAGCTCCTGGCTGTGATCTCCTACGCTTTAATTAGAGCAGCCACTGTAGAGCCTACTGGAACAACAGGCGGCCCCCTCGTCTCATTTGTGCACGTCAGCTGCAGGTCGCCAGTCCTCAGAAATGCATTAACGAGCCTGTTAACAGGTATTACTAATTAGCTGCCGTTTCTTTATTCTTGTGAAAGTGTTTTTGTTTTTTTGTTTTTTCTTTTGACGCTCAAGAGAAAGAGAGGGAAGCAAAAACAAAGCATAGAAACAAATTGACAGAATGCTAAAAATGTACACTAGAGGAAATGGGTGGATGCTGCACGAGCGACAGGAGGTTAGATAAATTACATAAATAGACATATATATATAAATCAAGTCATGCAATGATGAATAAAACAGGAGCGCTTTACCTTGAGCCGCCGCGCGCCCCTGCATCGTCAGTGAGCCCCGGCCAGGTGGATCCACCATCCAGCCCTCTTTCTGCAACTCTGGCGGTCCAAGTTTAGCGGTGAGAGGATGTTTCGCGAGGATTCCTTGAGTGCTGATTACCGCTGTATGACTATAAATACTGCGGGGTGGCTGGGAGCCAGAGGAGTGTGTCACAGACGAGCGTAAACGCGCATGGGGACAGGAGCGAGCCATTGAAATACAATAATCCCTGCCATCTCCACCAGCTGGTTCCCGCGATATGAGTCACTTTGTGTGGTATACAACGCGTGGACTTCTAACTTCATCTGCGGAATTCATTGCATTTCCTCGGTTCCTCTGGGCTTTTATTTCTCCCGTCAAACGAGGTTCAGAGAGGGAGCCAAGTGCAACAGGTCTCTATTTGGAAGGGAGGTCTGTGGAGTGAGCGCAGTTCCACATACTCAGGTGCATGCACCACTAGATGGTGGACGAAAGCCACATAGTTGATGCACAGCATCTTCAGTGAATAGAACCATGAAAATAGCAGGAAAGGGCAGGATTTTTTGCAGGCTTTACAACAGGAGACACATCAATTTGAGTCACAAAGAAACAACCGTACAACCAAAAAAAAGAAAAAGGGTAATAAAAATCGTCATCATTATAGTAATCATAATAACAACATAGGCCTATCTAATCATCAAAATCATAAAGCATGTTAAGAAATACAATTACGGGGGTAAGGAGAGGTCTGTACCCCCTGATCAGGACGCACTCCCCCCTCATTCATTGTTTTTGTTGGATTTTGCTGGATTGGTTCTTGGCGTTTAATTCAGCAGAAGTCTGGCTTGTTGAAAATGTAGTTTGTCCTTTTTTTCAAACTCAGCTCCGTCTGTGATGTTCTGGTGACAGGACATCATTTTTCAGAATCCTGGGTTCAAGGGGGGAAAGGAAAAGACAGTCATCCTGGAACTAGGTGGCCAATATTTTAAAGTAATAGGCTACTACATTTCCGTCTGAATGAAAATATTACAGCCAACAATAAATAAGCTATAATAATCAATATTTAAAAAAGGAAATAAACTAGCTAAAAACTTCTTACTATTCATCTAAGCCTGAGCTAAGCACATGCACTGCATACTTTCATTTTTGCATGTTTGGAATCTTTCATTTGTACAAAAAAATGTACTATCCTGTTTATGCTCAGCTCATTTTGACTATCAACCAATCAATCAAAAAAACAATCACACTTTATTTGGATAGCACTTTTCTACCACTCCAAGTGCTTTACAGAATTAAAGCAACAGCAACATAAACAACATTTAATAAATAAATAAAAGACTGGTCATCTTATTCTGTACTGTTCTTGTAGTTCTGTGGTAAAATATCAGTATGATGCCTCCTGTTTAGTGCATTAGATTGTCTTCAGTCACACAGACAAATATGAGTGGCAGGCAGAAATAAATAACTTTATTTGGAAATACACCATGCAAGAAGAAAGTGTTGAATATGAACTAATATATGTTTAGGTGTTGTATAACATTGATGGGTATATTTGAAAACGTCTGTCTTTATGAACATAGCCCCAGTACCTAATCAACTCATTTAGACTTATTTTTTAATATTAAAAACAAACAAAATATGATATCATGAAGACTTAAGAGAGAAAATTCACAATCTTTTAATAAAAAAAAGTTGGGTTCTTCTGTTTGCTTGTTTTTTGTTGTTTTTTTTATAAAAATGACAACTTTTGAGGAAAATTTGTCACTTTTCTTTTGGTAAAGGATTTTGCAAATGTTTTCTAAATGATGACTTTTTGACATAAACCAGCTGTCCTTCACCTCAGTTATTCCACTTTTTGATGTTAGTACTTAATCAATCAGGTAGTCATTTTGAAATCTTGTCTTTGCTCTCACGGGCCAGAAATGGAGTGGCAGGCCAGATTTGGCAGTTTGACACATGTGAACTATATAATTGCATTACAACTTCTTTTTTCTTTTTTTTTTTAGTATTGCATAATTACAGCTAGATTCTCTTTCATCGACAAGTTAAGTCATCTTTTCCAATCTTCATAACTAAAGGACAAGCAAGTCAAGGTGGCAACTTCTCAAATGAATGGGTTTCCTTCGAGTTAGTTTGAAATTCTTTGTCTTTGATTAAAGCAGAAGACTGTGTAGTTAATTAAAAGGTCAGCGGTGTTCACTTTAACCAATCTTGTTATTCCCCAGACTGAGGAAGAGTGGGACTTAGAGCAGTGCAGAAACCATCTGCTATACCACCAACACTGAAGGGTAAATGAAGACTTCAAATGCTACACGCTCAGATTAAATCTGTATTTCTCTGTCTAACATCTCAATTTTCCTCCATGGACAGCTTTCTGTGTTTAAATCTTAATCAAGATGTTATTATTCCTCTGTTGCCCAGTCCTCTTAATTGCTACAGCCTTGACATTTGGTCACATTGACCAGATAAAGTATTTATATATATATCTAGACTGTTGCTGTTATCGAACACATCTCCAAGGCTTTAGGGACATGAGGAATGCTGGAAATGTCCTCATGCCATGTTTTGAGAATTCAACATGGATTTATGTAATCTAGCAGAATCATCTCATGTGAGGAAATAATTGCCGTCTTATCCTCTGGGCACCCGGCCAAGTGGATGCATGAAATGGTGACGGGAAATACACGAAGCGCTTCCACTGAGACCAGAACCATCAGGTGTATATGCAGGAAGATGAGCATGTTGTTTGCTGCGTGAGACAGTTGGTCGTAAATGGTTGGAAAATTAAATCAGGTCTGGCATGAGAGACTGCCCAGAGGGCAAACATCAGGTCTTCTTTGCATGCTTGTTGCTTCACATTTCACAAACCACTGCTTGGTGCAATGCTTTAGTTTGCTTATCTTATGATGTCTTAGACTTACATTGGATGTATTCTATGAAAATAGATGCGTACAAGGTGTGGTTGGATTTCAGAACCAAATATGTATCGATGAGTGCCTCATATATGCATTACATATGCCAAGTTCACCTTTATGTGGATTTTGTGTCAAAGACAAAGATTTATTTTAATCATCAAGAGTCATTTTTTTCTAAAATGCAAAGGACATTAACAGGATTTGAGAATAAATCCAAAGTTGAGTGCACAAAAATGTTTCACTGCAGGCGATTATGTACAAGAAGGAAATCAGCAACTTTTTTTTTTACAGGATTCAACAAGTACTGCATCAATATTTAGAATAAAGATATCAATCCTAATAATGTAGACAAGACCAGATTAATTTGCACTGGAGATATCTTTTGAACACAGCACAACAATTGAATTTACAACTCAGTGAACTTTGAATTAAAAGTTCACAAATAGTGCATTAGAGACCATTGTATGCCTATTTGTTTTTCATATATTAAAGATGAAAATCTCAGTACAATAACTGTATGTGGCCTCATAAACCGGCCTGTTCACATGGACTTGTACAGGAGAACAAACTACACAAAAGTCCTCCACATCATTTCATCTGTTTACCCAAACATGCTACCCAGAAATCTAACGGCTAGCAATTACAATTTGATTGTACCATCATTTGTATAACATTGGTTTATGTCAAATGACTATTAGTAATCAGTGGTAATTATTTAATTATTTTTGCCTGTCGCAAAAAGAATAGTTGCCACAAACATTTGGCAAGATCTCTGTTCAAAACAGATAACTTACAAATAAAAACACACACACAACATTGGTCCGGGTGTACATTATTAGGATAATAATAATTAGGGCTGGGTATAATGTCGTTATTACATTAACCCTTTGCTTACTGATTGCTGGGACCCCTGTATAGCTTCTTGCAGGTGTATTTACAGTATATGTCCCTTAACACCTTGCCATCTGTTTGGGTAAACTTTCTTGGAAATGTCCCTTTTTAAAAGCTCAAATACAACATGCTTATTTCCAGAAAGAGAAAACTGTTGCATAAATGAACAACCCACCCAGAGAACAATGAGTATTAACAAAACTGATGAATATTTATACACATTTTTAACCCTGCCCTTGTAGGACTTACTCCGCCAATGTCAGAGGGCGAAACAACACTTCATTTTGCTGATGTTTTGCCTCTACTGATTATAAGATACAATGGATCTGAAAGCTATAATTCAGCTCAACACTATGCGTGCTATAGAAGAGAAGCCAAAAACACTCACTATCTGTTTAAATAAAATTAAACATGGAAGCGACCATTTTTCAGAACACAGATGAGTTTAAATACATGAATAAAACAATAAACTTTTTTTTTTCTTTTCTCAAGCCTACAGTAGAGAATAACGAAAGTGCTCTGGTCAAACCTTTAAAAAAATAATTTATACACTTCCCGGCTGGACGACTGGAGGGTTTGTCACAACATTGTTGACATGTTTTTTGTGTGTGTTTATTGATGGTCCTCCCCCCAATTACTCTGCTGCTCCTCATCCTCACCGCCCACCGGTTGCATTAGTTGTCATTTGTTAAAAGGAAGACAGGCAGGCAGGATGACGGTGGAGCAGGCTGGGCCTGCCAAAGGCTCCGCCACCTCTCCCTCCAACTCTGTCCACGTTCCTTTCTCTGGGCTGTAGCAGATGGTTGAAGACTTATAGGCTCCCTGAGGATAAAAGAAAATCAAGTCATTCCTCTAAGAGCTGCTTGGATTTCTAACTGTGCAGCATTTCCTATAAAAATCAGTTTTATGAAATTGCAGTTAAGAATAGCGCAGTAAATCTCAGCACTGTGTCATCTTAGTAATAACGTAAAGTTGAAAACATAACCCAGTTTTAGTCACATTTTATAAAAAATAAATGAAAATCAAACAAATAGTCTGCATTCTTAAATTACAACAGAGATTGTAGATTTTTTTTTCAATTCAAGGGGGGAAAAAAATCCAAAACTTTGAATTTACACTGTGAGAACAAAGTCATTATTTCATGAGGAAAAAATGGTAAATCTGCGAAAAAAAAAGTTTTAAGTTACGAGAGTAGAATGCAATATGAAAGTCAAATAAAGTCCTAATTTTGTGGAGGGTAAAAGACCTAATGTGTACTTCACTTCAGGATTTGTTTGTAGCTGTTTCACTGTTTTACTGCACTGTAACTCCCTTTTTCACTAGCTTTTACTGTACTGTTTTCTATTTTCTTCATTTTTCTTTTTTCTTTGCATTTACTACATAGCTTTCATTTGATCTCTCTCACATTGTAAAGCACTTTAAGTTTCTTTATTCCTGTAATGTGCTATACAAATAAAACTTGCCTTGCTTTACCAAATACGGAAATACATCATCTGTTGGTGCATCAGCACCACAATGTCATGATTATAAGCACCTTGAAAGAACATATAAAAGAAACTTCATTTGTTGAGAAGTTTTGTTCTGATTAGTACAAATTAGTACTGATTTGTGTTACTTACATCTAGAACACCTTTGACCTTATTCTTGTAATAGGCTAATTCCTCCTAAATTAAGGATTTTTCTCTCATAAACCTAAAATATATTCTCACAAAATACAATTTATGTTTCTCTCAACTTGGCCCTAATCTTCAGTCTTACCAAATAATGAAATATTGCATAGATTATTATTACTGATCAGAAAAAAAAAAAAGTCAGTATACATTCAATACCATGCTCCAGCTATAGCCGCCCACAAGGAAGATGCTGTCATCCAAGACAGCACATCCCGGACCACTGCGACCTTCCAGTATCGGTGTCTGCAGGATGTTCCACTGGTCAGCTTTTGGGTCATAACACTCAACCAACATTACGTCTAGATGTGAAAAGCCTGTGTGAAAAAGTAGAGCAACATATGTTCAAATATGACCTCCCATTTCAGATCCAGGTTATCTAGGGCCCTCACAATGTACGTATTTACTCTCAATCATTCAGTCCTGAAATGTTTGAATCAAAGGCAACTAGACTCCTGACACTTGGTTCTTGAAGATCCAGAAAGCGTTGTCCAATACTAAGAAAAAGACTTGTCTGGATTAGTCCAAATAATCTGTCATTTTGTACTTTTGCCTCTGAAAGGTTATGGCTGTTATTTTCACTTAGATTTCATGCTCTCCCTCCAAATAGACAACAAACAAAGACATGAAAAGAAACACACCTATAATAAGTGATCATTAGCTTCTAAAACTTGAAATTTGAATAAGGACACAGTTACAGTGGTAGATCTCTGGGCACTTGGCAGAGTTCTCATGACCTGAATGTGTAGCCACAAAGAGACAATTGTACATTTGGAGGTCTTTTACTTAAAAATTAGTCGACTATATTTCAAAGAAACATTTTTGCCACCATAAATTTTGAGAAGTGAATACGATTAGGGATTATAGGTTGTACTTGTTAATATAAACCATCACTTATTCATAATGGCAATACAGCCCTCAACTAGTAGTTTTAAAAAGTTCTAATCTTGACCCTCTTTCATTTCCTGAAATGCCTGAGTGCTTACCTTTCAAATGGTTTCCACCGATGGCATAAAGACGATCGTTCATCCCAGCTAGGGCATGAATGGCGCGCTTTGTGTTCATGTCCTGTTTTCTAGCCCACACATCCATTACAGGGTCATAACAGTAGAGCCAGGATACATACTCGCCATTGTGCACTCCCCCTGCAACATGTAAACACAGCAAACTAGAGGGTCAAAAAATACAGCTTAGGTGTGCAAAATGGATGATTATGCATGACGGTCTGTAGAACAACTTGACACACCTCTGTATGTTGATTAGTGTTAGTTGTAGGAAACAGCAATAATAAGATAATTCAGCATCATAAACATTTTGATACAAAGGCTTTTACATTTATACAACTGTTTTTATTTATGTTTTTTTTATGTGTGTACTTGTTTGGGCTACTCTCTGTAGCACATCTTTTTGGAAACTAGTGTGGCATGTATGATATGTGTCTGACTGACAGCCTCCTCCCTGACCTGATATGTAGATCTTGCCGTTGTGCACTGCTCCAGCATGGGCAGCCAGAGGCTGTGGCAGAGATGACACGTAGTTCCACTCATTCGTCTCCAGGTTGTAGGACTCCACACTGGAGAGGTAGCCCGTCTCATTCCTACCACCAATCACGTACAGGTGCTTATCCAGGCGGCATGCAAAGAAACTGGCTCTCCTGAGGAGGTGTCAACAAGACAATATCATTGAACCAGCAATAACAACAGCTATTGGCCTTTCCCCAGTTTCTAAGGTGGAAATTATTTAGGAAAATTATCACAAGTATTAAAATGGACACAAAAGAAAAGACAAACTAATCCACTTATTCACCTTTCCTGCATGGGGGGCAACTGAATCCAGCTGTTGAATCTGGGATCATAGCGACTCACAAAATTAGTGCTGTGCTTTCCTGCAAAACAGAGTTTTAAATAAATAGTGTATCTCATATCGCTTAAAGATGAGTAGTGCTGAACAGTTTAGGCACACAGTACTAAGGAAGAGTTTACTTCTAACTTGTCAGGACTTTATTTAAGTGTTAAGGCGCATTTACTTTGATAAGAAATGTATGATAGTAAAATGTTTTGTGTGACGTTCACCAGCACTGAATGGTGTCATCATCACAGGAATTTGAAACCTTGCAGGAGAAAGGCAGCTGCAGTCAGGACACCACATTTGCTCTCCTCTGTGATTTCACAGTTTTGGCCAGATTGGCTTGTCTGCGCTTGTATGACACACATAAGCTGTGATACATCTGTTATTATTTATTTTTCACAATTATATCCTTATCTTTCCCAAAGAGGACATATTTTTAAATTCACTACCACTTGTGGACCATTCTGTATGAGTATTTTTGTCGTGGTTGTGATATCACTCATGCTACTGGCAGTAGACTATGTCTGACTGGATCTGATGGGGACTTCAGATGTGGAGTCTTTTTATGCTCCACATCTGAAGTCACCATCAGATCAGCTGCAGTCAGCTTTAGTCACAAAATTTGTGCAGCTTTTGTTTCAAACTAATAAATGTACAACTGCAACTCATCAATCATAACCCAAATATAATAATTTCAGCTGTAAATATGTGTTTTCTTTTACTGGTGTTTGAACATTAGTGGTTTTGTTTCTTTCCACAGCCACCGTTTTCCAAAAAGCACTGTTACCATTTTGACACCACAAGTATTTCAATGTTCACAATAATTGTGTTTCTGTGACAATTATTGACAAGTGTTGATTGGAGTGTTTTTTGTCCACTTTGAGCCAATCTGAATCTAGAATGAGTGTTTGAAACCACCTGAAAGCGTTACATTAACTCTGATGGGTCCAGATAAACTCTGGTCGAGGGCATTCCCTGGATTAGATAAACAATTAATTGTTGGACATGTAAAATAAAATGAAAGACAGGCTGAAGAGCCGTTTGTGGTGAGACTGTACCATTGGGGTTCCACTGGTCCTCTCCACCCAGCAGCAGCAGAAAATTCTCCACCTCCACCACACAGTGATGAGCGCTGTTGTAAGGCATTACTAGATGACGCACAAAAAGGATATTTAGTAAATCATAGGTCTACAGGACAAAAAAGAACATTCTGCTGGCAAAATCCCAACCAGTATTTACTTATGAATCTCATGTGAGTTTGAAGTGGCCGGCAAAATGAGTCCCACATGGGTTTGTGGGAGGTTACATGGTGGCTCTACCTTCGATTTATCCATATGGACTCTGACTGGTGTCTATTTTACTGAAGCTATATGGGACTGACAAAATTTGCCACTTTCTAAGTTCATGCTCATTTAGCCCATTTGTATCCCTCATGGGCTCCCTATATCTGGCCCACAGAGAATTTCCATTTGAGGTCCTTGATAGCGAAACCTTAGGGGACCTGTGCCATTTGGCCATTTCAAGCCCAAGCCCACTCTGTACCCAAGTAACCCACTTTTATCCTGATAGAGCCCACATGGACATACCAGCTGGGATACAGATTTATTTGACCTTTTCTACATATACTTAAGATGAGTAAAAAACAAAACTGCGATAAATCCATCTTACATCACAGAATCCAAGGTAGTGATTTTACCACTAAATCCTTTCCATTTACAATTGGAGACCCTTTGGTTTAATTTTTTCAACCAGGTTTGATTTTACTCTCAGTTAATGGTTCAAAATGTAAAGAATGGAAGGCAACATAAGCAACAGGTGTTTAATTTCACAAATAAAAAAAGAAAGTGAGCAAATAACCTCTATTAACCTCTGTCAATAAACTCTCATAGTTCTACAAAGAACATTCTTTAATTTATGTGTGAATTTGTTGTTTAATGAGTATCATTAAAAGCTGCTGTGTTTTTGTAAGTGCTCCTATAAAACTAAACAAGTATTTACCTTTAGATGTAATTGTTAAACTGATAGGTATGTACAGTAGATGTGTACACTATCTGCAGAAATACACCACTGCAACTGAACAAACAATCTGTCTAGAAATGACATATCACATCATAATTATCTAAGAAATCTTTCTTTTAAGAAAGAAAGAAGTGTCGTCATTACAAAAAAAAACCAAACAAACGATAAAATATAGTTTTTTCGATACAATAAACTGCATGACTTTGGATTTTGGAATGTGATACACACATTCCACCATGTTTGCATTTAAAGATTAATAACAAAACAATCAATGATGGTGTCCTGACATTGTTCAGTTGTTAAAGTAAGTGTCAATAGCGACTGCGTGTCTATTCAGCTGCTATCTTGCTGTGAGCTTTGTACATTTCTATATTGGGGATTTTACTGAACTGTTAGCAAGTACTGCTACAAGTGAATCCAACAATATGACAGCGTACTTTTTTTTCCCATTAAAACAGCAATGATTCATTGAGTGGTATACTGTGTGTGTCTGATAAATTCATCCTTTGTATATCCTAATCCCTTTTGTGTGTAAGCATAGTTCGTCTGCAGCTGCCACAGGACGTTTAATGTGGTGGATTTTCACCCGTATATGTTTTTGTGGTCTCGTCCGCTCTTCCATCTTCTTCTGCTAAAGTGACCCCATTGAGATGTAGAGAAATGGTCTTAGGTGACAGTCATAATGAACATGATCGTGTTCACTCAATAAATCTCAGGCCCGATGCATTTTGAGCACAAATCAGTGAAATGTTAAAGCCCACCTGTCTGTCTCCATCAGTCATTTCCACTGTCACCTCCCCATCGCCTGATGGATCACAGTTGCTGCAAAATTAGACAGCCTTGAATCTCATTTCTTTCCAATTGGCCTCTCCCTGCAATCTTACTCAAGCTGGCTGACATGTGCCGATCCTCTATGGGAGGGAAGTCTCAGATAGGAACTAATACTACATACACTAAACACAGCTTTATCTCCAACGAAAGGGATTAGGTTGCCTGCCTTCAGTGCACCTCAAAGACGAGTGCCATACAGCTGCTGAATTCCCCTACATGCTATTTACATTATCATTCAGTCAGCACTATATAAGGACAAGGGTGGGCGGCTTTTTATTTGATGTCTACTGATTTGTACTCATGCTAAAAATCATCTTGTACCCATGAGAAAAGATTATTGGCTCATTGTATGTCACAGTACTCTGGGAGGATTTGAGATTTTGGTGAACACTGACATAATATGACATTATAGTGCAATGAAACTTCATTCATCGTCCTTTTGCAATGACGAAAAGCACATCAATCATTTTTTCCATTATGTAATCATAAATTATAACCTGAAGAAATCCATGAACGATTTCTAGTCATTCATCCCCTCAACTAAATCCTCCTCTAACCCCAGGGGCTGAACAGCCATACGAGGGCAGGATGAGCACATCCTCTTCGAGATGGACAGCATCTCTTCAGCATACAGTGAGCTCTAGGGCTCACTAGAGGGAGTCAGAAACCTCTGTATAGAAGGCACAGTCGTGGTTGGTTGAACGACTCCACAGCTAATGCACCACTGCTGCTTGAGCTCTGATGTGCTTTTAACACCATTGCAACTGCATCTTACTGAGTAGAATTCCTTTGTTCTACACTAAGCTACAAGCTTATGTGGTACAAATTCCATTTTTTAATAAGAGGTTGGTTTAAAGAGGAAGAAAAATATTGTGTAGTATTGTGGCTGAATCTCTGCCTGCCTTTGTCTTGTGTTCGGCCACGCTGCTGTGGGTACACTAGATGGCAAACTTTACACTAGAATCAACGAGCAGTGGATATATGTGACACAACGTGAGGGATCAGATTCTGCCCAAATTGTGTTGATGAATGTCTTAATCAAAGGCTGTCCCTCTCAGGTTTCGCCTCATTGAAAAGTTATGATTGAATGTTAATAATCTTCTATTCCACATCCATTGTGAGGAGACTACATCAGATGATCACTGATGTGTTAAGGGGATGATTTTGCAGT
This sequence comes from Arrhamphus sclerolepis, assembly GCA_037176975.1. Lineage (NCBI taxonomy): Eukaryota > Metazoa > Chordata > Actinopteri > Beloniformes > Hemiramphidae > Arrhamphus > Arrhamphus sclerolepis. Next base: position 13,246,775 of record JBAMYA010000009.1, read on the forward strand.
TTTGTCCTTCCACTTGGCCACGGACCATTTGAGTGTTAACTTTTTAGTTTTGAGCGATGGAAATCCCCATTGACCTTTTGCTTGTTGCAGTTTATACCCATGAGCTTGAGTTTAATGAGAAAATGACGATATAAACACTAGTCAGCTTCAAGCTGTTGTGTATGCAAACCTCCTCTGATGAAAATGAACCCTGGTAGTTTTGGACAAAAGTGAGCTTAAACACCAGACTGCTGACGAGAAATGTGAGGATTTGAGCAGGGGAAGGAACCGTGTCCTAGGCTGCTAGCGAATTTAAGACACAGCAACTAAAAAACATCAAAACAGATTCATTAAAATTTAAGTCATAAAGTGGTGGCTATGAAGTGCACAGGACCACTCTGACAGAACACAGATCTATGCCTAATTTGTACCAATGAACGGAAGCAGCTGAGATATAACACCAACAAAAAACAAAGGGCAAAAACTCAATATGTCCAGCTATGATGATGCAAAAGAGATGTGTTGTTTCCCAATATCTCTATTTCTGACCTTTGCAATAAAGGAACAAAGTAGTAAAGAGTCTTAAAAGGTCAAGGAAGACAAAGACACAGGAGGGCACATTGCACTTCACAGATGTGAGAGCTATAGGGATTTGTTTTTTTGTAGGTCTCAAATATGTTCTGTATAGACAAAAGCATTTTTCATCCATCTGTCAATTTTCAGGGTTGCAGGGGTGCTAGAGCCTATCATATGTGTCATAGAGTGAGAGAAAGGATAGACACAGGACAAGCCATCTGTCCATTACAGGACCACATCAAGAAAAACACCTACACACACTCACATCTATGGTTAATTTAGAGTCAGCAATCAAACCAACATGCATGTGATAATGTGAGAGGAAGCAGGCATACAAGGATCCTCCTTTTGCTATTTAGTCAATAAATGTTTGAATACTTGTATCAACATTGCAGCTTCACAAGCTCTTCTTTGGTTTTTAACTCTCCTCAGTGGTGACACCAGGTCAACAGGTTAACTGCCACAGAAAGTGTCAGGATGTATGGGCTAATTCAATTTGTGTATTGATTAATAAGAGTGACTAATCAAGTTAAATTTTAAAAAATCTACTGAAGGAAGACATCTTCCCCTATTGTTCTGTCTCTGCCACAATAGATCATTAGATTCAAGTAAATCTCATCATGCATCCTGTCAGCATATTTCAGCAAAAACAAGTGAAACCGAGCATGAAGCTCCACACTGCTGAGAAGTCACGCTCTGATTAAAAACTTACATTAAAAGTGATAGTGACACATTATTACCTGAAAGATTTAGGGAACTCCTTCCCCCCATATTCCGTGGAAATTAACCTGTGTTAAAGTCATCCATAGGAAGGACTATTTCTCATCATAATAGCCACTACCACAAGATGCCTTGGGTACAAAAAAAAAAAAAAGCAGAGGCTTGGCAACTCACTTGTGAGGATCTTCCACGTCTTTTTCTCATCGTCATAGTACTGGACCAAATTGCTTGGGAGACGATCAGGTCCAGGAGGCAAACCACCCACCAGTAACAGCATTCTTTTATTGGAACGGATCCTGTAATGTCAGAAGTGTGAGTGTGTGTAGAATTATTAAAGGAAGAAAACAGGTATTAAGCTTTGAAATAAAACATTTCAACCAGGACACCTTTTAATGCTTAATTTACATAATTGTTTTAAAAGTATCATCGGCTCTCTTTATCAGTCCTTTGATTTTTCACCTTGCAAATGTTCACTATGTAAAAGAGGTAATGAGAAATAATGAATAAACCCATGGTTGAGTGGATAACTGCTCCTTGCCCTGGTACTAAGACTGAACATGAGACTCCTTATCAGAAAATATAAAGGCACATTTATTACAATGTTTTTTAAGCGCTCAACAGTGTATATTTGTGATGTGTTACAGAATGATTATTGTATTCAAAAGATATTGTTTCAATTAGCTGTGAAGCGAGGCCGGTCCTGCAGCGTGTCATGCTGGAGGCTAAAAGCACAACTGAGTAGACAAATCTACCTATATAATGTCTCCATTTCATTGGCAACAGTGATTCATGTGACTTCCCTCAGCCAATTGTGAGACGTTTCCTGCTTTTTTTTGGATATGAAATATTACCTGAAAGCTCCACATTTAACTCAACATTAATGATCATTATGCAACTCTACTTGGATTTCAGCACAAATCTACAAATTTATCACAATATGCATTAAAAAGCATTAAGAGTGGCTGACCTTTCTATTCAGATGAATTCACCTTTTCCATTATGTCATATTTTACCTTTTAATGCTTGGGTAACTCAACCACATCTCTGTAAATTCTCCCTGATATTGGACGTATTTTGAGGTTATTCATATGCAAATGAGACTCTGGACATAGATAATAGTGATTAATTGAGAGGAGAGAAACTGTGGCATGTGAAACTAATTATAAGGATTCCTGATTCTTTGCTCATTTAGGTGCATATGCAGGAATAGACATGTTATTGGGATGATTATGGAGGTAGATATGTACTGCATGGTCCTCCATTCACATAATTCTATCACAATATCATCAACAAGTTTCAACCCTCTACTGACACCGCTTAGCTCACAAATTTAAAGAGTGATTGAAAAACGGAATAGTGATTCTACCCCCCCACCCCCTTCCTCCATGAAATAAATAAATATAAGCAATGCATGCCAATATTGTAGCTCCTTAAACTTCTGATGAGAACAAACATGGTCAAAAGCTTTGCACCTAAGCCCATTTTGAATGAGACATGTTCAGGTAACTTGAATAATAAGTGCGTCATGCAATTGTCCCTTAGGTAAAAGGAATGCCACACTTTCTCAGACAGTAGAAAATGATATGCACAATATTCTAACTGATTACTTTTTTTCTTTTATAATCAGTAAAATGGCATCCTTTCATCTCGATCATATGTTATGCAACAATGTAATTACCATGGTAACAAATAAAATCAAATGTATACCATTTATCCTGATTCTTCTATCTTGGTACCACTGATTATAGAACAATTACACTGATGTGTGAGAAAATAATTAGCTGTTTTTTTCATCAGTGAAACATGTGCTATTATTGCTATTGTGGCTAAAGTGCAGCACATTAATACTTTTAACTGCTGTCACTGTGTTACAGGAAACCCCCATTAATTATACCTCAAACCAAACAAGTCTGACTGGCCTCTTTCACAATTAAGATCACAAAGTGATGCTTCAGTGTAATTTGTAGAAATCAAGTACATTTCATCACCATCTGTCAGCTTTGAAATAGCTCACTTTTTTGTTTTTGTGTGAATTATTGTATTTGTGCTTCTCTGTTTATTTTCCTCACCTACTAGACATGGTCTGCCTGCAGTGCTGCCTGAAGGGCATCAGGTGGTAGTTCATGGCATCCAGGAGTAGTTTCTGGCACACGGGGTCACTCCTCATAAAGTCAACAGACTGCACCCGCTCCACCAGCTCTGGGGCAGGTATAAGGGCAAAGCGAAGTCTCTTCATAAGGTCCGGTGCATAGTGCATGCGAGTCTCCCTGTCGTGCTCCAGCCAGAGGACTGACATCTGGAAGAGAGCCAGCTCTGACTCCACAGGGGGTGGCAGAGCATCTAGCATGGCGCACATCTCTTCAAAGTTCAGCAGAAGCACATCCTCCACCAGGTACTTGTTGGCCAACTTCTTGGTCTCATCCAGTCCGTGCAGTGCTGCAATCTTGCAGATCTGCTTGTAGTTCTGCACAGAGATCTGATCATTTAGGAACTGCACACTTAGCTTGGTAATCTGGGGGATGTTGAGGATCTTGCTGACTGAAATCACCTCTTCCACTGTGTCCAGAGAAAGAGTAACATTGGCAGTATACAGGTACTCCAGCACTAATCGTAGTCCAATAGAGGAGCAGCCCTGGAGTACCAGGTTATTGATGGGCCTGGTACTGGCGGTCATCAGCTTGTCATCAGGAGAGGATGAGGGGGTCCCACTGCTGCCCTGGTCGCCCTTGCTTCCCTCATTGTTGATCACATTGTGGGAGGAGAAGAGAGATCTGAAATACTGCGAGCAGGACGCTAAGACAGCTTTGTGGCAGTGGAACTGCTGTCCCTGGGCAGTGAGTGTAACATCACAGAAAAGCTGTTTTCTCCATAAGAGGTTGAGCCCATGCAGCAGGGTGTCACTGTGTGTTGGGTCAAAGGTGGATGTTCTATCACCCGATCTGGACATGACTTCCTGACTGTGAACGCCACCTAGGCAACAAATAAACAGCGTAAGCCATTTACACCAGATCTTTTATTTGCGCAAAAGACTTTAAGATATAGATGCGACCACATATATCTGCTACAGGGGAAGTTATGAACAAGTCGCGCGCCCATCCAGCGGGGAACGACCGTCATGACATACCAGCCGGAGAAAACCTGCGTCCAACGCGGCTTCAGGGGCTTTCAGCTTTGAGCTCTGGTCGTAAAGCAACAAACAAAACCGCAGTAGTTCCCAAAGCGTGCCACTCTTATTCATACTTAACTGAAGAGCGATCTGGTTCAAATGGACGCTGAGGTTTGAAGGGCGCAGTCGAGACAAAACGGGGACACGGAGCCGCTGCGGCGCTTTCCTCTCGCGGCTGAAGTTGTCTGGCGCGGGGGGGAGAGAGAAAGCCGCCCCGGCGGACGGACGAGCATGCAGCACACAGTCAACATCTAACCCTTCTTCTGTCTTACCGTACACCCCCACAACGAGGACATTATTTACGGAGTCATACAAAAACAATTAGTTTGTCTCCGAGCCATCAGCAGCGGGGTACGGGCGCGTTTCGCGTTTGTTTAAAGCGGACGTGAGTATCGAGAAAAATATTCCCTTCAAACGCATCTATCGGTAAAGTTGCATCCAATATGCACAGCTGCTGTTTGTTAGGCTGTATGGAAGCTATTTCTATGTGCGTAATGTGTGTAAACTTGACACAAGCGTGCTGCAACGTTGTCGGCGGATTCTCTAAAAGCGCCTGTCACAACTAAATGATGTGAGCAGCTTTCCTGAGAAGGAGCCAAACTTACCTGACTTCAGCTTTCCACAAAGAAGAAAGAAAGTAAGCTCCGGGTTCCCAATAATCTCTTGAATATTCCTTTGTTCTCCCCCTTTTTTTTAAAGAAATGTCCTTTCCTTTAAAAAAAAAAAAGTATGGTCGGCAGTGCCTCAGAATAACAACTGAATCCAACTCATAAAGTCACTATTTCAGCTTATTTGTTGACGTTGATCATTTGTTCTTCTGAATTAACAAGAAGTGTGTGAGTGTGTGAGAGGGAGCTGTGCTTTCTGCAAGAGAAGAAGAAGAAGAAATATACGTGTGACAAATTATGCTACCAAGAAACAACACATCATTATCCTTGGGCCTGGGGCTCAGTGAGTCGTAACGAGAGTAATAGGAAATCCACGGTTGGGGAGAGAAACGGTCGTGCATGGCCGGTGGAGAGAGACCATGCAGGGGTATGGATGCTGGAGAGACTCGCAAAATTATGGCTCAAGGCTATTGTAAAAACTGTCGAGCGTAAATGACTGCGATTTCAAACATCTATGGAAGAAAGAAAAGAGAAAGGGGGAGAAAAACCGAGTCTTTCCCTCGCTGTTATAGAGAGAACCGTCAAGTTTTAGTGCGCATTGCTAATTAGTCAATTTCTCTCTGCCTTCACAGCCCGACGACTTTGCTGCTGAGCTGAAACTGCTAATTTCTGGGACCAGCCTTTTTTTGGCTGTGAACTGGATGGATGAATGGCTTGTCTCGCACAAATGACAAAAAGCCCCTGCCTTAATCTCCATCGCCAAAATAACCCCTCATCTCATTCTGCTTCAACTAGTCCTTCAAAAGAAGGTGCTTTACACAAACTCAAGTTTTGCATCTGTGTCATAAATAATATGCACCATAATGTACAAACATTGTTTGCCATGTTGGATAAAAGCATGTTCATTTTTCTGTTTTTCCTTGTAATAAGACAAAAGCACCAGATCCAATTCAATATCACAATGTTACACATCCAAAGTAATGAAAAGTAACAAAGAAAAAAATAGCAAGTCTAGGATAACATGCAGCATTTTTCATGAATTATCTGGTCTGGTTGGTTCCTGAAGCCCTGCTGCAGGCCTGAAGCCTACTACGGGATTCATCAAACCACATACCTGCAGACTTTATCCTCTGGACATCTACTCAGTCTACAAGATCAAACTTTACATAGGACTAATAGAATATGTTAATATGTGATGAATCCCTTCAAGACTCCAGTCTGTTATCAACACAAACTAAGTAATGTTAAAGTAGTCCAGAGCTGGATTATAAATCCCACAAAGGCTTCAGACGGCCACATCACACAAGCTCCCTTCAGCTTTAGATCTCAAATGTAAAACAAAGACATCTAATCTTAATATGTGGATTAACATTCCTCTTTATAACCCATATACATGAAAAATCCTGAAGTAGTTATTAGGACCGTAAACTGTCAATTAAACATTGAGCTCAATTAGAGTAAATAAACTTACATACGGAACTCCCATGGGACCAGACGTGACAGTTGCCTCACAAATTATGAAAATGACAGATAGGGATAAATGGGTTTGTTCATGTACTATGAAATAGAGCAATACCATGCTACCGTCAAGCAATAACAGGCCACATACCTATATATAGGTAGCACTTATAATAGAATCGTAGCACTGTTTGATGTTTAAAAGCTTGACAAGCACAGAACCTGCATATTCCCCCACTTATAGTTACAGTGAGAAAATTCATAAGTGAACTCTGAGATGACTGACTAGACTGTGCACTGCATCTCAAATAAGAATCATCACTGAAGGAAAACTGCATTATTGTAATATTAATTAGATGTTTGAAAGCACTATGGAAGCAGCTTGTATTGTTGTTTACTACTATTATTGTCTTACCTCATTTTCCAAGGTCTTGTCACTACAGAGCATTACACTAATTCACTGTACTTCACTTTGGAGCCTCATAGTGCTATCTTTACTAGCTCTCAGTTAGCACTACATTATCCAATCCTCGAGGAGCTATTCTAACACAATAAAATGACCATTTCCAACTCTTTCAGCTCTTTGTAGCTACTCAGTCTCCTGAGGCCGCTGGTCTTCAGATTGCAGGGCGTTTATGGTTGTAAGTTGTTGCAGTGTGCAGGAGGAGGGGGGGTCATCAGATAAGAGAAGAATTTCTAGACTAATTAAACCCTTTGAGAATCACAGTACAGTGATTTACAACTCTCTGTACCAGTTAACCCGACTCATTTTTATCTGTCATATTACTCAGATACCATATCTACCTCTATGGGTAAAAAGTCTTTTTGTCTTCAACATTATGGAAACAAGAGGGGTTAGATAATAGAATAAAGAACAGATGAGATTTAAATACTGTAGTTAGCACAATATGAGTTTTCAAAGATTCGGACATCTACTTCATGCACTGAAATGATAATAAGCATTTTATCTTATATTCAAATTCTTTAGTATGACTTCCAGAGTAATACTTAAATTATATCAGGCTTTTTCTTTGTTTACAATAGAATAATACTACCCCCTCCCTCCCCTTAATAATGCATAAAAAGAAAACTAAACAACATAAACTGTCAGTATTATTGTGTCATTGAGTAACTGAATTAAGACAGCATTTAATCAGTGCAATGAAACAAAACAAAAGGAGAAGCTTCAAAGTTGTGGATAGCAGTCTACCAGGCATAATTCCTTTGGCTGGCTGTTGCAGAGGGGTATGCTAAGATAGAAAGTATTATTTTCCTAAATGGAAGGTGTCAGATGGTCACGGAAATGTGATCGGCTGTTCAAGATCACTGCTTCCCATCTGCAATTTGTGACGTGTGAAAGATTCAGCCCAAATGTGCTCACCAAGCGTAAATCCTCAGCACTTTCTCTTATCATGGAAAAGCAAGATAACCAGCTGTTTACAGATCAGAGAACATATCATATTAATATCATGAAGGAGGTGATATCATCTTGTTTGTAAAATATTTTGCTAACTAAGTGTGGTGTAGTATGGCAACCTATAAAGTGAAAGTTGTAATTTTGTGTTTTGATGGAAGTGTTACAGTTTAAAGGTTTTTTTCTTTTTCTTTTTTAAAGCATGAGGAAACAGAAATGCTGTAAGGATCCTCTCTAGAAAGACCAAAATGAGGCTAAATAAATAATAAAATAATGAAATATGCATGTTACAGAAAGGAAATCTTAGTTTCAGCACAGTTTCAGCAGTTACACTTACAGTCACATGAAAAAGAAATTACACCCCTTTTAAATGTTGGGCTTTTTTTTTTAAATGTGAGGATGTGATTAAATATTATCTGGTCAAATCAATATCCAATATAGTCAGACCACACTACAAACTAACACAAATGTTTAATCTCTCCTGAGATGAGATGAAATGACCAAGTTACCAACCAAGACAAAACAATAAAAAGAATTATCTGGTCCTTACTAGGTCTTACATTTAGGTAAATGCAACCTCAGAAGATGTAAATCACATGGCATTTTGATCATCAGCAAGTGGAACAAACTCTACAAAAGCAGGATTTTGCAATTTGCTGGTCTGACACCTTCAGGTGTGCATTAGTACAATGCCAAGGAGGAAAAACATCAGCAATTTTTGCAGCTAGTCCTGGGGAAGGTTATAAACAATCCTGAATCGATCATTCAGCACTGAAAAACATTAATAACAAGTAAACTGAAATGTTAAAAAAAAAAAAGAGAGAGAGAAAAGAAATAAAATACAACAATGCAGGTGCAAATCTACTCAGAAGTGGATTCCCATCACATTGCCCAAACTGTTCAATGCTCACAGAAACTGACAGACTGTACAGTTAGCATGTTGGACATGGTATGGTTTCTGTTTTTGGTTGTTTGGACTTTTTTTTTCTTTGTCTTTTGAATATATCATCACAACATTAAACTATTAGCTTCAGTTTCATTGTAAGCTCAAAAAGAGCACTTCTGTGCAAAATAAATATGGTGTATCCAAGTCTTGCAAACACTGCAGTATTAGCACTTCAGCTAACTACGTCATAAGGTGTTGAATGTTTTGATTCTATAACAGACTACAGAAGCAGTGCATCATGGTGTAACCAGCCCAGCGAATAGAAAATGGCGATATAGCATTTTTGTATACAAGTGTGTGTATACCAAGGGAGTAATGATCAGTGATTAGCTATTTTCCTGACAGAAGTTGTACCCTCCACTCACAGAAAGCCTAAAGAAATCTGACCCATCAGAAGACATAAGAGTAACTTCCAGACATTCAACCAATGAAAAAAAATAACAATCACACTAAAAGACAAGCTAAAAGAGTAGCATTTTATATATGCCAAAATGGCTGGAAATGGCCACCTGATGTCTTCTTTAAAAAAATGAAGTGTTTGACTATGATTACAAAAAAAACTGCAACAGCATGGCTTGTTGCATGGCTTGTTTGAAAAGGTTGCCAAGTGGAAGCCTTGGTGCTCTAAAAAGATCATAGCAGAAGAGCTCAAGTTGTCCAAAGTTGCATAAGAACAAACCACAAGACTTATGGAACAATGTCCTTTGGGTAGATGAAACCAAAGTGGACACTTTTACACATAATATACAGCACCAATGTATTCCCAAAAACACCCTATTAGAGCTATTAAGCATGGTAATGGTAGACTGAGAAGCTAGACTTATTTTGCAGCCAGAGGGCCTGGGTTACCTTGCAAGAAAATGACCTCCTAATTATACCAAAATATTTATGTCTGACAGCTAAAGCTCAGTTGAAACTGTGTCAAGAAAATAGACTATGATTCCAAGCACAACCAACAAATCTACATCAAATGCGCAGAGAAAGAGAAAATAATCAAGGTGTCGCGATGGCCCAGTCAAAGTCCAGACATCAACATGACTCAAATGACTATACAAGACCTTAAGAGAGTGATGATCACAGTGAAGTAAAGTAACATGGTAATGAAGAGTGGGTCAAAAAGTAAGGGAAGTAAAGTTTAATACAAAATATGTGGTGTAGTTAATTTTTCTTTATCAAATGTTATAAACTAAGCAATGGCATAATGAAATATGTTATATATCATATTTACTTGATATCAAGACCTGTGAAAAAGTAGATCATTTTTTTAGCATGTCTTGAAATGTAAAATCTTACACTGAAAGAGGTTGTACTTTATTTTTCATTTCTGTACAGGGCACTTTAGTTTAACAGTTAACTTTTTACTCAACACCTTCCTCCCTGTATTATATCTGATCTCAAAATAAATTCATACTTACAAGTAAATTACATGATACTTTGGTATGACCACTTTGGATAAAGAAACAGAACTACAGTGTATTGTAAGAAGTTTTGATTGGGGACTTCTCTTTCTGGATCCATGTATTTCTAAATTTAAATAATTATTGCAACATCTGTACCAGGTTATTATCTCTCAACAGTAACTTTGACATAAAAGTGAATAAATATGTCAGTTTGAGGAATTACCATTATTTATATATGAATGGAAAATTGATGGAAACTCAACCAAAGGGAAATATTTCTCACCGTTTATCTTGATAGTAACAAATTTTGTAAGAATTAACAGAATCGATTACCAGATTCATATGTTTTAACATATATAGTGTTTTATTTTTGGGACCGATTAGCGTCCGCTTGTCATTTCAGATCAAAGTTAGTCAGAGATGATTTATAAAACACCCACTGAGTAATAAACTTGAAGCACTTATATTTGCCACTCAGGGAGTATGTGAGGCCTGCTGTTTTAAACCCCTAGATCCCCCACACATGGCGTAGCCACCGCAGACACGGCTCAGAGAGTCAGCCAGCAGCCGGGAGGTGAGCAGAAAGAAACAGGCGGTGTCCCCTCCAGAGTGAGTACAGGAGTGTGTGTGTGTACAGTATGTATGTGTGTGCACGGCATTCTCACATGACTAAAGGATAACAGTTGTGTAGTTCAGGTAGGAGGACACATGGAGGTGGTATGGAGACTTACCTGAAGGGGAGTCTGGACTGTTAGGACAGGGGTTGCAGTGGAGTCCTAAAGTTGTGCGGGGGCCACAGGAGGCCACTGTGCTGTGGAGAAGGTTTGAGGGCTGGAGGAAGAAGAGGGGGTTGCTGTTGCGCAGTCTCCCCTGCGTGATGCATCTACCTTCAGGGTGGCAGCAGGCGTGGAGCGGGGTGCGATGGAGCGAGCACGGGCTCAGTGGCGCGGTCACCAAGGGACGCTGAAGCTGCTGTAGCAGGACTGATAGTTATTCCTTGAGAGAATTGCAAGATGAGCCCCATTGTATTAGCAACCCCTTCTACTAAACTGGCATCAATGATCTCAAATCTTTAAAGGATCAAGTCAGGGTTAAAAGAAAAAAAAAATGATACTTACCACTATGTTATGTTCACCCATTAAAATTTTCTGCTGATAGATAGTATTCTTTTTATTTATTTATTTATTGGACAGAGAAACAAAATACAATATACAGTTTGTCTTATCCAGCATACAACTCAAAATTGTATGTGTCATTTTGAATCAGAATTACTGTCACTTTCAGAGTTAAACTTTAGTAAATTCGTTTGGCACTGAGACGACAGTAAATTATTCCATACTGATTTGAAACTCTGAGACATTAAGCTTTTTAATTTCCAAGTCATACTTTTGTGTTGCAACTATTTGAGTCGTATCTTTTAGAAATTCTCTGTGTCTAATATGGTCAGCACTCCCAATTATTCACTCCACTGACAAGTGAAACAAATGGGACCAACCAGTGCATTCTGTATTATCTACACCCCTTGGATTCCCTGACAATAATTAATACAATAGCAAGCTGCTGTTACCAGCCTTGACGACATGAGCTCAGAAACATAAGCTCTCTCTTTCGAAGAGCTCTTGAGAGGAAATTACATCCAGTGGTGAGGTCATATACATCTTGGTCACCATGTCATCTGCTGTCTGGGAGCCCAGATCAGATAAAGTTTCTATTGTAAGGTGCTGTTTACATCACAGTTTTATTAGTCACATCATTACACTATAGATATAGAGTGTATGGAATATATCAAGAATATATGAATGTAGCTCTCACCATTGAGATATACACTTAAATGCTTCTAACAGCAATGACTGCCTCATATACATCTGGAAAGTTCATTAATGTACCACATGGCTTTACTGATGCAGCCGGCATCACTGATGCAACATGATGTAGTGTTACATTATTTGCTCACAATATGTATAAGCAGGAAAAATAAACTAGGAAATATAAACTAGGAAATAGACAAGTATTGAAGTAAATAAAAATCATTTGACTACCTTTTT
>JBAMYA010000009.1:13260155-13270578 GCA_037176975.1 Arrhamphus sclerolepis
CTGTGTCCTATCAAAGAACTGTCCTGCAGTTATACTTTTCTATATGGCTGGGTAGACTAACTCATTTGATTTTAGCCTATGAGGACATTAACATTTTTTTTTAATTATAGAAGACCACATTCCCCAAGCATCCATTAAAGGAATGTCTTGCTAATTTTAAATCCTCGCAGCAGGCATTGGCATCAACGGAAGAAAAGTGGATGAGTTTCTCTTTAACAGCTGTAATTTGTGTTTTCCAATCACCATGCTGATTTCTGCTCATTATACTCTGGTTTCACACCGGTAAGTGAGCAAAGTTTGGATTGATTGACTCTAATTAACTAAAAAATGTTCCAAGCCATGGATTTATTATCATGCTAGCTAGCCACAAATGTCAGACTTTCACAAATTATTATCCTCTTAAGATAAATATCTTTGAAATCAAATGAGTGTGGAAATACAAGGAACATGTATTGTTATACTGATGAATTTGTTTGTCATGTTTTTCTTTTTTTCCTTTTTTTTTTTTTTTTTTTTTGCTGGGCTCCACATAAAACACTCACTTGGGCAAACGGACAGTTCCAATCTATTGTTAAGTTGTGCAGTATGATGGACTGAATGACAGCTGATCAAGGGGCCTAAAGTTTGAAGCAAAAAAAAAAAACACTGCATAAAACCCTACTTTACCAGATAAATACTTCACTGAAATGAGTATTATCCTGGTGATAAGGTTGTTCTTAAAAAAAGAGAAGATACCGCTTTACAACAAGGTACACAAAATGTTGCTTAATTAATTAATTATTACTTAATAATAAGGTTGCAGAGTTTTTAAGAAAAACAATGCTTAGTTAATGGCCAAGTCATCAAAAGGAAAAGTGTAAGTAATAGAGGAAGTAATCCTTCCTTATTTGTTTCCTGATAATCAGTACTTAAGCAACATTGTGTGTACCTTATTGTAAAGTGTTTCCAAAATCAATAAATAAATGAAAGATATTAGCAATAATGATGTGCAGCTATGAACAGCCTGGGACATAAGAATCTTAACAGAAAACCTATTTCCTCTTGCGTGCTTCAAAACCTGGCAACATTTGCCTCATTGATATTTTAGACACAATAACACCTCTTTAAACTCACATTCTTTCCTTGACTCTATCAGCTCCATGGTTTTATTCTCCACTTTCTCATGAAAAAGACAGGATGGTTTTAAGGGACACCTCCATTTTCCTGGTTTTAAAAAGATCTCAAAGCAGAATTTTGCTTAGCTTGAGAGGATGGAACGCTGCTCTGATTTGCTCGGCTTCACTTCAGTGATCAAAAGTGATTACTGAGGTGAATCCACTTGAAACTGACTCTTCGTCTGCATGGTGGCGCCAGGCTGAAATTGAGAATTATGCTGCCAGTAAAGCAGATTTTCTCAACATGTCTCTTCCAAAACATGCCTTTTTACAAAAAACTACATTACAAATTTCACCGCATCTTTAATGTATCACAGATTATGACAGCACAGTAAGGATTTGGCTGTGTATTTTTACTGTGTATAATACTGAAAACAGTATCAAATATGGAAGTAAATACGTCTCAGCTGCCAAACGCTCTCTCTTAGTACATCCACAGTCTACACTGTTTAGAGTAGCAGCATTTAGGTATGTGCACTTTGAGGCACGCCCGCAGATAAATGTGATGACATCCAGTTGTGGTTCCCTTTCATTTATTTACGGGATTGATTAGATGCATGGAGAGCAGATAAATGTGTTGGAGAGGCACTTTCATTTGAGGTATTGCTTTATAGTCAGTAAAGAATATGAAGAATATGAAATGGACTGAACATTTTTCTCTTCAAGGTGCTTTTGGTGAGCCAATGAAATCCTGGCTCTGTGAAAAGTCCACCACCTTAGTATCAGTCTGCTGAATGTTCTGTATGTTTGTGACAAGGCAAAAGCAGTATATTTTCAAGTCCAAAAACTATGCAAGAAAACTTTCCTGAAAACTCTGAAAAGAAAGATTTCTTTTCAGGTGAAAAATTTCTATTCTGATTTTATTTTTTCTTTATTGGTTGACAAAGTTATGGTTAATGTTGTAAATAAATGAATGATTTTGATGTTTAGTTTCAGAGAAATAACACAGTGAATGCTATGTTAACAGGCTTGACCGTGTTGTAGTCAGTTATCTTTTCAAGGTTATTGTGTTCATACTGCCCCCTTCTGTTCCCACTAGTGAGGGAGGCATCTGAAACAACAACAGCATCTCTGTCAATACAGACAGAAGTAGAGGATGACAGAGAGTATTTTGGAGCTGTCTGTGACGATCTCACCAGCTACAATTAATATCAATATCTTTACTTTTGAAGAAAGGTATATATTTGTTGACACTGTATTATAATTATAATATTCTATTTTTTTTTGTCTGTATTTAGTGTGTTTTTCTCAATACAGTAATATCTAGGCTTAACTTTAAAAGTGTATATAGTGCAGACATTGTGCTGGTGCCATTGCTTTGACGCTGTTTAGACATTATGAACCAAAAATCAATTTTCTACGAGAACTAAATGTGATTCAGTTAAGATTCTAAATTGAAAACGGAGTTTCCCCGGGGTTCTTTAGAAAGCCAGTGGATAGTGCGCACACAACATCCTTCTGTGCACACTATTTACCCCTGGATTGCTCCAGGCTAATGTCTCAATAATTTTCACTCCTTTCTCAGGTCCTTCCCACAAAGGACTTAACTAATGATCCATGGACAAAATGAAGCATTTAAAATTTATTCATTAATCATTCATCTCTAACTCACAATGAGCTGGAGATGAATTGAAAACTTCCACAAACTGGATTGAGAACTTTCACTAAAACTTCCGCATGCTGAATTGAAACTTCCACAAAATGAAGATTGAATATTGGAAAGTGATTAAGACAGACAGCTTTCAGTGAGTGAAGAGTGTGGAGAAGTGTGGGTGGCCATAACATGAACACAAAACCTGGACAAAAACACAAAACATTCACAAAACAATTACAAGCTGAATTGAAAACTTCAGTAGTGAAAGATTAGTGCAGAATAGTGGAGAAGTGTCGGGGTGCCAGTGTGTGGTGCCATAACAAAAACAGGATCATTTCACAGACAATGGTCTCATGGTCAAGTTGCCCAAGGTTTACTCAGTCCTAGTTAAGGTCAGAGGGTTTCACTAGTTGTAATTAGATCTCGGAATCTGGAGAAGCGTAGAATTTCTGTCAGCACGGCCTGTAATTATTCTCTTTCCCAATTAATGGTGACATAGATTAATTATCTGATGAGGCAAAGCCAATTGCAATCATTCACCCAGCTAAAATTAGATCAGTCCTGACAGCAGCATGAAAGTCACCTGTTTCATTGTTATGGATTTGCTGCAAGTAAAGAGGGGTGGAATAGTAAAGTGTGCTAGGATAAGTAAGTTGTCTGGTACAGGTGAATGTCCAATTACACTGCTGTTTGAACTGAAGGCATCTACTCATTTAATCCAGCAGCATCTGAGCTGGCTTGTTTTTTCACCCTCAGCATCTTCAGTGGTAGCAGTCATCAGTCAGGGATTCCAGGAATGCTGAGATGAGCTGAATTTCTTTTGACAACCCCTCCTGTTCCAACAAAGGACAAAAGGAATAAATGAGAAAAAAAGGCTAATTTGTATCAAGGAACAAATACCATTCCTCCCTCAAACCACTGATGAGTACTAGTGTGAGAGTAAAGTTACCATCTTGTTCTTGTTTTGTAGAGAAGCCGAACAACGTTCCTGGTGAACCATATCCAGGTTCAGTGCTCCTCTATTTTAAAAACTTCAGCATTCAGTTTTTCTATTAAACTGCCCGGGAGTGTCAACCAACTTGGGAATCTGAACCAGCTTGGCCATGCAGAAATTCTCTGACTAACAATTATATCAGAAACAGAATCTTGGATTACTGTCCCCTGGGACTGGGGCAGTGGGCGTCTGTTCCAATCATTACTGGCCATTCAACAAGGCTCTGCACTGCTCTCTGCTGTTAGCCATTGTCAATTATGCCATCCCTAGTGTAAACTCGCAGAACACAAAGCTGAACTGCCAGCTCTGGCAGGAGTGTAACAGGATGACAGCCCACCATTCCCCGACTCCAAGCCCTCACCCTCCGCCCACCCAAGGGTTCCCTAGACTTCCTTCCCTCAAGCTAGTTTTGAGAAAACTCCCATTTGGCATCTGATTTAGCTCTGAAACTATAAACCTGACTCTTCTCTTTTTTTTAATGTTCTGCTTGTAGATCAAAGTGGACTTTATGGATTAGTAAAGCCCTCATCAGGACTCACACTGCTTTATCTCCAGTTACAAGCAGTTTCCTTTTTTTATTTCATTGTTTCTTTCTTATACCTGGGCAAATAATAATAACAATCTGTGTTTATTTAATTGCTGAGTGTTTGTGTTATGCTATTCCCCTGTCCAAATAAGAAGTTCATTTACTCCTTAATCCCATCTCTATGTACATGGCAGTGCATTACCTTGTGAATCTTGAGATCACTGTCAAAGCTTTAATCTTAAGGTAATTGTGCAGACTGTGTATTTATGCCTGTTCATCAACTCCTAAAAGGTTTTTCTTTAATTCATGAGTTTTTCTCCAGGTGCTTATTTTGGAGGATGGACGCTGTGTTGGACTCCTCTTCAGGACCCTGTTTAAAGTAAGTGCTGCCAGCTCTGATGGACCCTGTGCTGTGCTGTGACGGGTGACGGTGCGCTTGAATACACCAGCTCTTTTGTCCTTCACACTCTGCAGCTCTCTGATAGCTCCTCCCCCTGTGCCCCACTCCTCCCTGCCTTGAGCTGTGATCTGCTGGGGCCTTTTGAGGCTGGACTGCTGAGACATAGCTGCTCCTTGTAACGTCTGGACCATACCCATCAAAAAAAGAAAAAAAAAAAAAAAACTGACTGCCCCCTCCTCAGCAGTCAAAAGAGAGGGCACCGACATGGAAACCACATTATGTTATTTTTACTAGGTACTACAAAATTTAGATTTAACTATAAATAAATGATTCCATCTGATAAATGTGGCTACAAGCTTATTAATCATAACCTACTGTTAAGGTAAAGAGGAAGTTTAAAAAAAAAAAGTAGAAGTAGTTCATGGAATAGTTGGATGCCACCTGGCGCTGCGGTAATGCTGAAAAGGACATTTCATGAAGATTCATCACTGTCCCTCTGTCCGCTTTGACCTCATTGCACATCACAGCACAGATTAGACACCGATTATCCTCTAATTGAAGATCCTTACTTTTCAAGCTTGCAGAATATGCTCCTGCTCTAGAGCAAGACAGACAAAGGATTATCCTATTCACAAAGAAGAGAAATTTGTAAAACATGTATTTCCTCCATGAGATGCAATGAACTCCAAATAAAGGGACAGCGTGTCATGATTACTGATATCTAGAGGTCAAGATGGAAATAGCAAGCATCTTAAATGCTGTCAATCCACTATTGAGTGCAGGTTTTTGTGACAGTAGCAAATAGAATGTCCTATTAATGGTTTTACTGCTGGTGTGTACACAGGGGTGAAAGTAGTTTTAAATTCTTGCCTGGTACTCTTACCAAAACCTTCATCTCTCTCTCTCTTTTCATGCATTTTTTAAATAGCAAACTCAAAACCCAAACAAATAAAAACATTTTCAATATTTTACTATAGGCTACCTGCAGGCCTATGGAGTAGTCACGAATTAAAAACATTTGACAATATGGTGAACTATTTCTTTCACTTGAAACATTGATAAACAACCAGAATTCACATCTCTAAGAACAGATCATGAGATCAGCTTGTTCAAAATCTTCATCACTGGGTGTTTTTCTGATTTTCTGTGGTAACTCATCTTCAGTGTCCCTGTCTTTTATTTTGAGCAAAAAAGTTGTTTTTCTCTGCATTTTTACTTTGACAAAGATTTTTGACTGTTTTGTAGAGTGTCTCACCACTTTTATTTAAAATGTCTGTAGATGATTACTGACAGATATTTAAATCATGTTGAAGTGTTTCAGCCAACCACAAGAACGTGTGGAATTTTGTTGGTGTAATTTATTGTTTGTCCTGTCACGGCGCAAGCGGCCTTTCTTGATGTGTGTGGACCAGTTGTGGAAAACTTCCAAGTCCATTAAACCAAACGCACCGATCCCCATAGCAACCACTGAAGTAGTAAGTGCGCATTCAGAAGTATGCTTACTCTCCTACTGATTTCAATTGGGACATTTTGCAACTAACGTAAAGACATATGTATGGTACACATTTCAACGGCTGGGCGGAGAGGAGACCATTGGGCTTTATAACAGACAGCCGCTTACCCATCTTCCTCGTACTGCGTACCGCAACTGAATCTTTTAGTGTTAGGCAGTACAGGACCGTACCGGCTTACTTTCACCCCTGTGTGTACAATGAAAAATAGTACACACATAGTAAATATACCGAATTCTTTCAGTACCCACAGACCAGACAGAGCTTCTGTGAGATCCTTAAAAGCAGCAATACTATAGTGTAGGAAAAATATTATATAATAGGCAAAAATACTATTTTACAAAAAAAATAACGTGGCGTAACGTAAAGTGAAAGTGAAGGAGTGGAGGACATGGATCCTGTCTGCCAAAGTCACTTATAAGAAATGGACCTGACAACTCTTACACAGATTCCTTCAAGCTTTGAAACTACTGAGTATTTTTTTTCTACATGCCTGTAGTGGACAAATAACTGGACTCAAACAGAGTCTACAGTAATTCAGTGTGACTAAAACATGCATGATGCATTCATATACAGTTATTTAGAGAGGCAGGCCCAGCATCAAATACAGGGTCACTAAATAGACAGTCTAGCAAGCACATCATCCATCACATCACTCCGTGATCTGATGAATGGATGTATAGACAGAAATGTAAGAGTGGTGTCTTAAACTCCAACTTCGCAGTGAGGCGTGAAGCCTTGGTGGATGCTTGCCTGGCTGCTCTTGCTTGGCAAAGAAGACACAAGGCAACTGACTAGGCAGCTCAAACAATACCAAGCATAACATGGAGCTACTGTGGTATGCAAAACAGAGTGCTACCATCCAGCAGCATACCTACACTGAGATGAAAGTTGAATAAAGGGATTCACTGTTTAGATGAATGGTGGTGGTTGGTGCACTTTGTCTGCCTGTTTTACATGTATAAATACAAATACCTCTGCGGCTTTTATTTTCTTGTTGGTCTCTTGCGAAAGAGCCTGGCACCGGTCCAGTTCAGCCTGGCTGTAGAGGGTGCGTCGTTTTAAGTATTCCAAATCTTTGTGCATCCTCTTCTGCAACAAAGAGAGCTAGGGGGAGAGAAGGCACAGAAAAGGAATTGGTAAGGCAGGAGAGGAAATTAATGGCAGTGTTCAAGAAGAATGATGGAGGGGAATAGAGAAAGCAGTCAATAGCCCATTCTGCAGTACACGGGCCTGACAGGAATTTCACAGTCTCTTGGTTTCTCTGCCCACTCGTGTGCACTCATCAGAATCCAGTCACATCTGGCTGCCAGGATGGGGGGTTAATTTTCTCTAAATGCTTCAGCAGTTTTGTTCTAGCCGAGGCAAACTCTGTGACTGCAAAGCTGATGAGTAAAATATTTCTACTTCACCCAGTTTAACTTTATACCAATCCCCTCAAGACATATTTTACACATACACACAAAGTCATGAACCCCCCACTGAAACCAGAAATTATTCCTAGTCTCTTGGAAAGACATGCTGCTTGCTTTATTATTTGAACACAGTTTCAAGCAAAGAGGTTTAAATTCTGATAGATGCCACTGCTTTTCTTCCCCCTCCATCTCTCTACTCTTCCTACAAAGCTTATCATTGCTTGGCAATGTGTTCCCCAGTGCATTGAAAACTAAAGCGAATTAGCTCAGTCATCAGCTCCTGAAAGAGAGACAATAACAAGAATGCTCTTTATGGTCTTCCCTGTAAAATCTTAAGAGCTGAAAGCCTCCACATAAACATAGCAATGCTTACATGTACAGAAGATTCTAAAAAAAAGAAAAAGAAAAAAAAAAAAGAGTCTCACACTGGCAAATTATATCCAAAGCAATGCGATTATTGACAGATTAATTATTGCGATTAATTAATCACACACATTTTCATGAACAAATATGACTTCATCATAAAGTTACTGAATTAATGTAATTTAAATGCAAATACATTTAGTGTGTTAATCTTATCTTTAAAAAAGTATAACTCTTTTGATTGCTTATAGAGTAATGAAATCAAATAGCATCTCAAGACATTGTAGTCTAGTTCTGTATTTTGTTTAATGTCTGTGGTTGGTAAACTTTCAGTCAATAAATAGAAAAAGTAACACTAGATGGTTCACTTACTGCACATTGGAAGTTATTCATCTCAGCTTCACATACAGTTTATGTGGCGTTTAAAAAAAGAAAAAAGAAAATAGCATATGCTTATTAACATGAGCATGTCGTGTAAAGGCTGTTTAAGGCTTGGAAAAGTAATTTCCATGATTTGACAATATATATTCAAAGTATTTACCTGTTGTGTAGTGGCTATTTACTGGTTGTTTTAAAGTTATGTGACCTATATGTCATTGTCGGGAATGCCTGTGATCAAGATAGCATTTTATTTCATGATACCTGAGAAATGGTTTCCACTGTGCTCCTCAGATTATAACTCATGAAACTATTGCCTCTTCAAACACACAAATGACTGGCATAAAGCATCTCACTCACATATACTAATGTTCTGATCTCTCTAATGAGCCTAACAATGTTAAATGCAAATACCTTGTTGCTTCCAGTTACAAATAAATCCATTAAGGGAAACCACATTGTGCAATATATGCACTAAGTGGGACATAATATGCAAATATTATGAGGATAATTGGATATTTCAAAGAGGAAAAAAGTGCACTCTAATTTTTGTGTATAAATCAGGTTAAATGTGATAGACCAGCATCTACTTCTCATATGCATTGTTGATCATAAGCTCGTTATGAAACTGAAATAAAGCAGAAAGATTGAAAAAAAAATAAATAAAAAAGCACAAGCCGACAAGCTGCTGCTGTGAAAGTGTAGAGTTGAAACAAACAAAAAATGGTGAAGGCTGGATCCGGAGTAAGAGAAAATCAGGCTTTGATCATGAGCGTAGAAAATCCTGTCCACAGGATTTTATTTTTGCATGCATTTTTCACTTGATAACATTCATGCAGTTAGATGAGGAATTACTCAAGTAAAGGCATTAGTCATTTTAGGAACAAATAATATGATTTTTCATTGCAGGAGCAGTGTCTCTTCTTTCTGATGTAATGTTTGTCATGTGTAATTCCATTCCAGTTTCTTTTTTTTTAATGCAAATGTATAAAGATTAAAAAAGAAAATGCTGCTGAGCTGTTGCTCTTAACAAGTCAAGATCTCTTGTGCGAATGTAATAGTGAAGACACATTTTGTCTGACCCTGCCCTGTGTTTGCTGTTGGTCGATTATCAATTGAGTCAGTGAGCAAAGGCTAATTTGTAATGCAATAATAAAATGTTAAATCTCTACCATGCAAAGACAGACATAGGAAAATGCTCAAGTTATAGTATTTAAATTTATCATCAACCTCTTGCTCTTGCTCTACTCCCCTTGGTGGCAGAATTACACAGCTATCATTGCATGATGTTACATCCATCATCCTCCTCCTCCTCTCAAGTTATCTAATCATTAGTAATTTGCTCACTGGATATGAAACTAAAATTACCTTAAAATTATTGTCAATGCAAAGATCAATATAAAATAAAACATCTAGGAACCTGGTGTAAGACAGCATCAGAGATCATGAGTCATAAAACATAGCTAAAAAGAAAGGCAGGGTAGGTCATAGTAAATTCAATCCAAGGTTACATAAACTGTACCTGTGTGTAATATTTAAAAGTTTCATGTGCTTGGTTTTTCTTCCTCAGTGTCGACACTGCTTCCTTTTTGACCTCCACTAGGATCTTCCTTAGGCTTTTGTACTCGCCTGCCAGCAGTTTGTTCTCCCTCAGTGCAGTTTTTAGTGCTTTCTGTACAGTTGAAAAGAGGTTCAGGTTAAATGTCAAATATAAACAATGCATTTACAATGGCTTGACAGAAGACCACTACTGTAGCTACAGTACCTGTAACATACAAACCCTAAATTGTCAATGAGGATGCACTGATGCAACTTTTTACCTCCCAGACATGACACTGATGCGATAATTTTTCAGTTATAGTTTCTGTTTTCTGTAACATTTGAGTCTGCATACCCAACTGTATGGAACTCTTTAGGAATTATTTGTGTTGCCACAGAAGACCAAAGATCTTTGACTAAAAACTAAAAAAAAAAAAGAAAGAAGAGGGAAAAAAAAGTGACTACAGAAACATAAAGTTTCATGTTTTCATTAATTACATCTGCTTTGTACAGAAACCAGGAAAAGTTATCATATATTAGATTAACCTG
>JBAMYA010000009.1:13282912-13293378 GCA_037176975.1 Arrhamphus sclerolepis
ATAATAATAATAATAATAATAATAATAATAATAATAATAATAATAATAATAATAATAATAATAATAATAATAATAGCTTGAATGAACCCAAATTAAATAATGTGTTTTCATGTGCGAGATGTTCACAGAGAGGGAAAAATATTGTTTTCAATTTAAGGTTCCTTTGTCTTTTTTGTCATGAGAAGGTGGGGTGCTGGTTGATACATAGGCTACAAAGAAATCAGGGTAATCAGATTAGCTTAGCCTACATAGTTTCATGCAAGCAGCCAATGCTGCCAATATTTTTCTTTTCCCACAAATTTTTCAATAAAACAAGAAAATGAGTTACTACATTTAAAAGTACTTTACACAATTACAATAATTCTGAAAGCGCAGGAATGACAGTATTTATTTATTTTATTTATTTATCCTGCTTGGATAGGATTCCCAAAGGATTGTTACTCGCATGAAAGGTTTTATCCGTAGCTATTCAAGATGCTGATATGATACATTTGAGACAGTTTTACATTTAGCCTACTGTTTTAATAGGCTATGTTTGTTTTGTTTTTTTGTTAGACTAGGTAAACAGTAGCGCTTGTTTGCCATCACGTCGCCGTTTGAACAGGGCAAAAAGCATTAACTGGCAAATTATCGCAAGTGTATGCACGCCATGTGCTCTTTGCTTCCAGTTGTTCTGTTTTCGCATCAAACTTGAACATTTTGCAGACACACTGGCGCATGTGAAGAGATTCCGCATTACGTCATCGCGGAGGGCGCACAGTGGAAGCAGACTCTGCCTCTGCTCCGGCTCTGCTCGGTGCGCTGCACGAAAAATTTCCACAACACGAGCTTTGCAGGAGAGCGGCGCAAGCGGCGCTTCGTGCAGCGATGCGGCACCCAACACCAAAGAAACACTGATCGAGACGCAGGACGCGACTGATTCCTGGATGGACAGCAGTGTGGCTGCATGACATGCCTCGAAATACATTCTGGTAAGTAGTCCTGCAAGAGCGATGCTGCACCCGCAGAGGGCTGGCAGGCACCAGAGAGGCGACCTTTACCTACTTTGTCACTCTGGATGAAATGAGTTCGTCAAGTTCTGGAGATAAAAACGGACATTCGCTGCTCTGAACGCAAATGTTCTCTGTAACATCGAGACCTTTGTCTCGCGTCCACACAGGTGTTTCTTGCGTGACAGGTGATGCATGTTCGCTGAGGTGCCTGTTGCCGTCCCCACCACCTTGTCCTGTTACTTATGTCCTGCATTGGTGGATTTTAGTCTTACAGAAAAAAAGGGCATCTTTCAAGTACAGGACTACATCTCCTTCAAGCATGTGACTGAAATTCAAATTAACATATTTACTAACACATCACATATAAACATACTGTAGATCTATCTGGATCTTTTTTGTTTCTAGTCCATGCAAACAATTCCTTAAGTGTTGTAAACTAAATCAGAGCACCAGCAACCATAAATTTGCAGCAGCTCCTGGGGTCTCCAAGTTTTTGCCTTTTTGCAGCTGAAACCATGGTGATCATCAGCAGGCGACAGCAAGCAGAAAGCTCTCCAGACATCACAGGCTGGTACTAGGCATGCTTAGAAAACTTCTTTAACTCTCCACAGAGCCCAGAGTACAGTAAAAAAAAAAAAAACAGCAGCTTATTAACCTTATGTCTGTCAGGGGGTGTGATTTAAGCACGTGTAGTTTACAGTCTCGTGATATAAGAATAACTCTGGCCATTCAGTGGTAACAGCTGCCATTTACTGTCCCAAGCCAGGCAGCCAGATTGGACTGTAACTCAAGCAAATGTTTGTGTTTGGAAATGTAGCATGACTGGCTGTTCCAAGTTTAAGGAGGACATAAATTAACAGCACCATCCTCATCAAAATGTACATCCTTGATTAAGAAGCTTGTTGTTGTCGGAGTTGTTTGGCCAACACAAACCCTCTGCAGTATTTAAAGTGTGTGAGAGAGAGAGAAACGCTTGGCAGAGCTTAGCCTTGCTAGTCACTTTGTACTCTCAATGGCATGAGATGATTTGGACTTTTAAGGGCAGTTATTTTCTAATACAGACAGAGCAAAAGTGCCACAGAGAAAGAGCAATGCTTGCCAGGAATGAGGTTTGGGGTCTGCAACTAGAGAGTCGGCAAAGCTGTTCAAGAATGTGGAGCGTTCTCATTTGTAGTTAAAGATAGAGGCAGCACACACTGTATCCTGGCTTAGAGCTTCTAATTTCAGATGTCGTGAGTTAGGCCCATCCACATGGGCAAGTTTTGTTGTGCTGCTTGCTTGTTTTAAAAGGAGGTTGTGTTGGAAGACTTTATAACTCAACTCGAGCAGGGGAAAGGAACACGACCATGGTGCTTTATAAAAGGTACAAAGATCATCCTTTTTCTGTCACTGACAAACAAGTCACTTTGGCTGTACTGGTTTATTAATTCTGTCGCTGAAAAGAAACCACAGAAGGTCATATAACTCCCAGTCAGGATGCATTTGCTTGCGATGAGAGAAAGGATATCAATGTTAATCTGTAAAACTCTATACTCTCACACACTTTTATATTCACTCACACCGTAGTTTGATAAATGGACCTGAATGACCATTACTTTCAAGATGACATTGGACTACTGGCTGCCTGCAGTAGCATGATATTGCTGTGCATCTAAAACTGTTATTTATTGTTGTGGCTGCATCCATCATTGCCTTATAACTGATGAGTTGCCCATTTATTATCTGTGCTATTGCACAGTTGTCATTTGCAACTTCACCTCATTAAATAAACTACCAAAAAGCAGGCAATTTTCACCACATTGTGGAGGTTTTACTTGGCTGTATCATGCTGTATCCGATAATAGCTTCACTTGAATCTTTAATTCCTGGAGAACCTGTTCACTTAATCTCTTCCCGTACTCACTGCATTTCAAAGATTCATAGTTCCCCACATCTGACTGCTGCATTGGCAAAAATCATAGAATGACATCAGAAGAAAAAAAGATAGTTCTCTGATTTACTGTTTAACACCAGAATTTTAATGTCTGTGCTATGTGACTACACAGCATAATATTTGGGTCTATCAATTACCGTCAAAGTAATTTGAAATAGTGTGCTTGAATGCCTCTTTTTTTTTCTTTTTTTTTAAAAGTGTTTCTGAATCACTTGCTCAAGAAGTGCAACTGTGTGCTCGACTACCAGTCAACCAAGCATTATCTTATAAGAGAAATTTACAAGTGAAAGAGGAAAAAAAAAAAAACTTTTTTCCTACAAACTTTGCTTGTCTGCAGTGGGAGGTGTTATATGTCTGTGTTTTTTTTGCGAATGGAGTGGGTAGGATCTTTGCTGCCATGGAAACAAACCACATGACTAGGTGTATTAGATTGCCTTGGACAGTGTGCAGCGAGGCATGGTGTGAGCATTCTGTCTGCAGCTCTGCCCCTTTCAAAGTCTTTTCTTTGTCTACTTAAGTTTTTTTTTTTTTTTTTATCATTTCTGATCACCTTTGTTGTATGGTAGATTGAGGTTACACATGTTCTCAGAATGCTTTGAAAAGTGAGGTCAGTGTGTTAGTACCAGGGCCTGATTAACCCACTGTCGGGCACTGGGCCCTTTTATCCCTCTTTCTGGGAAACTGTATACTTCTGAAACTCCAGCTTGTTATGCCCAAGCTACACAGCAATAAGATGATTGTGATCTTTTCATTAACAGACTTTTTTTGTTTCATTTCACTGTCTTTCTTATCCTATAAATACAGGACAGGACAAAATCAAACATGTTACTAATGTGGAGACTGGCGTGTAAATAGTTCTTCTGTTTGCATATTTCACTAAGTAACTTACAAGGTTACAGTCGTAGGTTTGAATAAAAAGATTCTTCCCAATGGCCAGGAGGGAGTGAATCATCTGTTGCAGGAAGGCAACAAGAACAGCTGCATAACATAACATATTGTAACCAACATTGTGCATAAAAGTCCTAAAGTCAAGTCTGACAAAAGACTTCTGGCACATCATGCTACAACTTTGTTTTGTTACAGAAGAAAAGCTTACGCAGTTCTCCTTTCCCCTGAGTATTCTTTTATTATTCCTTTAGAACACCGTAATTTGCTATATTTAAATGTTCCCGTTGGCTTGAATCTTATATTTCAAAACACAATGTACACAGATTAATAAATCACATAAGTCACAGGTTTTGTTGCAGGTAAGCGACTTTGCAAGTCCTGCATCCACACAGCACAATGAGTGAGGAACAAGTTTTTAAAAAAATGACATAAAATAAAGATTTGGTTGCAAAGCAAACATAATGGACCGAGGAGGTGAGTTGATGAATTCATCTAATACAAATAACAGTAGAGCCTCTCAGCTGATCAAACTCAAATCAAGTTGTAAAGGAGTCCTCGCAAACCCACCTGTACTGGTGGAGATGGGGTTGGTGGACTCGTCTTCTCTCCCAGTTCCAGTCTACCAGCTCTCACACAGAGACTTTGCTACCCAGAGTGGGTGCACTTCTGCAGCCTTTGCTGATGAGACGTGAGAGAAAGGCAGACTCTCTGTTCTCTGCATTGGTCTCCAACGCTACAGAAGGAATAGTTTTTAGACGAGGAAATAGCCCCGAGCCTGAGACAAGGTACAATAAAGACAGTTCCTTAGTTAGAAGCATACAGTACCAGTCCTTGACCTGTGTTTGGTGCATTGAAACAAAAATGTTTGACATTAATGCTTCAGTGAAAACAAAATTGACCTATTTAAAAATAACTGATTTGTTACATTTTCAGTCCATGTATACTTCCAGTCACTTCAGGTGGATTAATTCTTTCAAAGAAGGCAAACAAAAACAAAACAAACACAACAACTTTAAACTGTATTTCAATATAAAAACAAAATTGTAATGCCATTTTTTTTCTTTTTACAAGATTCTGTGTTCCAGTTTATGATCTCAATCATCAGTGTACAGTGCAGCATCATGTTTTGCAAATTTAGGTCCTGGGTGTCGACCTTATGACCAGAGTCTTTCTACCAGTCGGGTATGCATTCTGTTTGCACTCATATCCACCTGTTGCTCCCATCCAGCTTTTGTCTCTTAACCAAATATGGTTATTTTTATGTCCAAAAGTAAAGATGATTATAGAAAAACTGAAACTGTATTATAGAAAACAATGGGTGACATCACAGTGGTAAAAATCCATGCAAGACAAGCTTCAAAGGTAAAGTGTAAATTCATGAGTGAATTACACTTATTTGCTGAGTTCTAATTACGCAGATAAATAAATAGCATACCCCTACAGTCAAACGTGTCTTTTGGCTCATAAGCTGGTAGTGACCCTGACTTTTTGTCTTGGTCTTACAGCTTTATCTAAAGTGTGACCACAGTATCACATATCCATCAAACTGATATAAGATTCCAGGTGCAAGACAAGTCTAAAAAGTATTAGTAGAAGTGGTGCTTTTAGCCATCTCATGAGACTCATGGTAATTATCTAGCCAGCTACAGATGATAAAACCTAAAATTGAGAAGCTGCCATAACCTGCTCTGTCTGAAGTGACCATTGCAGTAAACGTCACTGTGACATTTGTTTTTATTTTATTTATTTATTTTTTTTAATTTAATTTTACTCTCTGCTAGTGGTATCCTTGTGTAGAGCAGGACTCAAATCTGATGATACCATAATGACCTAATTAAGAATATGAGAGCAGGATCAACTGGAACAAACTCGCCCATGTACTGATGCTACAGTCCTGCAGCAGTCGCAGGTTTGACTCCCTTTGCTGCATGTCTTCCCCATTCCCTCTTTGCCCCACTTTTCTGTCTCTAGACTGTAAATAAAGGCCATCAGAGCTACAAAATCTGAACGAAATAAAAATATTTCTGAGAATACTGTTTGGTTTAGGAGCGGGTTCATACATAATGAAGCTTAAAACGTTAAGAGGAGCAAATTCAGTGACTGTACAGTGCTGTAAATGAAAGTAAATGCTGAGGCTCACAGGTACTGACACCGGTTTTTTTCTGTTCTTGATCAGAATGATTGAAGACTGCGGGCCGAGGGGTGACAACATGGCAGATAGAAGGCAACTGTATGTCGAGATGAGTAAGTGCTCAGGGCCAGGGCTCAGTGTGATGTATATTGGACTGTTTTACTCACTGACCATAAAAATGGCAAATTCTTCTTTATAAGTTTCATGTAAAGCAAATATCATGAAGATTGAGTGTCTCCACTGACGTCAGTGAGATTGATTTTAAATGCTGACACACAGGGCTGTGCTGCTCACACAGTGTGAAGGAGGTACATATAAACATGTTTATGCCATCCATCCATTAACGTGATACCTGTTCGTCATTTTAGAGAGAGATGGCCGATTACACAGGTCTGATGTTTGGTAAGAGGTGACTTACAACTTGGAGATGTCAGATTTAGAGTGTACATTGTATAAATAAAAACAAGCATATATATGTATATACATATATATATGATAAAAGCATGATTTAAAAAGCTTTTTATCATCATGCATCATATGGCTTGAAAACAGTGACCTCTTGTTGCATCAGGTTTAAAAGGAAGAAATATGCAAGGTCTGAAAGGAATATACACAAACCCTATTGTTTCAGATGTTCTGTCCAATTACAATTTATTTTGTTAAATAATGAAAAAAATCTTCTTCAGGAGCTCAGGATTTGGATTCCATACGGTTGTCAACCTACAGAACAGCCTGCAAACTCAGATTTGTGCAGAAGAAATGCAACTGTGAGTCTGATGCAGTGAACATGTGTTTCTACACCACATCACTCCCAATTGCCTGCCGTCATAATGCTCATGCAGCGTAATTCTGTTTTTTAGTACATTTGGTTGACATTTGGAACGTCATCGAGGCTTTCCGTGAGAACAACCTCAACACCATGGACCTCAACACTGAACTTTCTGTGGCTCATCTAGAAGTGATAGTGTCCACCATCTTCTTCCAGTTAAACAAGCGCATGCCCACCACCCACCAGATCAACGTGGAGCAGTCCATCAGCCTGCTGCTCAACTTCGTGCTGGCAGCATATGACCCGTGAGTAACGTGTCATATGACATTCGGCTGTTGCTGGTGTACTTTGATATTGGAGGTTTTGACATGAACCAACGAAGCACAAAATCTGAACGTGAAGTGTCAGCCAGAGAGGAGGGAAAACACGTACTGATTTCCTCGATAATGTGACAACATGTGGGTTTACAGCAAATGTTTTAGCTCAATACTCTTTAAGCTGATGATCACTGGAATGCAAATTTGTCTTTAAAATATATTGTGTATGCCTTTTACAAAAACAGATGAATTCACGGAATCTTATGCTTCATATATGCATTTAAAGGAATCTTTTTTTTTAAGTTTTTTGTTGTTGTTTATTGCTTATTTTAGGGAAGGGCATGGCAAGATATCCAACTTTGTTGTGAAGGTGGCCCTTGCAACCATGTGTGGAGGAAAGATTCTGGATAAATTAAGATGTAAGAAACAAAACAAATCTTCATACATATAATTGTGAAAAATTGCATGATAATCACCCACTTTGCTCATATTACCTTTCTGAACTTTACACTTTCTAGTCAAATCGATGTACTGAAATAGAATGTATAATTAATGCCTATTACTGCCTGCCTGCCTGCATTTTCTATACTTCTGTCTGCTTAGTCTGTTGTTTTTAGACAAAGCGCTAATACCAGCCTCCATGAGGCCATAAGAATTCCTTATTCATTATGTGAAGTATAGGGTTTATTACATAATGCACAAAATCTGTGGGAGCAGCAGCTCGTGAGGTGAAAAGACGAAGGCTGGTGTTTTGTTACAACTGATCATTACTGCTTTACTTTGATTTGTTTTCACACACAAGTCGAATAATTGCATTGTGTAATTGGCCAACTGTGGCGGCACCTGATATTTGGTTTAATTAATTCTTATTATGTCTCCCTTCATTGCTTATAGATATCTTTTCACAAATGTCAGATTCAGCTGGAATAATGGTGCACTCACAGTTTGACCAGTTTCTGCGAGAGGTTCTCAAACTGCCTATGGCAGTATTTGAGGGGCCTTCTTTTGGCTACACTGAGCAAGCTGCGCGGGCATGCTTTGCACAGCAGGTAAGGTTTAATTAACCAGCTCATAATATCAACTATTGTATGAGTATTGATGTTGTAGATGAATCTTACTCCCCTCTGCACCGAACATCAATAGAAAAAGGTCTCCCTCAACACATTCCTCGACACGTTGATGTCAGACCCACCCCCTCAGTGTTTGGTGTGGTTGCCGCTCATGCATCGACTCGCCAATGTGGAGAACGGTAAGACTACGCACAGAATATTTAATTTGAAAGCTTGCAGGTCTGGGAGGATGTAAAGTTCAGCTTTGAATCATTATCATACAATTTGTCAAGCAGAGAACACACGCGCCATGGAACACACGCATACACACTCATACCACTGAACCGCAGAAACCTTACATGTCTTTTATGAGTGTGCATGTTTGTGTATGTCTGTGATGCAGGCATAATCATTGGCAACATCAGTGTGAGCAGAAGAAACACTCTGACATGTGCACACATATTTAGCTCCTGCTGTACTGCCTTGTGTACATTTGTTTAAACTGACAAAAGCATTGTCAATATATCACCACATTTCTCCTTAAATTAATGGAGATTAATCCCATCCTCACCGCAATGTGCACAATATATGGTTTTATAGTCTGTCACATCTGTTTGTGCATCTGTGTGCATGCGTGTTTGTGTGTGTGGCCCCTCCTCTCCTCCCTGCAGTCTTTCACCCGGTCGAGTGCTCCTACTGCCATACTGAGAGTATGATGGGCTTCCGCTACCGCTGCCAGCAATGTCATAATTACCAGCTCTGTCAGGACTGCTTCTGGAGGGGGCATGCCAGTGGTTCCCATAGCAACCAGCACCAAATGAAGGAGTATACGTCATGGGTAAGGAAAGAAAAGGGGAGGAGGGGAGGTATGGGCTAAGGGAGGTGTGTCTGGATTGGACCTGTCAATGTGGTTATTTTGGTTTTGCTTCACAACCTCGTAAAGATTCAGAACTTGAATGACAGTTGATGGTATTGATGTCATGTATTTTTTACAAGACAACATTTCTTTTACATTTGGCATGCCACATCTGTATTTCTTGTTAGAAGTCCCCCGCTAAGAAGTTATCCCATGTCCTCAGTAAGTCACTGAGCTGTGCATCCAGCAGAGAGCCCCTTCACCCTATTTTCCCCGAAATGCCAGAGAAACCTCTCAACCTCGCTCATATTGTGTAAGTTCATCTTCTGTCTTTCCTTCTTTTATTCTTCTTTTATTATTTCTTTATAATATAGAATTTATTGGGGATTTGTATTGGATTTTACTTCTTAAATGTTTGGTTTTACCCATCAGCTGATAATGATCCCATGACCACCTCGAGGTCTGAAGTGGTTCGAGTCAATCTCTTTGGTCAACTGATCAGTGACGTTTAATTATAGCCATGGAAAAGGAATTTAATTTGCTTTGCCTGTTCATTTTTTTATTGTCATGTTTGTCTGGTATTGCCAATTTAAGTGCAGATTCCATTTATTTTAATACCTTTTGAAAATTACACTGAATTTGGAAGAACTTCTATCAACAGCACCAATAGCTTTACAGACATTAAAGTTGTTTATTATTATTTTTATCGTAGGTTTTGCATAGAAAAATTAAATATACATTATGTTTGAAAAGAGCTTTGTAAAGTTTGGTATTAAATACATCATTTGGTGCTTTTTTTACCTTTCCATCAGTGTGCTTTGTGAATTCATTGGTCATTCAAGAAATCTGCAATGATACAATGGTCAAAGTTGGCTGATATTCACCCCCTCAGGCTCCTTTTGTTGTACTGGTTATTTAACATGTTTACCTTATGGTTGCCTAGCAGATAGTTGAAACACTCTCAATCAAAGCCAGTAAAATGGAGCATCTGCTTCCTAGCAGACATTATGTCTTTTTTAGACTTGCTTCAACCACCAGATTCTCAAGTGTTGGCTGCAACAGCAAAAACAAGGGTTTTCAGGCACTCCTGGCATCTGAGGACATGAAGTTCCAATGAATGAATGAATTATTTATTTAATGACAAGTCACCTTATATGGATAAAATTGCAACTTCTGTTGTTCATGTTTACAGACCAGATCTCGGTTGAAGAGCTGGAAGCTTTCAGACAGCTTAGAAGATAAATTACAACTGCTGTTGAAACTTCTTCTTATTTCAGTTCTGATTTAAACATACTAAAACAAAGTATGGGGTTTTGCTAAAAGCCAACAGTTCGGAGAGGGCAACACATTCATCAAATAAATCTTAGCATACCAAACTGATATTACCTCATTATTGCTTGCTAGGAGACCAGTCAGCAAAGGCTAGGACCTTTAAAATGCAGAACTAAAGCAGATTAGTACACACAAATACACTTTGTCAGCACTGAGTTTGAACCTGTTTTTGTCTTCAGAGCAGTCTTGGTTAGATCGG
>JBAMYA010000009.1:13308520-13342247 GCA_037176975.1 Arrhamphus sclerolepis
CTGAGCAAGTTCATAGCAGTCATTTTGCATGGTGGTGATGCATAATAAAGTGTTGACACAATATCACAATTTTTTTGCCTATGAACTCCTTTCTCTTTCTTTTTCCTTTTTCAAAATGCCACACTTCAATTGGCTTGGTTTGGCAGTGCACATTTATTATCTGTCATAAATGCACTGTTGGCTGCCCTCAACCTATTGTCAATAATTCATCGGAGACTCTCCATCTATGGTAACATAAAGGCAGCCATCCGGCTCTGAATCTCATAGTCATGTGCATATGAAGGAGATTTTTTATTCTTGACTCATGCAATAATAAAAGGATCATTTAAGAGTTCAGCCTTTATCATTTTTAATCATCACTACATTTTAAAGATAAAGTTCATATGTTCAGTCAAATGCTATAGCACATTCACGGCACCCATCACCAGCCCTTCAACAACAATCATGATGTGGATATGTGAAATTATTTTCACAATATGGCTTTTATTTATCAGTTCCACGTTATTTTTTATATTTTCAAGCTGTATGGTTAAAAAAACAACAACAACAGTGATTAATTATACGCCGAGGTCCATTTGCCATTAATAAGATGCATGACTGCCCCCTCTTGTTAAAGCAAGAGCTATGCAGCTGTTTCAGTGACTGAAATCCGTTCATCCCCATTTATATTCACTTCATCCTGATCAGAGTTGAAGAGGAGCCGGAGTCTATTCTCGGTGTCTCCAGTTCATCACAGAGCCAAGGCAGAGATCAGGCTTATTAAATGCAAGCTTTGTGCACTACATTTACTTCTTTGGAAGACTACAATTATGTTAATCAAATCCTAGTGTATGAGTCTTCCTCGTGCACCAGAGATGAACATTGTGTTCTACACTAGGGCCAATCATTTTCACTCTACTACCATTATGCAGCATGGGATAAACTTTTACTGCTATCCAGATGATACTCGTGAGACCAATAAAGTAGCAGGATTAAGCAGAGACTTGAATGACTGCAAAGTTCTTGCTGCTAAACTCAGACAGTGCTAAGGTTCATATCTTCTGACTTGAACACTTCATAAATAGACAGTCTGTCTAGCACTGCCTCCTTCCACCCTCATAATATTGTAGAAGTGAGGAAAAAGCACCTCAGGGTAATGCAGAAAAACTTGAAAATGGAATTAATTCAAATTTCAAATTCTGCTATTCCATATTAATAAGATGTGCTAAAATTACTCTAACTAGTTTTCCAAAATGCTGCAATTCTAATGTGAGAATTAGCAGGAGAGATCATATTTCTGCACTCTTAGCTTGCCTTAATTTACTTACTGTTAAATTCAGGATAGAACAAAAAAATTCTTCTATTTAGGCATGTAGAGGTCAAGAAATTCAAACCGAGCATCAGAACGGGGAAGAAAGGGGTTCTAAATACTTTGAGTGTGTCATAGTTGATGGTTCCAGACTGGCTGGTCTGAGTATTTCAGAAACCTGCTGATCTACTGGGATTTTCACACTCAAACATTTCTAGGGTTTACAGAGAATGGAATAAATTTGGGTATATTTCTAGTACCCTGCAGTACCTTTTTGATGCCAGAGGTCACAGATGAATAGCTAGATTGTTCAAGATGATAGACAGGCAGCAGTAATTCAAATAACCACTCATTACAACCAAGGTATGCAGTATACCATGTCCGAGTGCACAACATGTTGAACCATGAAGCTGGTGGGTTATACCAGCAGAAGACCCCACCGGGTGGCGCTCCTGTCAGCTAAGAACAGGAAACAGACTACAGTTCACATGGGCTCAACACAACTGGACAACAGAACCTGAAAAAGGTTGCCTGATCTGATGAGTCTTGATTTTAGCTGCTACATTCAGATAGTAGGGTCATAATTTGGCATAAACAACATGAAAGCATGGATCCGTCTTGTCCTGTACCAAAGATTCTGGCTGATAGTGGTGTTATGATGTGGGGGTGTCATGTGTGGTGAGGTTGTAGTGGAGGACCCAGATGCAGGAGAGCGGGTAGGAGGCAGGCAGTAATCCAAAAACTGTGATATTTAATAACAAGAAAAACCAAAAACACTGCCACAGCAGGAAAATACAAAAAGGAACTGGAACCAAAAGAACTTAGAAAAAAAGTGAGGCAAAAACATGAACAAAGCCCAGGCATGAACATGGGGCGCAAACAGCACAGAGTAACACAAGGCAAACAAAGACAGGGCTTTATACACACACATGCACAGGGGTAACGAGACACAGGTGAAACACATCAGGGAAACAGGATCAGGAAAGTCAAACAGACCATGACAGACAGGACTTCAAACTAAAAGCAGGAAAGCAGGACAAAACCATAAACCACCACCAACACTGAAAATAAAACATGACTAAAATCTAAACCATGACAGGGGGATATTTTCTTGGTGCAATCTGGGCCCGACACAGGAGCAACTGGTCATCATTCAAGCACCACAGCCTACCTAAGTATTGTTGCTATGTCCATCCCTTTATGACCAGTGCACCCATCTTCTGTCACAAAGCTTTTCAGACTGGTTTATTGAACATATATTATTATTCTTATTATTCTTTTTCTTATTATTATTATTATTGGTCTGGCTGAGATATAAATAGGTCAAAATGGGTCCTTGCATAGCATTTTCCCTATCGCCCCATGGGTTTGTAAATGGCTCAGATGGAATCCAGGTACACTATGTGAGCCCATGTCCATCCACTACTCATGGTTCTGATCCTAACCATTATGGGACCTGTGTGGGGCCCATTTTTCTGCCTATCTGAGATGGGATAAATGCTTGCTGGAAAGAAGAATGTACATTGATTTAATTATAGTCTACAAATAAGTAAATAAACATCCACCAAACTGTAATTAAAAAACATTGCTAAAGGCTTAAGTACTGGGATAGTGTTAGTATATCAACATTGACTGTTTAGTGAATGTTAGTGTTGTGATGCTGACAACGTTTCTGTTGTATCAACGTATATATTTTTATCCATTGCATTATTGAGATTTATATCATTAATTTAAAAAAAATTATATCATTTACTGTTTTTTCCTAGCAGATGGTTTTTGATACAAGTACCTCTTTACATTTTCCAGGTGTGAAAGTGAATAGATTCGTTTAGACAGAAAGCTGCACGATGCCGTGAATGGCCAACGCATCGAGAGGTAATTGGCCAGTTTCAAGACAGATGTCAGCGGCGGACCAATAAGCCGCAACAACGATGAGACATCATCCAATCAGATTGCCGCTTGATGTTCAACGTGTTACAAGGAACACCCTCAGCGCGTTTGAGGGTGGGGTGACTCAGCCGGAAAACACTTTTTTTCCTTTAAAAAAAAAGAAAAAATCACTTTGTAACCTGCGGATTGGAGTTCACTGGTAAGTCGCAATTGCTTTGCTGGAGACTTTAAAACCCACAATGTGATTTGAAACACGATTAGTGAATGCAGGAGGCAGAGCGTGGTTACGCATGTTATCGTAGGTTGGTCAGAGCCAGGGCATATGTCGGCTGTCACTGATTTGACAGGGCGTCAAGGCGAAATTCGGTGTGTGTAACTTGGCTGGTAGCTGAACAAAAGGTACTACATTCTTCGTCGGTGGTGTATATCTCGGTAAAAGACTTTCACTCTTGAGTGTTTTGTCAATGTGATGGATTTCTTTTCATTCACCGTCTGTCTCGATTCCAACGCTGAGCTGAGTTAGCTTCAGCTAGCTGCTCCGTTACAAACCTGGTGAATGAGCAGGACCAGCTTTTATTTCCCCTCCTAAGCAACGAAAGCTCAAGATTTGACAGAGCAGAGGCGCGCCCTGTGAAGACCGATGTGAAAACTGGTCTTTGTTTTAGCTGCATGTGGTAATTGAGCTTTCAAATTACAATAGATAACTTTTATTTCCACACGTTAAAGCGATAGCTTTACAGACCCTGATGGAACCTGGCAGCGTTATCCTTCCTCTGTTATCAATTAAGATAAGACTTTTATTATTCTCACCTGTGGGAAATTTCCTTGTTACAGCAGCACAGACGGAAAAGTATGATTTATTTATTTATTATTTTAAAAAGTGCTAAAAAAAAATAGGCACAGAAAATGGTCATAAAAATTGGCACATTGTACATTTACATACAGAAAATGTACAAGCAAATTATTGCAGGGTGTGAGGGTCATAAATGAGTAGACTTAAGGTAAATATAAACCAAAATAAAACCTGGTCTGTATGAGAATGAAAGGATAAAACTGTACACACAAGATAAAAAACAAACCAACATATATCTCAAACTGTAGAATATTATGGGTAGAGTATCAACTTGGTCATCTACATGTACATTTCAACCAGTCCAGTCTGCAACTCTAGGTAAAAGACAAGTTGATGGTGATTTTAGTATGTAAGGCGAAGCTGCTACCCCCTCACCTACCAACCAACATGCACACAGACCACTGATGATGCACCGTAGGCTTAATGCTTACAGTAATGCAGCATCCTCTAAGTGTGCAGTAACAATGTGTTATCTCATCTAAACTGACAACATGCAAAATTGATAGAAAAGCATAACACTGGAGTGCTCAGCTTGGTTTGCTTGTTGTTCCTTAGAGTCTTTACTGACAACAAGCAATACAGGTAATATGTGCTGCATTCACAAAGTGATTTCTCAGGTGAGTTTTATTCGTGCAATGTTCATCTTATTGTGATTTAATTCACTTTGAGGGTTACACAAGGTTGTTTGTTCCAGCATTGCTTGACTTAATCCTTTTTTTGGCCTAACTGCAGCCTACCCGTTAATTTTAGCATCACACAATCGGCAAATGTTTGTAAATATTCTTGATAATCATACTATTTATAAGTCATCATGGAGTGTGTTTGCATCCTATAGGCTTTCATAATTGATTGATTGATTTGTTAGCCTCTGGGCTTTGTTAATTTGTATTTCAGCTAGTACCTGACATGCATTCATTGTTAATGCAGTGCTTTTCATTGCGAAAGCCAAACAATACAAAGATGGTCAATAAGCTTTTATTAACTGTCCTCAGGTTTTCTTCATCAAATGTTGCTGAGAAGAGAGACGAGCTATTTGTACTGTTGTTGCAGTGTACCCACAGATGTATCTTTAGCTCAAATCCTTTCTTTTTTTGTCTAATGCACCAAGACGGAGAATCACGCTACAGTTGAAGTAAGCAGTAATAGGCCAATGGTGCTCTTGTCACTGTTGCAAATGTGTCATCTTTTTGTCATCCATAGATCTGGTCATCTATTTTTAAAAGTGGGCATGCATGCTGCACCTATGTGGTGACACTTCGGGCCCTTCAGATTGGAAAGTATTAAGTTCATTCCAATGTCAACCTGGCAATATCATTGCTTTCATGCTGGCAAAGTATAAAGGGACGAGGTTGTTACCCACATCAACCAGGAAAGATTTTCCTGTTTCCTTCTGGCTGTGTTCACCACATTGTACGTTTGTTTTGTGCTGCCAAATACAAAGCAGGCCTCTGTGCCCGTGCTTTTGACTGGAGCTGTCACTTGCCAGTCTGAAATGGCCTCAAGCATTACTATATTGGAAATGCAGCATGTTTATTGTTGTCAGTGAAGGCATTTCTCATGTCTGCAGCTTGGTAATTTAATGAGATTAGTTCTTCATTATGATTTGTGTTTGGCACTGCAGGAATTTGTGTAAAGATGACTTCTGACCCAGTAAAGGAAAGAAATGCCCTGAATATTTTCCCCTTGAGAATTATCAAGCCCAGCCCACAACTCTAACTAAAAACAAATATTACTCACTTTGTGTACTGCCTTGATTTTAAGTTTTTCTTTAATTACTAAGAGAAAAAAAAACACTTTGAAGAATAGCTTTATTGCACATAACAGTGGGTGGGTGGGTGAACAATCAACAAAAGAAGGTGCACTCTGCAGCACATACATCCTCTCTGCTGCCACGTGACCAAAGAAAGATTAATTATGTAAGTTATAACATCAGTTTCACAGTTAACCATAGTTGAAATTTTAGAATATGCACTTTCAAAATGAAAGCTTTGATGCTAAAACTTCATGAAGTCATCCATTATAGGCCACATTCGGGAAAATAAACTCTAAATTTAGCACATGCTTTCACTCAAAGCAAATTACAATTGAGGAACAACATCCAAACTTCTTTTAGAAATCTTGCCTTAAACAGAAAATACTGAAGTCTAAAAAAAGTTGTCAAAAATGTGTTGCTATACATAATATTGCATGAACCTGTAACTGAAAACTACTCAGAATTTAGGTAAATTAGCATCAATTACCTGTAAGATTTACTTACATCCTATATTTGTCATATTCTCATTGATTTTTAGCAGCTATAAAATGTAAAAGGAGCGTTGAGACAGTAATGAAGTTGTAGGCCAAAATGTGATCTCAACTATGGCCTGATGGGGGCACTAGAGTTTTAAGCATGAGGATAGACTAAGCAAGAGTTGGTTGAGTATTCTACAAATTCTACTAAAGTAAATGACAACTGAGTATTTAGGTAAACATTTAAGCATCATATTTTATGTAATAAGACCTATTAAAAATATTAAAGTATTTTACAGGGTGGTATGATGTGTCAGCATCTTCCCTTTTTGATGTGACATGATGAGAAAATGCTGACATGTGTATAAGTTTAAAAGTTGGAGGCTAAATCCTTTTGGCTGAAGGCAACAATAGATCTAGCTTCTTTTTCTTGAAGAAATGGAAAACAGTGGAGATGCTTACATGTACAGCAATCATTTGACAACTGATTTTATTTCAAATAAAACAATATTCTTTTTATGATGCTGACATAAATTACATCTCTGATATTCTCATTTACACAGATCATGATCCATATAATGTGGAAATGACTCTTGCCCGCATTGACTGTGTACCGCCCACATGTAACATTATATTCCCCTACACCAATGTTCTTTAATCTAGGTTCTCAGCACCCACTGGCCTGCATGTTTTGGATGAATAACTGCTCCAACAAGGCCAGCTGAAATTAATGAGACATTCTCAGACTTGTACAGACTTTTATAAAGATGACGATGATCCATTCATTTGAATCAGATGTGGTGACACAGAGAAATATCTAAAATGTGCATGGCAGCAGGTCTTGAGGACCTTGACTGAGCAACATTGTCCCACACGTTTGCAAATTTCATGTCTGCCCAAAGTCTTTATCCCATCCCATCAAAACATGGAATGTTACTAAAGTGTGTCTTATTTTTTTTGTTATCCAACTACCCCGTTTTACATAGTCTACTACAGTGGGGGGCATGAGTCATAAAGGAACAACATGTGTCATCGGAGACCATGAAAACTCTAGTTGGTTGTAAGAGATAGTGTTTTCCATTTTCATGAAATGATTAGGATAGTGATACTTCAAAATTTCTACATATGACCTTATTCTGCTTAAGGTAATCAGAGAACATTGTTTACATGACGGTCTTTCGTTTAGGTTAAGCTGGTTGATATAATGTTGCTGTGCATGTAGTTATACTTAATTACAGAAAAGGAAAAGTCAAGAGAGAAATCAAGGCAGTAAAACAGGAGAAATGCTGTGCCTTTGTCTCTAAGCCATATGAGTCTTGGCAGACATGAATGGCTGAATATACTTCTTACATAAAATTCCTGCATAAAAACATAAGAGCTGTGCTGTATTCTGGGTAATGTGGTCCATAGCTGTCATAGAGCTGTCATTTTTAGATCAGTTTCCCATCATGCCTGTTATAAATACCGTGACATACTGGTCCATATACAGTAGCCTTGCTTTCTTTGATTACTAACCATGTAAGGTTGGACTTGCAGGTCTAAGTCCAGTTTTGGACACATTGTCAAGGTTTTAATTTAAATGTTTGTTAATAAAAATGACATGGGCCTAAGAATCCACACTCTCATTTTTTTTTTCATTTTAAATAAATAATAGATATCTTAAAATACTTCCTCTGCCCCGATCAGTGGTTGCCCAGCACTGACAAAAGCAACACACAACAAAGGCAATGAAAGAAAATCAGATGTGACAACACACATGGTAGCATAGCAACCACAGAACTGCGATCTTTAAATTTTGTACCCAGCATCATATATTTACAGCTCTAAGATACATGAACAATGTGAGATAGTTATGTTTAGCCCAAAGCAGATATTTTAAAGTTGCTTTCTTTTAGTTGAAAATTAGAATTTTTTTTTTGTTTAAAAATTGTTCTCAAATATAAATATTTGATGCCTTAGAATTCCACGATATGCACTTTTATGTCCCAAAGTACAAACTGATGAAATTTGTGTAATTTTTGGCTCTAAAAGATACAATTTGCAGTTGCCGAGTGAATGTGGTTTGCAGTACTGACTCGCTGCATTCATTTGAGAGTTTTCACATCCAATTCAGAGGACCAGTTCAGGAGTTACAGCTCTGTCTGAAGCTCTTTTTAGAGGGCTCAAATGATGTATAAAAACTTGAAAACTGTATCATGGACAAAAGTTGGCTATGTCTTTTGTATTTCTTCATTATTTAAATGGGCTTTATTTCTAAAAAAGACATATTATAGTTGAACAAGATCTCAAAAAGACTAGCCAACCTTATGATACAAATCCATCATAAATTACAACATTTAAAAAAGGGGAAAAAAATCCAGTTAAGATTTTCCCAAAAGCATCTTAAAAATCCATACTTGTGTTTGAAGAATATTATTAGGACAGATGAAATCAAGGTCATCCTGAACCAGAATGGTGGATAGAAAGAGGTTTGAGGAAGACTGGGAGGGCCTTATGCATGATATCACTCATACAACATCATCTGTAAAACATCTGGAGGTAATGTGATGGCACAATATTCTGGGAAAGCAACTACAAAGCTCCTCAAGGTAAAGAATGAAACAGTTGTGCAAAGTCCAAGTCAGTCACTTGATTTCAAGCCAGTCAAGCAGTTCGTCACTGCTGAACCCAAAACTAAAAAACAGAAACCCCCCAAAACAAGTTTACAGACTTCAGAAAACGTATCATTTAATCCAAGTTAAATTTGATAAGGAATGTTTGAGTAAAAAAAATGGTTCTACATAAAAGAGCTGTAATTCCTGTTTCCTCTTTTTCAGATGTAACCATAATTAAATGAAAGCTGAAGGTTTTCCCATAATTCCCATTCATTTATGCATAAGATGCGACCTCCCCCATCATTTTTTATTATTTGGTTGTTTAAATTTAGAGAATGTAAGGAAGTGGTAATAAATTTTCACCACAACTCCTGTGGTGATTTGTCTGGCGGCTATTACCTAATAGTTTTCTTTTTTCCTCATACAACTGTTGATTGCAGTTGAGAAGCTTCAGTGATATTACACTTATTTTATAATGAATCCATTTTAACAGTCTTTTTCTTGTACCTGTGGTTAGTAATCAAAACAGTTTCATTACATACTGTGTGGTCGTGATTGTCATCAACACCACATTCACGTTGTTTTGATGCACAGATCCATTTTGGCATCAAGAAACTGATTATCATTGTAAGGGTTTGTTGGTGAAACTGGGTGGGCTGCATTTTCCTTCAAATCCAATTCATATATGTTTTAATATTTGATTCGGTCTCTCGGCATTTGATTATATTTATTTCAAGCTCCACGCACTGATCTGACCGCGATGAAGCTTATCTAACAGCCAAACGATCATGTAAAATTGGTGCACTAAAACGGTCCACCATAAGTGAGGAACAGGCAGCCAACCCCGTTAGTCACGTGGTATAGGGTGCAGAGACGTCATCAGGGCAGAGATTTGTGAGGAATAAGCAGACAGGAGCCAGGATTCCCGGAGCTGCAGCACTGTCTTCGCATTTGCATCGTTCCTGCTGTCTTTTTTTTCCGGACAGAGAGAGAGAGAACAGAGCGTCTGTTCG
Source organism: Arrhamphus sclerolepis (assembly GCA_037176975.1). Taxonomy (NCBI): domain Eukaryota; kingdom Metazoa; phylum Chordata; class Actinopteri; order Beloniformes; family Hemiramphidae; genus Arrhamphus; species Arrhamphus sclerolepis. The sequence goes on from JBAMYA010000009.1 coordinate 13,318,388, forward strand.
ATATTTTAGAGACCCAAATGCCCGGTCCCACCCAAGCCCTTTCCCCTAATGGAGAGAATAACAACGACATCGTCCCGGACAACGGATCCAACATCATTCCTTACAGGAAAAATACAGTGCGAGGAGAGCGCGCCTACAGGTAAACCTGTGTAGTGCCGTGTTTGATGTGCTAGAGGGGAAAAAATGACAAAGACACACTGCTGCGAGCAGAAACCAGTTTTCTGACCTCCTCCTCCTCCTCCTCGACGTCTTGTGCTTTGCAGCGATCCGCTATTTTCTCCCACCGTCTCTCTCCTGGTGTCATGTCATGCTAGCTCTGAGCCCGGCACTGTGGCGTAAATCACCCTGAAGTTGGCTGGATAAAACAAACAAACAAAAACATGTCTTTCCACTGCATAAAACCCCAAATTACTGCTAGTGGCTGTTTTTAGTGTTGAACGTTTTTGTTGCGCAGTGGCACTTTTTTTTTTTTTTTCCATGGGGGTGGATAGACACGGATCCTCTTGTCAAATGAGAGGAATACACAGCAGAGCCGCTGTTGCTGAACTAGAACATTCCCGTCGTGACGTTACACGGACACTACCGACACAGTCGCCGTGAAAGCATATTTGGTGACGTCTTAATGCATGAATCGCAAACGACCTGCTGCTCCAGCCTGATTCCTAATGTTTGAATCATCCAAAATGAACCCGTCCCTGGCGCTGGCTAACAAAGCATGCTAACAGAAGCAGATACATCCGCTTTGTTGACATGATGGGCTGGCCCAGTTTCCTTCCTCCCTCCCAGAATCAGCCGAAGCTTCGCTCCTGCAGCCTCTAAACTACCAGCCTAAGTACTGAGCATCTGCTATTATTGTCTGCATACCCTGATGTTGACCGGTGGATGGTTGTGATGATGATAATTAAGCACAATTTAATCTTATTTATTAGCTGACATAACAGTTTGAGGAGTGTGTTGTTTGCAGATGGGATTTGAAAAACTGCACACTTTATTCGTGCGCACCATGAAGAATTCTCATCATTATTTTACACATTGATGTACAGGACCATGTAATGCTTGAGGGAATGCATTTAAAGGACTGATTTCCATAAAGACTCTACTTTCTAAGCTTGAGGTTAAAAAGGAGGCCTGCACATGCCGACAGGAAATGTAAACGCATGTTGTTCTTTGTAGAACTGGAAAAGAGATTTGTGACAATTTATAGGAAAACCAGTGGAGGCAAAGTTTGGGCCTGTTTGTCCTCAGTGGGGGTGTGAAATCGTTCCTCTATTATCAGCTGTATGATGCCATGACCTCTGCAGTCACCAAATATCAATGCAGTTATTACCTGTGGAAGATTGTGGACTGGTATGTTACACAACATTTTCCGTGATTATCTTCTCAACACAGAAATAAAAAATGAAAAACTTTCAGAAGAGGGCTATTCCATTTCAGACAGTCGTCCAGAAACTTGTATAATCAATACTTAAATCACTGATGCTTTACTGATGGCTTCTGTTTGCTCAGATAACTTGGTTGTTCGGTTTTGTTTTGTTTTTTTAATTATCACCCATCTGTTGGTCAGTTCTCCCCAAATATACATTAATCTCACTTGGAATGGAGCACCATTCCTAGTTTGAGTTAATAGTTTTAGTTTCTCAAATTGGAAGCATTGATTGGGTGTTACATGGACATTTTGTGCAACTGCCTAATCTCTAGCTTAAGGATCAAAGTTTGAGTTTCTTGATGTTTTTTTTTTTTTTTTTACTACGTTGTATTCTTTTGGTATGTAGGCTTACAAGTATAAGTACTCTGGCCCCCCAAAGCCACTGTTTTACAACCAAATAAGAAAAGAGCATTAACAGATGCAAAGTGTACTTTCAGAAGCCTGCAGGCTCTGCTGCAACAAAGATAATATCTTGATATATTGGACATTACCTTAATACTTTTTTTTACACTCTAAAGGTAAAACTCAAATACTTATCTATTGTATATTAATGCTGGTAAATATGAAATCCCTTTAACAGTTCAGTTTTGACAACATGCATCTGCTTTGAGACTGTAGTTCTACATATGACAAATATCAACACTGCACTATGTGGTTTTTGGTTAAGTTTACTACTTTCCCATCATGTTTTACTTCTCTTCTCTGGTGTGTTCTTCTTCTAATTTGAATGAACCTTTGTAGAAAATGCAAAACAAAGTTAAAACACAAAGATTACACTGCTAAATGACATGAGGCAAGGATGGGTCAGGGGTTCAGATTTTTATGTAATTTAGTTTTTTTGGACTGGGGCATCTTTGCAGGTCCGTTTGGGTATGTTTAGTTAACGTAAAAGCTCTAACTGTGATGTAAATTCTAATACAGACTTTCAGTATGGCCTCCATCAAACCTGTTAGAGCAAATACCTAACCTTAGCTTTTGTGGAATTAGAATAGCATGTCTTACAGCTAATATAATTTAACTCCTTCACCAGTGAATGGTTAGTGTCTTCTGAAATCTTAATTCATTTTAAGTCTATTTGGAGGAATAAACTTGAAACAGGAGCAAATGGGACATTTGTTGTAGATCTTTTTCTTCTTGAAATTGAGTGTTTTTATGTTTCTGTTCCAGTTGGGGGATGGCGGTCAACGTATATTCTACCTCAATAACCCAGGAGACTATGAGCAGGCATGACATCACTGCCTGGGTTAATGATATTCTCTGCTTAAACTATACAAAAGTGGAGCAGCTCTCCTCAGGTGAGAACAAACTTAACATTAAAAAGAAGAAAAAAAATTTCTTAGCTCTTCCTCCACTCGCTGTATACATCATAGTGGCTGTTTGTAATTGGAAGCAGGTTTAAGAGATTACATCTGTCCTTACAAAGCATGTAGTGGGGCAAATAATTTTATGTGCGTGCTGGTAGTTAAAGAAACCTCTAGCAACATGCTCACTTCTCCCTGGCAGAGTTGTCTATAAATAAACTCATAGCCTGTCGTGTTCTCCTGCTGAGACCAAGTAATCCAATTTCAGTCACTCATTACCTACTTGAACACACATTCATGGACAGCCCCTCTTTTCTGAAGGCGTGGGCTAATTGTTTGATCACTTCTTAGGTTCTCCCCAGTTAGGTTTGCATGTGATTTGTTTCAGATTAAGCTGGTGTCCACTTTAAAATTAAGAGGTTTACCTGTCACTTATAATTGGCCACAAAAAAAAGTCAGTTCATTTTTTTTTCTGTTGAAGCAAACTTAATGAATGATGTGGACATGGACAAAACTGACTTTTTATTTTTTTGCAGCTTCTTTTTTTCCCCCCTTTTCTCTAAGTCATGCTATTAGCCAGATATAACAAATAACAGACAATAGCTTGACTTGGTTACTTATGTTTCAGGAATGTACTGTATGTGCTTCACTCGACCTTGACTACTTTTTCAGGAGCTGCCTATTGTCAGTTCATGGATCTGCTCTTTCCTGGTTGTATCAGTCTCAAGAAGGTCAAGTTTCAAGCGAAATTGGAGCATGAGTACATTCACAATTTCAAACTGTTGCAAGCATCCTTCAAAAGGATGAATGTGGACAAGGTGGGTGTCTTGAATGTACCGCAAAATATGAACTGATGCTCTCTTGTTGTTGCTTATGTTACGTTTTTTTTCTCTTCTTTTTTTTTTTTTTAAATCAGATTATTCCTGTGGAAAAACTGGTTAAAGGCAGATTTCAGGACAATCTTGATTTCATCCAGTGGTTTAAGAAATTCTTTGATGCCAATTATGATGGCAAAGAGTACGACCCGGTTGCAGCCAGACAGGGTCAGGATGCCATTCCTCCACCTGACCCTGGTGAGCAAATCTTCAACCTTCCAAAGAAGTCTCACCATGCAGCCAGCTCTCCCACTGCAGGTAAACTTCAGCTGTTTCATAAAACAATGTTGTTGTTTTTTTTATATATCTTAAAATGCCTCTGGAATTGGAATCTCCCCCTGGGGATTAATAAAATCTGCATGATTAAAAGATCTTAATTTTGTTGAGATTTCAGTCAGTGGTATAATAAACCTTTCATGGGCTGCAGGTGCATCACGTTCAAGCGCTACAACCCCCAAGGTTTCAACACCAACATCCAGACCCTCGTCTGCCAAAAAGATACCTGCATCTGCATCAACTCCAGCCAAAGGAGAGAAAGAACTGGAAGCACAAGTCACACATCTTACTGAGCAGGTATGCTCAAGAAAAGCAGGTCTCCACCTGTCATTTCTATTTTACACATGCCATCCAGGATCATCTGTGGTCAGCACTGAGCTGCACGTACCACCTATTATCAATATCATTTTATAATAATAGTGTCAATATTTTTTTATTTATTCCTTTTTTTTATTTTTAATGTTGTGGTTCTTTTTTTTGGTGTTTCTTGTTTTTTTTAATGGTTTTTAGTACAAGCAGCTCTTCAGTTAAGTTTACTTGTCATGTCAAGACACTTTGCACAGAGAATACAGTTTACAAAGTACAATGCAATAAAACAACCGAATTCAATCCATTTCATAGCAATTCATTTTAATTTGTGTAATGTGTGTAATTCGATGAATTCCAACTGAGTCCAAAATTCATATAATGCCATCTCTGGAGCAGTTCCCCATCCTGAGCAAGCATGAGACGAGGTGAGACAGCCTCACAGCTACAAGGTTCCAGGTTCGAATCCCAGCTGGGACCTTTCTGCGTAGAGTTTGCATGTTCCCCCTTTGCTTGTGTGGTTTTTCTTTGGGTACTCCATTTTTCTTTCACAGTGCACAAACATGCCTTAGCATGTTTGGCCATTATAATTTGACCATAAGTGACTGTGAACATATGTGGCTGTTGTAAGGTATACTTCAGCAGACCCCCGTGACCCTGATTAAGAAGAAACTGGTATAGATGGGTAGTTTTCAGTCCATGGAAAAATCATCTTACAATAAATCCATGATGCATTTTTCATGCGTTCATTACATGTCTGTTCTTCGATGTTAAGCACAATGGATTGGACTAAGAAATAAATGCAAGTAATCTTTCAAGTTGTTGAACAACAAAACAGGCTTTCAGATGGGGAATTTAAAATACAGATATGCTTCATTCCAAGGGATACAAGGCAATTGTCAGATTTTCTGCAGTTTGAAATTCCATATTCCTAGTTTCACTTTCACTGATGTTTCTGAAGGTTGAGTCAGATAGAAATCCACACAAGAAAGAGCTTAAGGCTGACCTATAACGTTGCAGAGGTTCTATCATAGGTTCTACAACATTATGGGGCTGCTTTCTACTTTGCTACCTCAGGTGCTTTACTTGAAATGAGATGATAACCAGGACATTTAAGAAAGAGACATGTGTGTCTCCGTGTTATAGAGTAGCAGCCCCTTCATCAGTTTCAGAAACTTGCACTACTCACAAAAGTTAGGGATATTTGACCTTTGAGTGAAATTTAAGGAAAATCTAAAATGTTCGTGCCACAGAGATATTATATCATGATAGTAGGGCATTTATATAGAAGCATGCAATGTTAATTTATTCATTTCAAACAGTTTGTTGAAGCAAATGCTAAAAACAGTGGTGGGTGTACCATAAAAAATGTTAGCAGCACTACAATGAAGCAGTCATTAGTATGATGTGTGGTCAAAGGACATCCATTTTTATGCCTTTCTGTGGCTAGAACCAGTTCAAAGCTGGTTCTACTTTGCTAGTTTCTACTTTGCTTTTTCTCTGCTGACTGGTTTCTATGAACATGTCTACAAACAGAATTTATGCCCGCTGTGAAGGAGCATCTATAGACGTAGAAATGTTTATGAATGACAATGCAAACAGCTTTTTTTTTTTTTTATTCGGTCTGAAACTCCTGTGAATTGACTGGTATTTCTGAATGACACTAAGTGATTTGTCCACAATATGAGTAAGATCCATAAACACCAGTGGGTGATACTGAAACACCAACAATGTTTGTTAATGAAGATTTATATGTAGTTGAAAACAGCCCCTGTGAATCGTGTTTTCTGCTGCGTATTGATGAACATTCACAATCACCCATTACTGATTAAAACATTAAAATTTGGTCTTCTATTGCAGCTGGAACACAGTTTAGGAAGTCAGTCTTCTCTGTACTCCACTTCTGTTGAATTCTGGGGAACATTTTTTGTTGATTCATTAACAATGGTGATCTGTGTTTTAGTTGGCGAAGTAATCCCACTCATCACCCCAGTCATAACCGGTTCTTGCATGTAGCTGCTGCACAAGATTGTGTGGCCAAGACAGTAAATGTTACCTTGCACCCAAGTGATGCCTTTTGTCGTAGTCAAAAAGCTGATGCTAAGTCTGGCTCTAGCTCTGAACTAGTACTGGAACCACTTCAGTGGAAAAACCCTACCAGTGTCTTTGTTATAACCTGCCAATGACACTCTGTGATGCTCGAAAGTCAGTGGTAACGTCCCTGAACATCTGTTTGGAGCCTCGAAATGGCCAGGTACTGTTGAGCTGATTGTTTTTATAGTCAAATCAAATGAAATTCCTTTGCTAAAGCCTTGAACCTTGAACTGCAGGTTCTATGTTGAAGCTGCTTCTCTGAGTGTGGAGGAACAATGACTTGTCTGACTTGATTCTGAGGAAAAGCCACCAGGTTTTTGCTGCAGGAAGCCGTCGTGTTTGTTGTCTTGGGAGTTCTGTGTAGTCTTGGTCTTAATATGTCAAAATGTTTAAGTACAAATCGTCATGGAACCAGAACATTTCATGGATCAGACAATTTTGATTTTTAATCACCTTGCTAGAGAAAAGCATGTTATGCAATAAGTACTGACACACTGAACAGTTGGACATGTGCATTCAAAGGTTAGAAAGTCAAATTAAGTTCACCTGTTACGGTTATGGAACATTTATGAAATGTTATTGAAGTAGATGCCAATAATGGATTTGGTGTTTGTCTTTGTGCGCTTGTTTTCTTTTGTTGTTTCTGAAAAGCTTTGTAGATTTTAGTAAACATTGTGAAATTACACAATTGGCCTGTTTGACCTGGTGCAAAAAAAAAAAAAATTCTTACTGGCAGTGTACATCACTCTGTTGGCATTTGAACGGGGGGGCATTTTGTTGCGCCTCTGTTCTGCCTTGGGAGGTATTAACAGAGACAAAACAAAAGGGGCAGTTCTGATGAACTGCTGTTACACCATGGTTTATTATATTAATTTACAGTTTGTTTTACTTCAGACATAACTACATATGTTCATAGATTTTATTGATAGAAAAAGCACATCATGGTGGTTTTCATATATGCATGTATTTAATGATTGATTTGAGTGTCAGTTGTCAGGTGATGGTCTTGCAACACAAGCCACTGGTCCTTCAGGCAGAGACAGATATGAAGTCAGGTTGAAAGTTCTTTTAAATTTGCTAGATGATTGATGGGTAACATTAAGTTTTACCTCTGCCTCTTTCTGTCTCTCGGTAGTATGCATGGACAAAAATGGTCCCTGGGGGTTTGTGCACTATTAATTTGTTCCAAGAGGGAAGTAAAGATGGAAATGGCTTGAAGTGGAGTTATGTGTGGGGTAAACCTATTTATAGTCTAACTTAATTATTGTGGTTATTTAGCTGGTGCTTTAGTGTAAATAACGTATATAGTTCTGTTTAGGGTTTGTAAACATACCACATTTTTGTTCTACGTGGCTGTTTTGACCCCCAATAACAATTTGTCCAAGTTATGGGTTTGGGTTATCAATTGGAATCATTTTGGTGCGGTGTTAGCTGTGGTTCATGAATGAATAAATACAAAACAAACATGAAGTTCTTTAGCCTCTTGTGTTATTCCTTCTGTATATTCTTCTACTGCTTCTTGACAAGGTGACAGGCAGAAATGTTAGTAGGCATGGCACGACACACACCGCTTGTAGCAACAACACACTCATCTGATTTCACAAAGCTGGTGAGCTTTGTGAAGCGACACAGATGCACCTGTGAACTGCCTATGTTGAGTCTGTGTGAACTGCCAAAGGGCAACAGTAGTGATGTTAGGACAGCTTCTCTCTCTCTCTTTTTGGAATCAATATAATATGACTGTTGTGTTTCTTCACATTTTCTTGTTTACAACTTCAAGAAAACCCAAAGCAATTAACATTAACTCAATCAATTCTGGCTCTTTTGCTTAAACTGATTTGGACAAAGACAAATAATTCAATATACCCTTTTCTATTTTTTTTAAACCAGTGTTGAAAGCTGGGCATGTATGCATTAATATCTCTGACAAAGCCGCTTCTACTTAATACTTGAGGGACAAATAATATTATTTGTGTTGTACTACATAAGTACTACTTCAAATACAATTATTATAGTAAAAGGAGAGTCTCATTAATGTCTTCCACAATTAATTTTGTAAAAGGCATTCAGAATCTATCTGTAGCAGGATAGTTTTTCTTCAAGGCTAGTTATATTGCTGGGTAGACTTAAACATGCACATACCACATAATGTAGTTGTTCTACTCTAAAATCCAACATGTTGATGCTTTTGCAGCCTGTCCTGCTGGCTGCAGTAAACTGGTACACTACACATAAGATTCATGCCAACTAGAAAACAAAAATTAAGCCATTGTGACCGCCAGCCAGAAAACATTGCCAATCGGGGGCTCTAATCCACAAACCAATAAATTGAGCATTTAATTTGTTCGGCATTTATTTTGTAAATCTCTTCTTTCGTCAGTTTTCAAAGCTTTTCTGCTGCTCCTCTGCTTGTTATTCAGTTGATCTTGTGACCATCTTATTAATTTCTGACTGAAACCAAATTTCCTCTGCCTTGTGTGTGCGTTGCTTCAAGAATTCTCTGTTCTTCACTTTAGGTGAACACATTAAAGTTGGCACTGGAAGGAGTGGAGAAGGAGCGGGACTACTACTTCAGTAAGCTGCGAGAAGTTGAGCTGCTGTGCCAGGAACAGGGTGAAGAAAATGCTCCGTTTGTCGATCGGCTAATGGAGGTGCTTTATGCCTCAGACGAACAGGTCAGTCTGTGACCCCAGATTCATCTGAACGGGATTTGTAATGGGCTGCATTTGCGCTTGTTACAGTTGTTGCTGGTGGACAGATCTTGCTGAAATTATGTGGTTGAAAGAGATGAGAACATTGTCTTTGTGGGCAATCACATGTGTTTACCTTAAACTATGAGTGTCATCTTTAATTTTTTTTTTCTCTCTCTCTAAGGATCGAGCAGAGTTGGCTGAGGGTGATGGAAAGGAAGTGGACGAGCATGCCCATGAAGAGGGACCAGATGATCAGCAAGAGGAACAGGATGAATACTGATTGCCATCATCTCTCACCGCAGTTACACCCCCCCCCCCTCTTTTTAATATGTGAGAACTGTTAAAGAACTTTCTTTTTTTCACCCCTCATGGTTTCTTTTTTATGTTCTCTCCAAATCTGAGCACATGAAGCAACATCCTGAATAGAAGTACCATCACAGGTTTTTATTTTTTGTATCCTTCTGCTCACTGTTTAATGTTTTTGTGACTTTTGGTGAATTGCTGTGGCAGGTTTGTGGTGATGACCTCCACTAGCAGATAAGCTCAGACCATCACAGAAGTTTCCAAGAACTGTGTGGATGACAAGTCGATTCAAATCCAACAGTAGATACAATGTAATGCTGAAAAAAAGACAGGTAGTCAATACCTGTTGGTGCAAATGTTAACTTTTAAGCTTGTATCCTTTTTTTTCCTCTTTTATTTTATTGTTCTTTTGCGGATCAATATTAACCACAAGAATGCAATAAGCAAAGCCCTGGAAGGGCTCATAGTAGCTCTTATTTAACCTCCCATATGTTGCACTGACATTGACTCTGTATTGGACAATCTGTCCATAGATCTTCACCGTATTTATTATTGTTAAGCCTTAGGAATAGTGTAAAAATCTGCATTGCATCCTCTTGAAAGAGGACAAAATGGTCAATGAGTTGTGAATGAAATGTAGGTAAATGCCAATTTTTGACTGTCTGACAGCTGTTGTCACAATATTTCCGATAATCAGTGTGTTAAATGTTTTTTTTCGCACCATATAACTTGTGTTAATGATAGAGGTTTACTTGCCATAAAACACAAGGAAGAAACAAACATTGTGGACTAGTCCTATGATGAAGCAACATTTTAGGTTTTTAACCTCAGCTGGAATTTTTGTTCAGATTTCTGACTTTTTTTATTTTATTTTAAAGTTTTCCTCTTTTAAACCACAAGTCTTAGAGAAATGAGTCTGTTCACTGAGCAATTTGCCTCGCTATATTCCAGTAAGTACATTGTGTACCCATTCTTAATATTGCATTTACTAATATTGAACTGGGCAGTGCACCACAATGCTTTAGTTACATATTATTGTGTAAATGAAAAAGGAATGTAAACATGTACTGTCAATAATTAATGAATGGTAAATGTTTTTTTCATGTCCCACTCGATATGCATTCCCCCCAAAAATGTGTTTGCATGTTTGCATTTTATTTGTGAATAACTTGACCTGCTTTTTACATATTTAATAAAAAAAACAAGACATGTTATGCGTGCTTTTGTATGTTATTACATTTGATATTTGAAAAATGTTAAGGTTCAGAAAGCTTAGCTGTAATAAAATTGCATTTTGAGGCCATGGGAGGTTTGTCATGTAATTCCTGAGTGAGAGCAGCTTTGGTTGTAACTGCAAGATGTAAAGTATTTGCTGTGACAGGTAATGTAATTACTGTCTATGCATATGTTGTTGTTTTATTTTGTTTTTCCTTCCCCTCAGCACTAGTAAAGACAGGAATTTCAAATCAGAGTTATTACACTATTTCATAAAGACGATGATGATGATGATGATGATGATGTCATACACAGACTGTTCCTTATGGGTGATTGGCCAATTTAGATTTTTAAGTAATCCAAAAATATTAACTCAAGCAATATATATGAATTTGTGTAGAATCTGGAATTATTTGTGTAGAAAATGTACATTATTTTACTTGAGATGTTAAGCATGAGTAATTTTTTTTCAAAGTTCAAAAAGACAACTTTTTATTATATTTTATCTGTTGAACAGCCAAATGCAGTGTATTTAATGTTCCAAATTGAAATACCAATAACTATAGTTGCCAGATGTATAACGTTAGTTTAATCCAGAGTCAAAAAAAAAAATTCCCGTACTTTTTAAGAAACGAATCTGATTTTAAACTTTACCGTAGTAGTTGCTAATTAAATATTCAAATGATGAGACTTTAAATGACGTTGGCCGGTTGACTTGACACGGTGACGCTCGTTTTAATCAAATTTTATAACGCACACAGACAACCCGCCCGCCTCCGGCCCAACCTAATAATTAATGAAGCACGTCCCCGTTGAGTTCAAGAAAATGCGATAAGTGCTCTTCTTCTTTTTCCTGTTAGCCTTATCCGCAAAGCAGTGAGACAAAAAATAGCGATAATTCAACCAAAATGTGAGCGAGAGTTACTTTTTTACCACGAGCCCCATAACCAGCAACAATAGTTGTGTAATCTTAACTTTAACCGTTTTGTCACCATGTCTTCCAGAAAGGTAAGAAGGCGGCTAACTAGCCTGTTAGCCAGTTAACGCTAACTAGCAAGTTAGCTTTAGTATGCCTTGTTATCCGGCTGTGCCCGCCCCACTGAGTGGAGTAAACTGGTTTACCTACTAAAGTACCGAAAAAACAGGTTTCTTAATGTGTATTAAAAATTGCAGAGCAGACACTTAATTCCACAATTAAGCTGATAAGGTCGACTCCAATATGTATGTGTGGGATGGGGGAATCAAAGTAACCTAGTAAGGATAAACATTTAAATCGACCCTTGTAACCTGTGTATCTTCGTTAGCGTAAGAGGTACTCCAGGGACATCAAGTGCATCTTCTTCCCGGATGATGTCGAAAATGGTCTTCAGAAAGTTGGGAGGGATGCAACATCGATTTCACTCGTGTCATCCGTCAAGAGCTGGGAGAAATGTGGAGACAGTTTTTTGGACACTCCCGTGATAAAGGTTGTCACAAGCATTATGACATTAATATAATGATCCCATGACTTCATAAGCCACCCTTTTGATGATTGTTTTAATACTTTTGTTACAGAACCTCCACTCACAGAAAAATCTGTCTGCTGTTAGGAAGTTGGCTCAGTCTCCTGCTTTAGGTAAAATGTTAAATCACGCAAATATCTTTAAGTTTATGACCTTATTAAGTCAGGGTAATCACATTGTGTTATATGTAAGCTAAACTTTGAACAATGTATTTCAAATACAGTTAATTTTTATTTATCAGAGTCTGAGTATTAAATCCATTGAGCTTTTAGATGCACTTTTCACTAGAATGAGTGTGAAGTACCAAAAGTGGGTGTCAGAGTTCAGATCTTAATTATTCATTTCTTTGCATAGTTGCTGAAATTATATGATTGATTTCTTGCTTATTTGCAACTACTTTTGTATTTGATTGTGACATCATATTTTCATCCTCTGTTATCTGCAGAGCAGAGTGGTGGCTCTCGCAGTAATGAGGACACAGTGCATATAACGTGGAGCTCCAGTGACACAGAACAGTCTGACAGAGAAAACCAGGAGCAGCATCAGTCCAAAACTGTTTCACAAAAGTGCTCGCGGAGACCAGGAAAAACCACAGCACCCATTCAGCTTCACACTAGCATGCTCAGTACTGATAAAGGTAAAAAACATGAAGTCTTTTCTCATTCATCTTGTCGGGGTGTTTTATATTTCAGCTTATTCTAACCTATTTAGCTTTATTTTTTCAAAAATTTGATACAGTGCTAGAGGTGGACAAAGTGGAACAATAATTTTGTGGTGAAATTGCAAAATTCTCTTTTATAAATCACAATTCTTAGCTGACCCACCTGGAAATCATGTGGGTCATAATAACCAATGAGTCAAGATGTGGAAGGGTGTTCAACGGACCGGATCCTTGGACACTGTTGTAAATCACTTTATCTGTTTACAGATGATTGTTTGAAATGACAATAATCTATGGTGTTGCTTCATTGTGATGAATAAATCTGGCATGTTACAATTCCAGAATGTGGATTTAAAAAAAGCATGCATTGCAGAATGAGATTCTTTCACATGAACGTCGATGCACCTCTTTGACTACAGAATGGTGATTGTCAGTGAATGCGCAACAGTTTCTTGAATGTGCTGAGTGAAAGGTTCTTTTGTAAACTTTTTTATTCTCCTTTTTCAAAGTTTGTCTTTTCAGCACAAAATGAGCTTGCTTTAATTAAAAAAAATAAAAAGAAGAAACATAACCCCCCCTCAAAACTATGATCAGTAGTATGCATGCACTCAATGAGCTATAAAGAAAACCTGCATTAGAGATAATAAGATTATTTTCAGAGAACGTTTAACTGATAGGACACACACTAACATGAGCCAAGTAGTAACATGCCACGCCCACACTCAGTTGACCCTACTTGCTGGTTCCCCCCGTGGCCAGTATTTGCATTTATCCAGTCTTAATCATGCTTGAGCATGATTGCTGCTTGTAGATACCTAATTATGTTGTTACATTAAGGGCCTGTTTGTTGACTCCAAGCCTGCACAATTTCAGAGAATCAGCACAATGAAGAATAGCACAGAAGATTTGACGGTAGTACGACCAACTTTGTGAAGTTTTCAAGTGTTTCTGGTAAGATGCAGGGCTCAAACAGCTATATTCTTGCCAGGAAGTGTTGCATCTGCATGTCAGGCATGCATTGTGTAAATGTCCTCACAACCGTACCATGCCCAAGCGCACTTCTTTCAACGGAGACCAGGAACTGTGCTTTGCTTAACCACTGAACAAAGCACTCAACACCAGTCAAATGAAGCCCATAGTTAATCATGGTGGTCAGTCATACTTGGGCATGAAGTTGAGGCCAATTTCTCCTTTTTTCTAGACGTATCTCAGTTATGCAGTTGGCTTGTTTCATGAATCTTTGTTACATAACGACTGCGGAATCTGTTTTTGCTGATAAAGACTATAAGATAAAGTATATACTTAAAAAGACTAGAATGTTTTTTTTCTTTCAGATGACCTCCCTGTTATAGACACAGACAGTGATCTGGATGGATCTGAAGAAGATCTTGAAAAGTACAATGGGCAAGAAATCTCAGACTGTGAGTCGGGCTGCACTGATGAAAAACAGAAAGACATTCTTAAACATGAAAATGTGAGTGAATTAAGTTTAAACAGATGACCTTTATTCAAACCAACTGCACTGCAAAGGTAGAATTTATATTATGGCATTTAGCACTTTTAACAGGTTTGGTACACTGGTTGGTTCACTGTTGGGAAGCAAGAAGATCACAGTTTCATTACTGATGGATGCATGGTACAATCTAGACTGGGTCCTGCTATTGAGGCTGCAATTTCTATTAAAGGACACTAGGTGAAGCTATAACCCTTCTTAAACTCCATCCAGTTAATTCATTTCACTGCATCATCCATTACAAGTTGCCTATTGACTTTTGTGTGTGCTGATAGGGAGTATATATTTAATTTTTGTGTAAGCACAGTTCCTGGAATCCAGGAACTGACTGTATACTCTCCAGTGTTCACACACAGTTGAAATTTACTTTTAAATCTAATGAGAAATTTTTGGCAGCTTCTTGTAGTAGACTGTTTTAGAGCCATTATTTAATTTCAAAACTTTATTTGTACTATTGCATTTTAGTTGAAGTTGCCTGCACTCTTTCTGTGATCTTGCCTCGATTGGTTGTGATTGCATGTTCATCCATTACACCACTAGGTGGAGTATATCACATTCATGCTTTGACACTCCAAGGGGGCCTGAAACTTTCTGGAATCTGTCAAAGTTCACAGACTGAGGTAGCAATAAACCACTGGCTTAAAGTGACACTTAACGTGTCCAAAGCAAATGTCAATACCATTCTCAGCATGCATGACTTGAAACTTTGAACTGTAATTCTGTTTTACCCACTGGAACTCAGAAGTGCAGAAATGTTTTCCAGTTAGAAAAACAGAAAGACTGTGAGTCTGCACTACTGAGAAAATAATTTACATTTTTTCAACGACAATTAATGTCCCCTGAATTGGAGATGTAGGAATTTATTACCCTTTTTGAGACAGTGACGCTAAAGGGGCTTTTCTCATAAGCTAACAGAAAATTAATTGATAATTACACCATTATGAAATGTTTTCTCTTGGTTAAATAAATCAAATTTTTGGTCTTCACTGGACTCACAAGTATGCACCAGAGATTTGGACCGACAGTTCTTTCTCAGAAGTCATCAAAAGCAGTGTTTGTTAAAGGCAGGGCTGGCATGGAGAGAATGTGTAAGGAGTGGTGAAGGTGTTGTGCTCAGGTTCAAGCCCGCACACAGTATTAAGTCTCTACAAGGCACACACAAAGATACTAGATCAATTTCTGGTGGTCATGATATTTTTGCTGGACAGGGCTTTAGCATGACACTAAATAGTATGCTGGCAGCTAATTGTTTAAGGCAAGGCAAGTTTATATGTATAGCACATTTCATACGCAAAAGCAACTCAAAGTGCTTTATAAAGACAATTAAGATGAAAGTATGACAAAACAAAATGTAAATACGCTCTAAATGAGTGCAAGAAACCAATAACTTGTAAAGAAACCTGAATTTGGAGGTTGTATGTCAAGAGGAAGCATATTGACAGATTAACATCTCTCTGCAGACCCAGCTACTTCCTCTTGTCACAGTTTAATTTGCTGCTATCAGCTTTCTGGGGTCACACAAGATTTAGCAGGCTTGTGGTCAGGAGCACATGAAAATAATAATGCACGTACTACGTGGCTGATCAGTGTATATAAGGTTAGGCTAAATGGGTCTCTTTATCATTTCCTATTTGTCTTTCTGTGTATTATATATTTACTAAAATCCATTAAAATGTGTAAACGAATATGGACTTCTTATTTGCTGCTCAGGAGGCTCATTAAAACATTGGCAACTGTAAATCAAACAGGACCGAGCATGATAAAGATCCAGACACAAAGTGTAGTTTATTATTCCTGATAGATTTGTGACCGACTCAGTTGGTGTGTTTCTGCCAGGCCTCTGTGTTATTGATTTTTTTTTTTTTTTTTTTTGCTAGTTGCTGAATGTGAACAGGCGGAGTCATGAAGGTGACTTTTGATTTCAAGGCCAAGCAGGATAGCCACTTCCCAGATAAAGTGTGTGGCTCGGCCTGACTCCTTTAACATCTGTGCTTAAATGGGTCATCAATCTCCACTACATCAGAGCAACAGCAGGGCTATAAACGTAGTTTTACTACTGTTTGTTCGGGAAAACATGCAAGTGGATGAGGCTTCATAGATCTCAGTAGTTATAATGCTTTCAGTGCAGGGTGAAAACATTTTTGAGCCAAGGCCAGGAACATAGTGTTCCTTTTTCTCTGTAGCTGGTTAGAGTGTGACGTCTGCTGGCATTCTGCCCAGCAGGGTCAAGTTGATTCAAATGAGAGAGCACATTGGCTGTCAGTGCCTGGTATGCTGGTCTTGTCTGCACATGACAGGAACTCAGGTTTCTTGGATTTTTCCATGTGAACAAATTCCCCCAGGTGGAGTGAGCAGTGATACAGCAAAAAAAAAAAAAAAAAAGTTTGTTTTGTTACTATATCTTGTGGATTAATCAGTCTGACAGTGTGCCAGTGTACCATATCCACCCTCTATCAGTGAATTTGTTTATTTTATTTAATTAGTCATCATTCGTTTACTCATGGCCAAGTCACTGTATGCATTTCATATTAGAACTATAATATAACATTTTAATTTATTTTCTGTCTTTAAAAAAAATATTTTTACTGCATAGGTAAAAGAACTAGAGATCTCAGGATATGGGTCTGATGGAGAGGATATTGGCATCTCACTGACCTCTAGCAAAGTGGACTCTGAGATCTTTCCTCTGCATGCTGGTGAGGGCAGCACAAGGTCAGTCAGCGACTGGGTGAGATCTGCACAGGCAATGCTGCAGACCCCTCAAAAATCGATTGACAGGCACCCCAAGACCCCAGAGGACTCGGCGAAAAAGAAAAGAAAGCTTCAGAGGTTTGAGCTATGTTCTTAAGTTTAAGAAAGGCATGCACCCAGCCACTTACTTTTCTTTCTTTACAGTAAATTGAGTTGTTATTTTACTCTTAATGCTACAACATGTCCATCATTATTGTAATAAGTTTAATCCAGTACATGTCATAAAATGACAGACTTTATGCAAAGTGTTACACCCTGTTACTTTATCAAATGAACAAGCAAAGTCAACAAAGAAGCACAAAACATTGCTTTGTGCCACATGAGAGTCAAAACTTTGATTGCAATGTTTCCACTGCAGAACTGACGATGAAAGGGACACCTGGAGTCATGATGTGGGTGCTAAATGTCGTTTAAGCCCACTAAATCTGACAGATGGCTATCTGCAGAGTTTGGAAGATTGTTGTCTGCATCACTGTATCTTTCATTTCACGTGCAACAGTTGTGCACAAGTGCGAGTTAGGTCATATGTTCTGTGTAAGTTTATGATATTACATCATCTCCCTGCGTGTGTGTTTGTTCCACAGTGGAGGTCTGGCAGAGAGGCTGAATCGACTGCAGTGCAGACAGAGGTCAGCTATCAGTTTCTGGAGGCACAAGTCCATCTGTGACACCTCAACAGCAGTCACCACCACAGGTGATCCACATCACACAAGCCCTCTTTATTTTATATAGGGAATTTGGATTCTTCAATTATTATTGAAGATTAACAATAACATTTGATTTGTAAGTTGATTGAAGACCTTCTCGAAGCAGACTTTTTCTTTTCTTCAAACACACATGTGATTGTGTGGAGGGGCCATGCTAAGGAAGTGCTGGCTATCATTGTGATGCTGAACTGTGAACTCAGAATGTAGGTGACAGGAAACTGCTTGCATAGTAACTTTTTTTTTCATTTTTCCTTTCCGTGGTGTGCTAAACCACTTGTGTTCTTTTGTTGTTTCCTTATTATTGGACAAAAGCACACTTGAAGGTGACAGTTGATTATGGAAAAAGAAACTAAATTTAACTTCAAGTTTGATTATTGTAATTCGGAGACATAAACAGATGGTGAAAATGTGGAGGTTTATTCTCATTTCACTTCACTTCTGCCTATCTTTGTGTCAACCTTTCTGGCTAAACTGAAGATTTTCATAAACATGCAGGGTCTGTAAAATATGGTTCGGGTTTGCTCATTTTCATTCTAGGTCATGCTGCTTGATTCTTCTGCAAAAGCTTTGGTTTGTGATGTAAGCATGCTCACATGTACACATATAGGAGATTTTAAATGTTTTTGGTGAGATGTTACTGTATGAAAACAAGTACCAAAGGAACTCAAAGAGAGGCCTGGAGTAGTGATTTTTTTTTTTTTTTTTGGGGCCTAAATGCACAATGCAGAAGTACTTCAATTACGTGTTCTGACAAATGCACATTAAATCAAAATGACTCTCTAGCGATCTCCTTGATGTGATTAAAACTCTCCCTCTGGCTGTTAACATACCAAAACAATGAACGGTATTAACTCTGCCTCTCATATTGTAAATAGAAAAAGTCAGTGCAGTGAAGTTTTTACACCAGTTTTAAAAGCAGCTGAGTTGCTCTCTTATTTCATATGATTTATATCTGCAGGGCATTGTCACAATTTTCCCCTCTTGATTATCTCTGTAGACTCTTACGGTTCAAGCTGAATGCACACTCAGCTTTGTGGTGAAATTCCAAACATTTGTACAGTCACCCATTGGGATTTACTGTGTTTCATATCCAACTCAGCAAGTATTATCTTTACAGATATGCGGTAAAAATGGCTCTTGTTCTAAAAGTGAATTACTCTCATAATGCATAATGAGTCCCAAAGAGAGCAATAGTCCGTGAGATCATGAGTACACTGAGTGCACAGGCACACAAGTGCACGCACGCCACTCAACAGACACTCAACATCTGTGTTGTTGTTGCTCTGCTCTCCAGTGGACAGGCCTGGCGTGCTGGTGCTGGAGGTGCTGGAGGTCCATGAGGAGTGCAGCATGCAACTGGCGCTCTGTGAGCACCATCAGCCCCCCGGGGATGACCTCCAGCACAGTAACCCTGAGTTTAAGGAGTCAGCTCGTATGCTAGTGTTATTCAACAGAGAGACAGCGGCCCAGCTGAGTCCTGCACCCAGAGATATCATCCACATTTACCCACCATGGTGAGAAGATACAGCGCATGTAGCTATTAAATGGTTTTCTGCACTCAGATGCTTTCTTATTTTCAGGTCTTCAGCGTTTAAAAAGCATGTGCAGAGTTTAATAGGAAAGAATGCAGTGCCTGCTTTGTTAAAATCAGATTTCTTCAAGGATAAAAACTCTGGATTTTGACTGTGGGCTTTATGCTGTTATGAACATCTGTGAACAGTCAAGTTAGACTAGTTTGGAATAAGTGCATTTTCCACTGCACCACATAGAAAGGGGAAGTTGTGCATGTCATTAAAATGGAAATATCTCTTTTTAGTCTGCGGCATAGTTTAGATGCTGAGGCAGGTAAGGAAACACACATCAGCTGGCTCTCCTACTAAGCATTATCACAGCAGTATAGCTCAACTCGGTTAAAGCGGCTGAATATATTAATCATTGATTCACTGATGAATATTTCACGTCCTATTCAATGCTGTTCAGGTACACAGGGGTCTGTTGGAGCCTGTCCCACCTGTCACTGGGCAGGCCGCACCCTGGACAGGTTGCCAGCCCAGTCCAGTCTGTAAAACATTAACACTGAAAATAACGTTGATATTACAGCTAACAGTAAAGTGGGTATTTGTTGCAGTAGATTATTTACAAGGTTCTGAAAATGACAACCTGCAAGCACCAGCTGCAGGAAACCACGACCCTGAGGAATCAATCATTTTAGAACTTTGGAAAGCTCTGTGTATTTCCAAATGGATTTAGTATAGTAAATCGATTTCTAACTTTTTTGTAGATGTAGATGTAGATTTTTCCATCGCTTTTCCACTCAGCTGTGAAGCAAAAAATGCACATCACACTTTTGTAAATTTCATTATGACATTTTCAAATGTCATAATGTTTGTTTTGTCCAACAAACCCAGAAAAAGCACAGGCACTCTGAATAGTGTTGTAAACCATAACGTTATCGAATATTTCACTTTTGAAGAGCAAGAACCAATAACAGCAGTTTAAAAAATATATAGTGTGTGCGTCTAAGCTACTTTTCCCTAAAACAAAAGTGCAAATGGAAAGGATGACGTATTTGTGGAGTTAGTAAGTTTGTTACTGAAACAGTGTCCCGGACTTAGTTTTCCTTTCCAAATATTCCTTGGCCAATGATCGGAAATCACAAAAAGTCATTGTTCTGGGCAGGTAAATAATACAAAATTGACACTATATTACTAAAATTAAGACAAAGTACAAAGAAAAAGATGCTAAGAAGGCAGCTGGAAAGATGGAATACATGACAGTTAATAATGTGTAAAAATCTTAGTTTTTACTGTTTATTATGTATTATTTGTGTTGTTATTTACTATTTCAAGCTCATAACAGTAAGAAATAAAGGTCCAGATGTAAGAAACAGTGTCTGACATGGTAGGACAGGGGGTGGAGGTGTTTTGAGGACTGTTTTGGAGTTGGAGCAAGGCAGCAGTTGACTCCAGCTGTTGGGAGTTTGGGTTGAGTGTGCTCTGGAATATCCAGGCTGGCGGAAGCGCAGGGGCCTCCTCAGTGCTCTGACGTCACGAACAGCTCCAGGGAATGCTTCACATTCCTCTTCCTGGCAGTAGTTAGGTCATTTCCAGAAAGCTGGGGAAAAACACAGAAAGATTATTTTCTGGAGCATTTGGGAGTAGAAAGTGGAGGGAGCCAGAGAGCTGAGATTGAAAACACATGGTGGTTTGAGAGTATCTCTGGCTTCAGCACCACTCCTTAACTGCTACATGCTATTTCTGTGAAAAGGAAGCTCATTAAATACACCATTCGCTTTTGTTTGGCTTGTGAATTTTGAAATTGCCTTCCATGTAAATTACTCTAGCATTTGGTGCACATTTCAAACCAGTCATTATTCACCTTAATAAAATGGAATTTACGCTTAAGAATACACTCATGAAAGTGAAAAGCTGATGACAAAATTAATATTCTCTAAAGAGATATTGAGTTATCCAACTTTTACACTGGCAGTTCAGGCCTTAATGGAAAAATACATTACTAAGAGGACCAGCATGTCTAGTAAAATTCCTCTTATCAGTTTCCTGTGTGACACTGGAGATGTTGGTGGTGTTAACCTCCCACATAATTCCTACAGAGTAGATTTGCCCCTCCCACCTCCCACTCCTTGTTGTGAGTGGGCCATGGTTTGAGCGGAAATACCTGCAGGGATTATTCATGGACAAACTGTGACGGCAGCAGCCAGGGCCACTCCTTAACCTGGCTACCTGTGTGATGATGACAGCTGCCCACTCACCTGTTGACAGTGGGGTCACAACTTCCTGTATGACTGTACCAGTTTTCATGAACAGGATGTCCTGGTCTTTTATGTCCTTGAAGAGACAGATTTTTTTTTTTTTTTTTTTTAATTTTATGACAAGTGATGTCTATTCATTCAAAAACGTCACTATCTTTATGATAGCATGAGAGTGTCCTTAGGGCTTTTTTTGTTGTTGTTGTTTTTGTTCATTCTGACAGTGTTATAGGCACATCAAGATGTTAATAGCACCATCTGGGAATTTGTTATAGTACAGTCGTCAGAACAGTTTAAAAGGAAATAAATACAATAATAAAATGTGACAGTCAGAGGGTTATATTGTGAATAATTATGTTCAGTCTTTTTGCTTTAACATGCAAGCACTACTTTAAAGTCATGGCTGATTAATGGTGTATTATAATTTCTTTACTTCCTGTTACCTTTCTCAATGCATAACATTTTATTATGTGATAACTACTAAATTAAAGTAACTTACGACTGCTGACCTCCATGAAGGTTTCAGCTGTAAAATGGGAAGCCAGCTCTATTTGAGGGTATTTTATGGATAAGTTGAATGTTTTTTTTTTCTTTTCCTTCTTTTTTTTTAGACAAGTTAATAGTCCAGTAGACATTCTTTTTTTTTGTTTGTTTGTTTCATATTGTATGAAATTCAGTTTTCTGACTACAAACAGCAGTTGTCACATGTTAATGATAGATACTGTGGATTCATGTCTAGATGAGTCGATGTGATGTCTGCACCAGCATGATTTAGATTCAGTTTGTTCTCAGAGTAGCAAACACTCGATATTACTGGTGTTCATCATCTTGCTTGCAGGCATACGGTACTGGGAAAGGAAACGATGCCAGGAATGTTTGGTACTGCCTAGTGTGGTTTGGAGTAATAACATGAAAATAAATAAGTGTAATAACATTTTCTTTTATTGAGCTGGTGAAAAAAATGTTAATTAATTCAGCTGTGTTGCTCTTATTCTGTGCAGATGTTTATGCACCGTCTTTTATCTAGATATATACTTAAGTAACTGAATTTCCCTTTGAGGATTAATAAAGTGTTTTTGAATTGAATATATAGGTTTAAATGGTAAAATATAGAATGTGTACACCATTTTATAAAAATAATTCTTTGTAGAATGCAAGAATAATTACAGTATCAACTTCCAAAATCGTAATGTTTGGCTTTCAGAATGAGATGTACCAAAATCTGGAAACTATGTGTGGGAAATTTCTCCTCAGTGCTTTGCTTAACTTTTCATTTTTCCAAATATCTGTCTGTGTATTTTTTCGGTTAATTTTTCTGTCTCTGCTATCAGCATGAGCCTGAGACACGCTGTGACTTGTGCGGCACTTCCAGTCACTGAGTGCACTTGGCTTTGAATCAGTGATAAGCCATCATCACATTATTATCCATGTTACATGTGGGAGAAATTAAGTCGTAATTCCACCTTGGAACAAAGAAAGTGCTGTAAAATGTCTGGCCGTTATTCAATTTCTTTTATTCCCAGGCTCAGTTCCACTCAGGTGTGTGATACTCGGCACAAATAGTTGGCTGAAGTCTTGAGTGGGTTACAGTAAAAGCACAGTTGGCACAAAATTGGTTTTGCCTTAGATGTATATTTTTTATTTCATCACAGCCTCTTGGTCTGTTTATCGTGAGCATTTAAGGTTTTTCCTCCATACTGTAACATCAAATTTAGAAAGACTTCGATTGGACTAAACGGTTTTACAAAGTGTTTTGAAGAACCTCGGTTATCTTTCACTGAAGGAGGACATGTGCATCTGCCGTGTTTGTCAAACGCCTCGGAACATGTTGGATGCTACCTTATCTGAGTTTGACATTCAAGCTGTCTTAAGCTGTCAGACCTCCTACATACATGCAACATTTACTTTGTTTTGTTCAGGGTTTTTGTGTGTGTATGTGTGTTATCAGTCCAATCACAACACAAGCTCTTATAGCTGTCTAAATTCTTTGTTAATTCGATCCCCCAGTTCAGTTATTACATGCCATGCATTAAAGACAGGAATATATACTTTGTTTTTTTATATATACATACACATATATACACACACACATACATCTGTCTGTCTTATGTTTGTATATAAAAACCTTTTATTGTAACAGTCCACTGTATATTCACTTACCTACACCACACCAAAACACACATACATCACTATACTGCATACACCATCACTGTCTTGTGTCGTTGTCTGTCCTGTCCTTCAGTGTTTTACTAATGGTGACTTTAGTCCTCTCTGACAAAACCAGGTTTCAGGTATTCATAAAATATGTTTGATCAAACTATTAAAGAGGCCTGGTGAAAGACACATTCACTCTAACTCACACCTACGTGCTATTATAAAAAACCCAGAAAACCTCAAACATCTGCTGCAAGATTAAAATGCATATATAGGGAATTACCTAATTATGACATTAACCATGAATATATATA
>JBAMYA010000009.1:13344808-13361542 GCA_037176975.1 Arrhamphus sclerolepis
AAGTGAGTATGAGCAGTGTATGAAGCGTCCTCTGAAGTCAGGGCAGCTGTGTGTGTGTGTGTGTGTGTGCTTTTGTGATGGCTTCAGTCCTTGGCTTTTGAGCAAATTTCATCCAATGCTGAATATTTAGCTAATGGTTTTAATCTGTGATTGTAATTTCACTGATACTGACTAATGATTAATATTGAGCCTATAAACAACAGAAAATGCAAGTGTGACCCCCACATGAAAATTACTGTTTCAGAAACTACAGAAAGCACATCATTTTGAACTGCTGAAAGACAACTTCAGTCTTTTAAAATTCTGTTGATCTCCAGTTTAAAAAGAAGTGGCTGGTTCCACAGGCAGGTCCTTACGCTAAGCCGTTTTTGTTTCTTTAATTTGATTAACAAAAGGGGAGTGTATTTTGTCATACTTTCACACCTTGATAACATAGTAAAATTATTATAGTCAGCAATATTTTACGAGATTATAAAGTTGCTGGCATTGACGTTAGACATGTACAAGCATGAATTCTTTGAAAATCAGTGCGTTTCTTACTTTGTGAGTATGAAACATTATCATCTGTTCCAAACAGCTGCAGTTCCCATCAAGGTCTATTCAAAGTCAGGATGCTTAAACAATAATATTATTTTGGTTCATGGCAAGAGATAACAAATCACATTAATTCTTTTATTTTCTTTTTTCATGCTTTTTGCAGCAGATAGCTGATGTGTGGTGGTGCTGTTGCAAATGGCACAAATGAGAGCAGAGCCAGCCAATGTAATAAAAGTGTTGCCTGTAATACCAAAACATTAAAGATTAAAGGCCTATAGCACTCTGTGCAGCTCTGTAGATATATAGCAAGAGATGGTATTTTGTTGTATTTATTTTGGATTGTTATAGCATAATGTTTTTGTTTAACTTTAACTTATACTGTTAGTTTGACAGATTTAAATCAAATTAAGCCAGCTACTTCTGCATTACAGATTCAAGTGGAGGTTTATGTGTGTGGGTTCGATGTACTTAATGAATAAGCGAATATGCCTTTTGAAGCAAGTCCATCAAGTTTGACCGTCAGTTTCCTGGCCCTCCCCTGCATGTTGTTTTTGTTCTTTAGTAGGTCGTAAAAGAAAAGTATTGGTTTCTCTAAAGATGGAGGGGCCTGAAAGGGCATTCTTGTGATTTAAGGAGAGTTCTGGTCAGCTGATAAACTAACTGACTAAACCAGCAGCGGTTGTAATATGACTCTCTTGCCATGCTGCTGCTGTGACTGGTAAACAAACACCGCCTTCTGACCGGAAACACTCCTGCCCTTCCCTTTGTTTCTCTCAAACTCCGCCAGATTCAGCTAGCTCTGTTTGTAGAGAAAAGAGGTGGGGCAGAGCTTAAGAAGCACTCGTGAGTCTGTACATTCAAAATATCTTGATGGCTCTGTCACAATAAGTATTCACTCTCCACAGGGAACGTTTTATAGGTCTCATTTCTTTGTCCATATTTTTGTACAGTTAGATTAATTAATATGTAGTAAGAGATAAAGCTTGTGTCTTTTGTCTGTCTTGCATTATAGGTTCTGTTTGAAATTGTTGCATAGAAATGACATTTGTGTTGTGTTGTTTTGAGCACATTTCCAGGATGTGGGTCTCCTCTGTATGGTCGTTTACTCTGCAGCCCAGTGGCCCCGTTCTGTATAAAGACAAGGACACTTTGTACCTCTCATGTTCAGTCCCCAGTCTCTATGACTCACTCCCCGGGTCAGCATGCTTATTTGATCCTTTTGTTGTTTAGCCTCTGTGTTAACACAAGGGAGCCAGGCCAATACGATATTTATGTGTGAAGATGTTAAGTTCCCGTAAATTTGGAAAAGAATAAACAAGAACATTAACTATTTGCAGGAAGTGATGAGAGGCTAGTAGTTTTTTTTCCCTCAGTTTAGAAGGAACACAATGTGCTGCAGGGATCCTGTTACAACCGTGTTTATCACTCTGCTTGCACTCATTGGTGGACGGCACTTTGGAAGGAATCCCTCCTTTCTGCCCCCCCCCCTACCCATGAAACCCTCTGCTGTATTCTAGATGTGTGGGTCACTTACTTGGTGCGTTGCCGAGTAATGTGCATGTGCGCCTGCTTGCATGCGCTCACAGTGTGACTGTGTTAAAGAGCCCGTATGTATGTGTGTGTGTGTGCAAAGATTTCAGTGTATCATACTTCCTGGAAGAAAAGCTGAGTTACTGAGAATTCTGTGATGGCGCACAACAGCAAATTCCTGAAAGCAGCCAGTGACTGTGAGCGGCGAGTGGCGGAGGAGTTTGGGAGAGAGTGGGTTTTTGAGGAAGTTGGACTGTGAATATCTCAGGGAGGGACTGAGTAGGAAAACGGTTGCTTATGTCAAGCTGGTACATGACAAGTCTCATCACCCCCCCCTCCTTCTTTTTCTTTTTTTTTTTTTTCTTGCTGTCAGGAGTCCTATCAGATGTCATGCTGCACATTTTCAAGTTTTAACATGTTCTGTGAAAAGTAAAAGTGTATCAATTTCCTCACCAAAGAAGACTTCAGCAACTGTATTCATATTTTGGTTGTTTTATTGATTTAAGCCTGTTATACAAGATTTGCAAAAAGAATAATGGAAACAACATGTTAAATAACAATTTTATTATTTAATATTAAACTCGTATAATATGTTGAAAAATACAGTCACAAGTCTTTGGATAGTGGCTAGGAAAAAGTTTAATCCATTCCTCAAGCAGAACTTGTTCCAGCTCTTTCAGAAATGAAGCAGTTCCTTACATGCTGCTCCAAAACACACCAGATGTTCAATTATGTTAAGAACTGGTGATTATGGGGGCCAAGTGTTCCATATCAATGCTAAGCTCTTTGTGCCAGTTTTGAACCATTTTAGCTATGTGTATCTGTTCATCATCATCCTGACGAATGGCACAACCATTGAGAAGCATTTTCCCCCCACCCACCCCCAAAAATGGATGAATACTCTTCAAAGTTACATGATTAGCAGTATTATAGGACTGTGAGAATCCTACAATATACCTGCAGAGTCCATGACATACCACAACACCATAATGCAAACTTTATGGTGTTATGGTTAGGTAATCAGTGGCTTCTTTGAGCGTTCATCATTATTTGATTTGTCTTCAGCAAGGAAAAAGGATGAAGGATTAAATATTTTGTCACAAAAGACCAGTCCACTGTCCACTTTGTGTATTCTCGGCAGCATTTTTTGCATTGTTTAGCTTTGATGGGTTAAAAAAAAAAAAGATTTCCAATAACAGCATTGTATCCAGCTGCATTGTTTTGGTTGATACTGGATTCGAAAGGTTCTGGTTTTGGCTTTCCAGTTGCTTTCATAGCCACAGTTCTGTGAGTTGTGTTTCCTGAAGTTAGTTTTTCTTTCTTTTTGTTTTGCAAACATGGTGTCATACACAGTTCTTTTGAAACACTCAGTGAATTTAAAAACAAAACAAAACAAAACAAATTCTTTCCAACCTTTTCGTTTGCTGTTATAAATTCTCGGTTTCCCAATTGTCTATAAGGATCATTTGAGAATATGCATCAATATTTTTCTCTGTGTAAATGTTTGTTTTATTACTTTATTTCATATAACTGTAGTACTCCTGAAGTTGGACTATATTTTCTTTTATTAGAAAGACATCTTATTGTCTGAAATTCTCATGAAAATAGAAAAGTGCTGCATGAGTGGTAAGTGGGGTAATATTTTATTTATTTCTTCTTGCTTTCATATGATCATCACAGAGAATGTGAGCTCACTGATGGTTAAAATGAGCTTGGAGCACTGATGAGTTCAATACTGGGAATCCAAGATGATGCATTTCACAGTCATGACAGGAATGTATTCAGGACCTTTATACAGATTTGTTATAAAAAAAAAGAGGGAGAAAAAGAAAAAGGGCAAAAAGAGAGCTTAAACTTTCTTCTCTGTTTTCAAGTCGAGTAGAACATAGTTTGGTGCAATGTCTGTAAAAACGACTGATGCTCAACATGTATCAGCCCCACCTCACTTAAAGTATACTTTATTTGCTCTGTTTCTATGTCTGAGCTACACACACGCACACACAAAACTACACATTTTGCATCACAACAATTCTGACATGACACATGGTACAGTTCAAAATGGCTGAATCTCATTAGCTGGTTGTGTCAAGGAGAATAATATTGGTATTTTGAAGACTTTATGGTGAGATTTTCTTATAGATATTAACTAATATTTTAAAACGAATACTTATTCGATTAAAGCAGAGTAATATTACTTACTTTTTTTGCATTTTAGTTTATAGTTAAGACGTGCGTAAAAAGTGTGTCTCAAATTTGATACAACAGACTGAAAAGAAACAGCAATGAATCCCTCAATTGTTCTTGAACTTTTTTCTTGTTCCAGTATTATTTATATCAACCAAAGTGCATAATACAATGTATTTATAAATAAATACTGCAAATTACATGGTGAAGTGTGATGTTTAGAACAAATTATTGGACTCAGTTTTGATAAATCTATATTTCCCATGTGTTCTGTGGAAAATATGTTGTCCATCTCTCCCTAAACAAGGACAGAAACTGTTTTCTTGCTTACCATTTGGCGAATAAAATACAGAAATTGAAAAGGGAAGCAGTTACAAATAAAGATGCAGTTGTTAGATGGCTAAGAAAAAAAAAGAGCTTGCTGTTATTGCCTTAGTTTCATGTATTGCCTGGTTAAAATGTTGAAAAATAACAAAGAACTACAGAAAAGGGCACCCAGATGATACAGATGACCAAGGAAAAAGGTTTTAGTTTTGTTTTTGGCTGAAATGTTAGTAATGCCTAATGTATCAGATATGATATTATTTATTTTGTAAATTTTGTTAAAGTGCCCCAAAAAGACTCCAGATTCTAAAAATTAGAATTTTCCATCCATTGTGTCTTGGGTTGGGCTTTACAGGGTTAGGGGAATGGGGGCTATGCGAAGCTTACGCGTAAATCAGGCTCATAAATCAGGCTTAAAGGTGGTGGGAATAACAGATGATAAAATTCTGGCCATTTTAGTGTGAAAGAATGTCTTTATGCCCTGAACATTAAACTGTAAGTTCTTGTCCAAGTTGTTTATCTTGAGCAGTCTCGTGTGCTACTTCTTGTTAACTTTACATGCGAATCATCTGCTTACTTGTTGCTAAGCTACAAACTCAACAACCCAATGCATTCATGGTGAGTCTTGGAAATTTCAATCTTGACTCTTTCTTTTCTACAGATTTATTTTTTTCTTTATTTTATTCATCTGAGTATCTGAGGTTAAAACTGGCAGTTTGACAGCATTATACCAAATGTCACCCATGGGTGGGCTTTGAGGCTCATGTGAGGTTCAAGACACTTTGACATGTGTTACAGCTGATCATTGATCTGGCAGTCTTCTGATTGGAGGGCAGCAGTCTCTATCCTGCAGGACAAAAAGCTGTTTGATAGATCTCAAAAAGGCATATCCTGTGGAAGATGGGTGTGAGTGGCGCATGCCACATCCTGAAACTGGCCAGTGTGAATAGAGATGTGGCACTCTACCAACACGACTGTGTTATATTCTGACTGAAGTATCTACATTCATTAAATCCTGAAGGATTTGTGTCTACTTGTAAAAACAAAAAGGTAAACAAACGTCCTTTAACATAAACAGTATGTAATGCATGCACTAAAAATAAACTCAGCAATCAAATTGTTGGATTAGCAAGTTTCCACTTTGCATTTTTCCCTTGAACAATAGCATTGTTTTTCAGTTAATGCCAAAGGGAGGTGACTGTATGTTGCCACGAGCAGTGTCCTAGAGGTAAAGCATTGCAATCAGCTCTCTGCCTTTTTGTGTGATGGCTTTGGTTGTCATTAGTTAGGAAAAAAAAATACATATGATTTATTTATTTATTGACGGATTAATGTCATTACTATCTCTGTTTTCCGGCTGAAATTGTCATCCTAGAATGGAGTAAAAAGGTGGAAAAGCAGTTATAGCTGCATATGCTGAGATACATGTAGAATGGAAAATAATGGCAATAAATGCAGAGCAAATGTTAGAGCAGACGTGGTGTGCTTTTTTATTTTTTTCGTTTGGCTCTAGGGCTTCTCAGCTTTATAGTTTTATATGTTGACATCAGTTGGAGCACTTATTTTATGAAGCACTCCCAAGACCTTCGCCAAAGTTTTTTACACACACAAAAAAAGTATGATACTATTTGGATGCAAGCCTTTTGATCAATTAAGACCACATTTTTTAATAACCTTCAGCTGTTTATGACATAGTTAATTATATGTCTGGACTCCAGCTGCTGTAATTGATTTGTGATGTGAAAAAAAATATGAAAATGATTTTATTTCAATAATTATCATTTGTTGAAGGCATTTTTGTTGTGTAAACTGGATAAATTTGCCTTTCGTGGTACTGACTGATTGTTTCAGACTTAAATGCCAGTCATGTTAAACTGGGTGCAGGTCAGTTTACCTGGTCTAGACTTACAGAGAATACAATTTTTTGTCTCTGTTTGATATGTCATATATAACGTTGTATTTGCGAATAAAGTAAACAACTGAGAATAATCTTGGTTGAAACACTGTCTTACACCACTGAATCCATATCAGGAATGCTATTTAGATATCTATTTACAGGTTTCTCAATATAAATACAGACAGACCCCACATTTAGCAACAGAAAACATTCATGGGTCCAATCGGGTGGTTGAAAACAACCTCAAAACTTTCCCAATGTCTGGGATGTTGCACATGCATGCACATGCACGGTGGACAGTCCTCCTCCCTCGTTCCTGTTTTTTTTTTTTTCCCTCTCCCTTCCTCCTCTTCTTCCCTGGCCGTTGCTTGTCTAACCAGGGGATATGAACTCTACTGTTTACTCTCAGGGCTTGTACGGGGCCGTGTCTGGACTTGACTCACTGAGATACTAGAGTCTATAACAGTTCTGGCGCTTAGCTTGTTAGGAGCTGCAGAGTGCAGGACCGTTCACAGTCTCACAGCTTTCTGGGTCAAAGGGCTTTTCTGTCAGCTGCACCCTGTCAAACCGGTCTCTGCAATCATCACAAACGTCCAGATTGTGTGTTGCCGAAAGCAGCAGCACTTTCTTTCGTTCTGTATGAAAAGTAGTATTTTTTTAATTGAAACATGTTTTGTAAAACAATGAGACACAATTTGCAGCTCAAATATTGACATTTGTTCCATTTATTTCTATGTTGATTGTGTGTAAGCTCCACCAATACAGCTCCTGCACAAAAATCAGTGAACTGAACTGAGTTTCCTCATTTATTGCAACGTTGCAATAATACGCTAAACGTGTTATTGTGGATGCATTGTCAGCATGTAGATGACAATTAGTTTAAAGTCTGTAAATAACTGGAATATATTCAACATGTTGGCTGTTTTGTCTTCCTCTGCTCCCCAGGTTGTGTGTGCTTGTCCAGGATGGCTATGGGATGTTCAGCGTGGTCCAGCTCCATGTAATGCCCAGCAGTGACGAGCTCTGCTTGTACTGCCAGATGTGGCAGGGGAAGAACTGTGTCCTGAGGAGCATTAGAGTGGTGAAGCGGGTTACGCGTGAGAGGTGAGACCCCCACACCCTCCTCCGTACCTGTCCTCAGCAAGAATCAAATCATTTCCCTTGAACCAAGTGAAATAATTGGCATGTTTTATGTTCTCGTGCCCCAGTCTCCACAGATGTTTATCATATTATCAGATCATTTTAACCAATAACAACAAAAAATTGTCTTTAATTCCTGCTTTTGAAAATTGCTGTCCCAGATCTTAGTATGTAAATGGTAAAAAAAAAAAAAAAAATTCTTAGGATATTTTTAATTAATTTAATGTTGGGCTTCATACATTAGTGATGTGGGAAAGAGTGGTGTCAAGTGGAATTTTGATGCTGGCAGCATTTAATCCTGTTTCTCAAAAAGAATGTTTTGTTTTTGTTTGTTTTTTAAAAGACAGGAACAAATTTCTCACTTTATCTGTTCTTTTGTCAGCCAGGCCACGTCACTGCACACAGTTCACACAGAAATTTAATGTGGTTGAACTGTGTGGCCGTAACTGCCTCTCCTCTGTTTGTAGGTGAACACACCTGAATGGGGCGTGGTTCTGACTATGCTCTAACCTTTTTCACAAATATGGACTCTGTATTTAAGTAGATTTTCATATAGTGTGCAAAAAAAACAACAAAAAACTCAGATATCCTAACTTTTATGGCTATTTCTTTTCTACACTGAGCGGTATGAGACAAAATCCCTTTGTTTATATTCAGATATTAACATAATTTATATATGAAGATCACTTTACACAAGGAAATACTGTTTACCATCAATAAAGGTTTACCAGTGGTTTGTCACTTTCATCTAATTAAGTTTAATCTCAAACCCTCATGCTGTGTGAACCCTTCCTCATCCTTGTCACTAAGTTCTGAAACCCCTTAGAAAACCCCTCCTCCTATACACTGACTCGTCATCGTCCTTCATCTGAAAAACTTTATGCAACTTTGTAATTGTCAGTTGGATAGTTTGTCGAGTGATGCCGAGTGGCAGAGGCCCAGCTCACACCTCAGCCTCATAGCAGTAGGTTGTGAGTGACGTACGGCATCGGAAGAAAAAGACAAGATGGATGAGCTCCGTTTCAACATTTTCACAACATTTGAGTGGCATACTTGTGCCATATTATTCTGCAGATATGAAAAAACACCAAGGGAACACTTGTAATGATCCTGCTCATCAGGTGACCTCGGAGAATTAAAGTTTGACCTTGGTTCAGAAAAAAATTGCAATTGGAAGTCTCTGCTACATGTGAAGATGTCTTCTCTCAGTCATTAGTTGCCTGGGACAACGGGTAAATGCCTTTGACAGACAAGTCCTGATTAAAAAGAAGTCCTCTTAAGTAGCCTCTTAGCCTAAAACCATTACAAACATACTATTTAATTTAATGTGTTAGTGTTTATTTTTCGCCCACAATGCAAATTGCTACACGCCCTTTTCAGACATAAACTCTTAACATTTACAACACAATGAGAACTTAACGTTCGGAGCTCCCATGAACCTGATTATGGTGTCCTGCCAGCAGAGCAACTATGTTTACATGTAAATTGATACTGAAATGCATGCTCTGTGTTCCTCGTGAGTTTCTATATTCAAGTTCCCAGATTAGCAGCAGTTAGGAGAACTGACATGAAAACATGCAGAGATCGGCTGCGGGTATGTTTACATCCTTGGTATTTTCGATGCCACTGCTGCCTATAATTTCTCTGGAGGTTGCCTGTGGTTGAACTGTGATGTATTGGCTATCTTTGGCACTTCACATGGGCTATCTTATTAGCTCAAGTGGAAAAACACGTGGTTGTTTGGGTCAATTCAGACATGCAGTAAAGTTTTTTTGAGATTTAATTTCTCTTTGCTTGTATTAGAACTCGCACAATTATTGTCTCAGAATTAGAAGCGCTGCCTAACCCAGACTAGAACTAAATACTAAATTTATAATCATCATGAATTACACTGAAATAGGAAATGGAAAGGTGTACTAGTGGGGCTTCAGAAAAGAAGCACACACCCAACATCAAGCAAAGATTGACCATAAAGCCAGCTTAAAGTACACTAAAGCCCTTTTTACACTGGTTAAAAACCAGGCTATCACCCTCTAACATCTGGCTTTTAGGGGAATAAGAAAGTTTTAATCAGCATCCAGCATCAAATAACTCTGCACTAGTCATGAGTATTTATCAGCTTTGGCTCCACTCAGTACAACTCTCGGTGTGCACATGCTAATTTTCAGTTAATGTGCTGCATTCAGGGCTTCAAGAGTAGATTTCTTTGCAGAAACTTCCAGCCAACAGTTGTTACATCTCTCACGGAGGCTCTGAACCTGACAGCGTCAACTCTCCGATAAAACGAGATTGATCAGTTTTCACCTTTCCATAAAACAGTTTGCAGTTTGCTCTCATTTATAGTCGTAGTCCTGTTATGGGAACTAATATCCACAGGCCAGTAAAGAATAATATAGTCTAATACCTGAAAAACATGTTCATCAGAAACAGAGCCTACAAGAAAAGCTACAACACGAACCTCAGTGGGTCAGACTCGGCCAATATATTATCCAACCTTAAGCTGTAAGGCTGCAGTCTATCATTTTACATTTGAACAAGCAAGTCTTATCATGCTAATGAATTAGCTTTGGAGCTGGTTTTTCTTTGGTATGGGAGGGATTACACTCTTCACATTCAATTCTCAGGGTGAAAGTGAGTTTACCCAGATGTTCTTAACAAAAGCTGCATCGGTCCTGGAGAAGGTGTGAGCTTTCAGATAGCTGACTCTTGCACGCGTTATGTCCATGTTCACTTTTCTGGATGTGGAGCAGCTAAAAAAATAAAATTGAAAGTTGTACGTGCACTTAACGAATGATGGTCTAAACCTCTCCTCAGAGCAGTTTGGACAAATGGATTTCAAGAGAAACTATACAAACAGATCAAAATCACAGCTTGCTGAAAGAAGCGTGTTAGCTTTAAGTTACTCATCCATGAACAGAGCTCGCTCAACTTGACTGGTCTGCAAAACCAGTTCCACACAAAGAAACACTGTGATTAGAGGCTGACTAACAGGTTGTAATCCACTGACTGAGATGACAAGCACCCCTATAGATGAATACGTTGCAGTGACTTGAACTAAACTATGTTCTTCTTAAAAGAGAGACAGTGAATCAGAAAGGACTTACTACATGATGTTTTTCCCCGTATAATTTTGTTTTGTTAATCCTTACATTCAGGATCAGTTTGACGTCAATGAAACATCATATAAGCACAGCAAGTATGATCTTGTAGCAGTCTGTTATACCTGGAATTAAAACTGTTGGCACAGGGCCCCAGACATTTTTTTTTTCTTTCTACAAGCGACATCCGTGCTGTCAACTGAGAAAACACAGCTTAAATCAACTTTACTGCAAGACTTTCATGTTTCTTTCTCACCTTGAAGAATTAAAATATAATGATTTAATAATAAAGGGACAGATTAGAAGAACTGAAAACTCATTTTGATTAAATAAAAAATGTCACAAAGTGAAACAGTCCTTTTAGAAGAAAAAAACCTACATCAATATACCATAACAATCTCTTTAAAATGAAATAACAGTTTGACTTTTTTGTCCGATTAGCTGTCTCTTCACTAACATTTATCATGTAATTAAGCTGAATAAGAATAAATGTTTAGTAGGACAATAACAGTGGAATAAAATCATAATCAGGATTATAAATCTGGGGCTCTTGGGTCTGAAGAATCTTTCAGGAGGGAAAAGAAATCCTGCGGTCCAAAGTGAAGGCGATGATGGGGGCGCCTACAACGCAGAGATAGAAACATGACAGCCTTAACACAGTTGTTCACGCTTGCAGATGGTTCCTTAAAGCTTGTTAGCATTGCTTTGCCATATTATAAACTGTTTCAGCCTCTCAAGAGCTGCTTGTAGAAACTATTTCTGTTTATCTTCTCTGCCAGCCCCAGCATACTCTCTGTACAATTGTAGGTGAGGCAAAAACAACCCATCTTTACAAATTTACGTTTCAGTGGAAGTGAAACTGACTGTAAAAACTGTGAATGTCCTCACCAAAGACCCCCATTCAATAGTTTCAGTGCCCCTCCTCCCTCTCCTCTTTTTTTTTACTTTCTTTTTTGTGTGTGTCTTCCTTGTAGGGACTCCAGGCTTTTCAGCTTGATAGACAGCCTGTGGCCCCCAGCAACGCCTCTTAAAGATCATGGAAACTCACTGAGTTTTCCCAGTGTAAGTTCTCTATACATTGATAAGTTGCAACTACCTTTAGCTTAAATTTTGCCTTAGTTTTTGTTAAATGCACTGCAAATGTCAGGCATTGTTGTTCATCTGAGAACGTAATTGTTTGGTTTTAAGAACTGGTAAGGTCCAGATGTGGGTTTGTTTTTGTTTTGTTTTGTTTTTCCCCAATATCCTGAATAAATGTGGTGTTGAACGGTAATTAAGGATCATCGTTGCATCCTAACTTTGCAGAATTCCAAAATTAAAGTGTTCACTTCTGCATATTATTTTATAAATGCAGCTCTTTCAAGCTTGGCCCCTCCTCCCTTGTGCTACCTTGAAAGTGTAATGTTAAAGCTCTTAATTAAGTA
Source organism: Arrhamphus sclerolepis (assembly GCA_037176975.1). Taxonomy (NCBI): domain Eukaryota; kingdom Metazoa; phylum Chordata; class Actinopteri; order Beloniformes; family Hemiramphidae; genus Arrhamphus; species Arrhamphus sclerolepis. The sequence continues at coordinate 13,356,943 of JBAMYA010000009.1, forward strand.
ATCACATACCTTGTGTTGGAGTAAAAGAAAGAAACCAAACTTTTTAATGCAAATATAGTTACAAATGCATGTAAACATCTCAACGGGGAATTTGCTGTATCAGCAGATTTTGCATAAAGACTAATTTCCTGCTGACAGAGCACATATGTACATAAAACTAAACTCGATATATTTTTTGTTTCTTTTCAGCCCTCTGTTTTTTTTTGGTGTTTGACCTCTTTAGTTTTAGTCAAGAAATGTCTCACACACTGAGAAATAAGAAGAACCAATTTGAATCTTGTGAGATTCATGTGGTATGAGTTGGGTTTTTTTTTTTTGTTGAGATTTCTCTGCATTTTTTATGCCTTTATTTATATGAACTGGACTGTATTTTATTTATGTGAGTGGGAAAAATGGTTTTAGCCTGATCATTTAACTCCTCTGGGCATTTTATTTAACTTGACTCATTCAGCTTCGTGCTGATTCAGAGAAGAGAGGGCATGTTTGATGAACAAACAGTAGCAGCTGACGTATTCATCCTGCCCGTGTTTTTGCTGAAAAAGCTGTCGTTTTACAGTCTGGGCTATTTATTTCTGTTAATAGACAACAGTTCAGCTCAGCATGTTTGAATCAGATTCATCTATGTAGTGATTTGTCAGGAAAATCTCACTGACTGAAGCCCTGCTCACTCAAATGTTTCACTACTCTTCAGAAACATCCGTTAGTGAACAGAAAACCAAATTTCCTGTGTCAGTAATCAAATCTCAAATGAGGATACAGAAGTCAGAACCTAGAGTAATATTAGTTTCACTTTTAAGCACTGCAAATGTCTAATATTAACCCTGTTAAGACTTTACATTGAAGTAGATATTATATTGACGTCCGTTTTAAATGTAGCAATTGTTTCAATCTGTTTTAAAACAGAATTTAATTATTTTATAGGGCCCTGATAAATTCAACATTAGGGCTACCTTAATTAAGAAAATAACATATATATATAACTGAGGGCCTGGCCAAAATAATCGTGTGTCTAGTTGACAAATTGGGAAGAAATGTTGAGCAGGACCTGGCTCATTGGGGGGACCATCAGGGGGACCCTCCTGCCGAAGCACAGCCAGGTAACTCATAATTGCAAAGCAATGCAACTGAATGTGGAATATGCATGAACTGATTTGAAAATGCTAGTGCAACAATTATTTTAAATTCTGCAAAGGGAAATGAAAATCCAACAGACATTAAATCAAAAAGCTGAACCAACTCATTCCAAGATAGTACTTTCTTTTTCTTTTCTTTTCTTTTCTTTCTTTGTCATTTAGTTTTGATGTGTGGAACTGCTGTGGCCAATGGCGAAAAAGAAGATTGAATTTAGGAATACAAATGTTTTCTTGTATCTGCAAAAGCCGTATGTGCTTCATGTTTTACAGGAGAGCCGACCTCCAGGTCCAGCTCCGAGTTTCTGCTACCTGCTTTCTGGTCAGCAGACCTCAGTTCAGCCCATCGTAGGGCAGAATGTATCCCTGCTCTACCTTCACCCCACAAACCAGACCTTACTAGACATAATTCAGGTGAACGCTTTCTCACAGCGTGCAAACACACACACAATTTGGAGAGCTATCTTATCTTTAGCAAGTTAATTTCAAACCTTTTTTCTTCTTCTTCAGAGTGAGATGACAACCTGCCGTTGCAGTTTTGTTGCCACAGTTTTATACAAGAGAATGCAGGTATTTCTGTCTTGAGTCTTATACTTCAAAACCCCTGATTGAATCTATTTTTAGTGATAAAAGGGAGTAAATATTAGGTTTCTTGAGCTCCTCATTCATCTTGTTGAGATCATTTGAACTAACAAGCTGATAAGCCCGAGTCCTGACGCAGGGAACAGGGTTCCTATCGCTCTGCGGACGACAAACTGTGTGAGGCCCTGGTGTTCCTCATCATTGATTAGTAAAACCTTTAAACTTTGACCAAGGTGAGATAGCAGTTCAGATCAAAGTAGCGGACTTTGCCACACCACTCACCACTTTTGAATTATTGCACTTGTAAACCAGCATTGTGTGCAGCGTCTTGAATGAGTAATCTTGTCAAAGCTGTGGTTTAAAGGATTCTTAGAAGCAAGTCACATTTTCCATCTGATTTCAGCCTCGTAAGCTCTTGTTGTGTGATATTTCCTATCAATGTTCTTTTTCTAGGCCATTTGGTTTCTAAGTCATTCTCAACGTATGTTTTCTTCTTCCTCTTCTTCTTCTTTTGTCTCAGAGCACTGATGTAGGCCAGGGTCAGGTGTGGTTGGTGTTGACAGACCCCAGTCTTCAGGAGGAGCAGCCCGAGAGGCCACGCAAGCGAACAGTGGCTCTGTGTGTGAACACTTCCTGTGCGCTCACTTCCTCCGTCCTCGAAGCTCTGAACTCCCCTGCCATCTGTTGCATGTCATTCAGAGATGCCATCAGAGAACATGGTAGAAGTTTATCTTACAATTAAAGCTTTATTTCACAGGGGCGGAAAGTAAAAGATCTCTGTTAAGATGCATCATATTTACTGTGAGGAAGTAGTGGTTGTGCAGTAAAGTTTGCTTGGTTACGAATGTTTGATTGCATTATTAAACTTGTGCATGAGTTTGTAAGAAAGGTTTTTTTTTTTTTTTTTTTTACTGCTATATGGTTGAGGTGGAGTTTGTGGATTGCATAAGGTCAGGCACTTGAGTCCAGTTGTTTCCTGTCAAGGGACTGAGCCCCACCAAAGGCTTGCAGGGTAGAGCGCTTGTGAGATGATTAATCTGCTCATAAGGAGAAGAAGAAAAGAAATTGCCTACTAATATTGATTCCTTCAGTCAAAGACATCAAAGAAAAATAAGTGCCCTAGTTTTGGATGTGTTAGAACAAAAATGACTAGAAACAAAATAAGAATCTTACACCTTGTCCTTCATGTCATTATGGTTTTCACCCGACATGTTGATTTATCAATTTACTTTAAATGTATTTACTTTAATGTTTTCTCAGATATGTTTTTCCCCTTCTTTTTAATGCTGGATGTCTCTTAAACCATGCCAGTGGTTTGGGGGAGGAAATGCTTTTAGCTGAAACTGACAGTTCATAGACAATGCGAAACTATCAACAAAAAGTAAATTAAAAGTATATTTCCTGGTCTGGTTAGTGTGGCTTTGTGGCTCTAACTGTTGAATTTTTGAGACATAAAAAACAAACAGGAGTCCCACAAAACTAACCCTGGCTTCCATGGCAAAAAGTGTAAACTCTGTTCAGTTTCCTGAGTTTTTTATTTTTTTTATTTAGTTATTTATTTATTTAGAAACTTCTCATCTGGCCTGATCACTGCCACATCGATCTGAGCATGATGATTTCTTCCCTTTCGATAGCTTTTTGGATCACAGCAGTTCAAAGGCACATTAGATGAAAAGTTACAGGCTCAATCACATAAACAAGCTGTCCTGCACAGATACATTTTCCAGTGATAAGGTTAGCTGGCTGCTTGTCTCACGCAGAAAGCCCTAATGCAGTTTGTAAAATAGCTATTCCAGGTGGCTAATTTCTGTTTACTTTTCATGAGAGCGGATAACAAATTTCAAACTTTTTTTTTGGGGGGGACGTTTTAGGGAACTGGTGCTACTCTCTTGTGCAACTTCCCCAAAAATCTCTGCAACGGAGTAAACTTAGCATGACCCAAAGAGCTTCAAATGCTGCATTATCCATCCTTCCATCCATTATCTATACCCGCTTATTCCTGTGCAGGGTCACGGGGGTCTGCTGCAGCTTATCCCAGCTCTCTTCAGGTGAAAGGCAGGGGTACACCCTGGATGATTCACCAATTCACATGTAGACAACCAACCACTCACAACCAGGAACCCTCTTGCTGTGAGGCAACACTGTTAACCACCAGGCCACTGTGATGCCACATTAAAGAGGAACAAAATACATTTTGAGAAAAAAGCATTTACCAACAATACAATAAAGGACAGCACTTACCCATTTTCCATCAACTGTTAATTGATAATTATTAAATTACATGAAAAGAGACAATAAACTGGTAAAATGGGTCTTAAAGCTGTAATCTACAGGGAGCTTTAGACTGTTCCAGAGGGAACTGTGATTGATCTGGTTATGTGACGTATCTTGAGTCAAGTAGTTTTATTATCATACTGACACTTGTTTGAGGGTTTGACTACTTCCTTCGTCAGTGCATACCAAACAAGTTTCCGGTTAGAGGATGATTGCTCATGCATATTTCCTTTGTAGCACAATTTCATTTTAAATATTTCACTATCTAGGTGTCCTCCTCTGTGGGGAGCAGACTGTCGTTGAGGTGTGCTCTGTTGGGCCTCAGGGCACAGTCCAGTCCACAAGCAGGCCAGACGCCCCCTCACAGTCTCTCACAGTGCCCCAGGTGGAGACCCTGCCCTGGCCTGTAAGACTAGATCCGCTGAGTCTGGAGACCGCACCCAACTCCCTCTGCGCTCTCACAGGTCTGTCTCTGCTATTCACCCAATTCTGTGGTTTTCCATGTGACTGTTCTCCTCAAGTTTTTGCAGAGCTGGACAAATGTTTTTATTTCTCTGGGAGAAGAAAAAGAAGCCACTTGTTTTCTTTTTCTTTTCTTTGTTTTAATACATATG
>JBAMYA010000009.1:13363014-13384638 GCA_037176975.1 Arrhamphus sclerolepis
GATACATTTATCAGTTCTGCTAACTAGTATCTCTCCTATAGAAGGTTCATGAGTGAGATGCTGAGTCTGCTCATATTTCTCTATAAATGCTACTCGTAAAGATATAGCCTATTTTCTGCACAATAAAAGCTTAAGGTGATGCACATCTGCATGAAGTCATTTTATTACCAAAAAAAAAAAAGTGGCGTGACTGTTATCAGAGATCTAAGTGAACCAAACTGATAAATGTATCACTGTTCTTATCAGCCTGTTCATATTTTAACCCTTTCCAGCAGAGAGCACAGTCCGATGGAGCTGCATTTGTTTTCCATTTACAACACCAAGTTGATAATTAAAAAAACATTAGTGTCTCCATTTCTTTCAATCTCACCAACAGCTGCAGCAGAAGACGATCATGTCCATCCTGAACATCACAGCATTGGAAAACAATGAGGTAGGTTTTCTTATCAGTGTTACATAAGTCTGGACTTAACTGTCTGGTGTATTGATCCCCCTCCAATATTGTTCTGGAAGTATCTGTGCATGTCGTGATAAAGTCACTTCTCTGTTGAACAGAAATGCTAGCTGCTCACCGATAACTGCTGCCAGAACTGTGATATAATGCTCCACCCTGCCTTGTATTTAGTGATTGTGTTTGTGTCCAAGCTTTCATGCAGTGTTTATATTGGGTTGTATTAACTTCTTGCATAACGCACAGGTGGTGGAATTATTTGTAATCAATCAAATGCATTGTAGTTTCAGAGAAGGCATGAATGCTTTTCCTTGTAAGTGTGGGATAATTCTTAATCGCAAGAATTAGTGCTGACTAATGTGAACAGTGCACAGGTCAGGGTTTGAAGTGCATTCAGATACATCAATAGATGTTCTTTTTTTCTTTTTTTTTAAGTTTTTGGTTGTTTTTTTTTTGTTTGTGGAAGCAGTGAAATAGTCTTCAGTACATATGGTTTGAAAACAAAAATATAAGAAAAAGTCAAAAAGTGTGAAGTTGTGGCTTCAGTGTGTGTTTTTTATTTATTTATTTTTAAATCTCCTGCTTCAGTTCCAAGGACATGAAGTGGAGAGCGTCCTGGGAAAAGAGGTGGGTCCCATTGCCGTTTATGTCCGAGTCGTCTCCAGGAAGCCTGCACTCTGGTTTGGCCTGGAAGAGATCTGCTTATATCTGTCCTGAGGCTTCAGCTGGCTCCAAGGATCTGTGCACTGGGCCTTGGTCAAAGTCAGTTTATCCTCCTCTCCCCCTCTGAAGGCCTCCTTGACAGCTTGAGGCTGTGCTGAAGAGAGTGGGCTGCAAGAAGACAAGGTCTTGTTTGTGTTGATGATAAGTGATCCTGTGCACCAGGATTTGACAGCCCAAGGGTAGAGCAGTGGCATGCAGTATGTCAAATGAGCACACGTGGTTAATCTATGTGAGCTCAATGCAGAACTTTTTTTACTTTTAAAAACACTTTTTTTTTACCCAACCCATATACCTCTGTATTTAAGATTACACACTATGTCAATAAAATGTTTATTTTTTGCTGACTTTGCTTTCTATTTCCTGTTGCACTTGTGTGAAGCTGTTTCCTCACCATAAATGATGTGCAAAGATTACTCACAGAACAGACAATTCTGCACTTTTTCAGTGACTTTATTACAGATTCATACAAACTATATAAAAGATCATGCTCTGGCTTTTATACAAAGTTTGGAATTATAAAACATGTACCATTATCAGGTATAACATCATGTAAATGCAGTGGTAAAATAATTTAATAGAGAAAAAAAAATCCACAAAAATATGGCAGCAAAAAACATATTTTCTAGTGCCATTATGGTAAGCTTAAAAATACATCTGGTACAGATGGTAAAGTGTATAATGAGGTATGTCTCCTGTTCAGTTCGTAGAAGATTTAATTTGTCACCGACTTTCCACACTAGTAGAGCCAGCAAAGGAAGAGTTGGGCATCTGCTTGAAGAAATCTCTGAGTCCAGTCAGCTCTCTGGTGAGCTGCTCGATGGTTTTGTGCAGCTTGTCGTTTTCAGCGCTCAGTTCGATCAGCTTCTGCTGCATCTCGAAGTTGCGTCTCTTGGCTTTGTCCCTGCTTTTCCTCACAGCGATGTTATTCCTTTCTCGCCTCTGTCGGTATTCCACGCTGTACCGATCCACCGCCTTCTTCCCCTTTTCCCTGCCGACCTTTCTCGGGGAGGATTTGGCGGAGCTGACTGTGGAGACGGGCTCCGGTGTGGTCGGGGGTGTCGGCTGTCCCGTAGGGAGGCTGACAGAAGTCTGAGCGCAGGTCTCGATCTGGGAAGGCAGAGATGAGGACATGTCGCTGTCGCTCCAGTCGGGCTCCTGCTTGATGGGCGCGCTGAACGCCCCCTTTTCCAGCTTGGTGTCCAACTTCCGCAGCTCTGTTGCGTATGTGGCTGGCTGCTGCTGGTGCTGGTGGTGCTGCTGCTGGTGCTGTTGTTGCATGCCGCCTGGCAGCACGGAGCTCTGCATGTTGTAGTAATCCGCCTTCTCCTGCTTCACGGAGTTGAACAGGTCGAGGAAGAGCTCATCGTTGCAAAGCTCCAGGTTCGGCACGGATGTCATTGACTCGATGTACTGGCTGAAGTCGATGGCACTCTCATCGTCGTACATGGCAGGGGTGGTGCTCATCTCGGCCATGGTGATGTCCTCGCTCGCACCGTCGGTCCTGCTGCCCGCCTTGCAGACCCCCTGCTGCGGACCCCCCAGCTTGGTGCTCTCGTAGAAGTTAGCAGGCTCCATCCCCCAACTCATGTTGCATTGTGGAGACACACAGTCCAGGCTGTATATGTCACACATGAACCCTGGTGACTTGTCCACGTGGTTTAAAAAAAAAGTTTTTAAAAAACAAAAACAGATGTGTGACAACTCAATTGCGCGGTAACGTCGGTGTTTTTCCTTTTTCTGCGCAGGTACCTTTTTCTCTTATTAAAATCTAACTTTCTGAGGCTGTTCTGTGACTGTCAGTGAACTGTCACTGATTAAGCTGAGACTTGTCACTTTTCTGAAGCAAGGCTACTTTCGCGCAGTGTTTTGTATCGTTTCCCGCTGACGTCATCCGTACCGCCCTCTCACTAGCCAGTCAAGTTTAAATGGAGGTCACGTGGTGTCCGTTAATTTCCCATTTGAGGAGGCAAGGGCGTGTTGCTCCTGCCACCCACTTTTTACTATGATTGTATGAATGGTTCAGAGTTGTTTACATACTGCAGGCTGTGCTCAGGATTAATTTGCCACAAAGGACACAAACGTCTGACTCACACGGGGTTGAAGGGAGTATTCAAGTCATGTAATGGGAAAGTAAACACCATTTAACTAAATATTCAACCTAAAGTCCATTTTAAGATGCTGCTATTGCCAGCATTTTTTTTTTAAAGTAATCCATGACAAAGCTCCGACAGGTGTTACATTATGAAATATTTTTAGTTGCATTTGCTCCTCAAGTTAGAAATAGTTAAAGAACATAAAAATGATTGTTGAGCAGTTTAATAAGGCTAGAGTATTTTTGTCTGCCATTTATAAAACAGTTTTTCCAAATAGAAAGGCTCAACAAGTGCCTTTATACAACCCTTGCAAAAGATCTTTTTAACACAACAGAAATATGACCAAACTTAAACATTTAAGTTTAGATACTTTTTCTTTGCTTCAATAAATGCATTTGCAGGCTTGAAATAAAAGGCAGTTGAAACAATTAACAGTGATAAATGGCGTGTTTGTATCATATTATATTACCAGTAATGCCTTTAAGAGGATCCCTTAAATTGCACATGTGCTGACACTTCTGGGAAATGTTTCCCATGTTTTTTTTTTCTGAGGAAGCGTGGTACTTTTCCTCTCTGGTGATCAGCTTTGGCATGGAAACTGCATCACCTGGTGGTCAGAGTTGAATCTGCAGGACATTTTTAAGGATCGCGTTTTAACAAGTAAAATATCGCTACAATCTTTAAAATTACGACAAATCAGAAAAAGGTTGGTCTGAATCTGTCCTATCCAGTCATTAAACATGCTACCCTAAAGTCTTCTTCAAAGATAACAATATCCCCCTTCTGTACCCCAAATGATGTGGCTCAAATATATGATTAGTATGGAAATGGTGTCATTTGTATGCTGTGGTCTTCATAGTTACTACATTTCACAATTTTGAAAATTTATGACCTCTCCATGGTGTGGCTGACCTTTTTGCCCAATGACAGCTTGGGCAGGTGGTGACCCATGAACCTGAACAGGATGAAGCACACATGGAACAGATAGATGGATGAACACGAGTGACTTTGAAAGAGCATGTTAGACATAAAGTGTCCATCAGCATCATCAAAAAGACAAAAATTCAGTAATGTGTTATGGAAGATTGGTGCTCCAGACTGACAAATTCAATATAAATAATTACCCTGTAATCAATTGCAGGACTGTATTAGATATAGATTTCTAATCAGCACAACGTGTCAGACATTGTCCCAGGTTGTTTTTTGTTTGTTTTTATTATTTAAAAAAAAAAAAACATATTGCCTACATGAATTACCTAATCCATTGCATGCAATACTGACAAGCATGTGGTTTTGACCCCGATTCCCCACAGTGGTACGTTTTAACGTCATCATCACAGGAAGCATGCTTAAGAAAAGTGCACTACATGTGAAAATGATTCAGTGAATGACATAACTTTAACGGATTGTTTATATTTATGCATAATCAGGCTTCACCCTAATTATTATTCGGCTACAATTAATTTGTTCAGGAATTTTGCATTTAATGTTTATTGTGACCACTGCGTGTTTTTAATGAAGAGAGAGGAGAGAGGAAAAAAGAAATGTCGCGCTCTTGGGCCAAACCAAATCAGCTCAGGGTGTCAATGTGCACGTCCCGGCACTCAAAACATCCTAATCGTTTTTAAAATATCAAATGTGAACATTTCCAATACTTTCAAAAATAAATTTTATATTTGAATAATTTGTTTGCGTCACTTTGATGTGTTTGACTTGAGCCGCATGACTAGGCGTTGAACAAGAATCCCCTCTGTAAGTTGAGGAGTCGGCCGGAAACAGCAGAACGGTCCTCGCCTTTCATTGGCCCAAAGTTACCCGCGAAAACGACGTCACCCACAGTTTCGCGCCAGATCTGCAACACTCGGACCTGCTCAGAAGAAGAGGTAGGAAAGTAAATAATCCAAGTAGTTGTCAGTTATTAAAAATAGTTAGTAACTGTGGTTTCATCATAGTGCGGGCAGATAGTATAGTTCGCTCAATTACACCCTCAAGTCTTTCGTTACGTTTTACTTTTAAATAAGGTGAAATATCTCAAGTAAGTGACGCCTTTGTTTTCCAGTCACATGTCAAATGGTGGCAACGGTATCTTGTAAAATTAGCGAATTTAAATGGCATACACTAATCTAAAAGAGAGTTGTTTAATTGTGCAGAAGATATAAGATGAAAAATTTGAGCCTCAGATATTGCCTTGTAAAGCGGTGTTTTCTTCTTTTTAAATAATTCCCCACATTTGACAAAGTGATGGTAGATATTTATTGTTCGACACTTGGTAGGAAAAAATAATAATTAACAGTGAGAGCAGGCTCATAGGGAGCACAAATGTCTGCTTCAGACAAGTAGCTGCTCTGGAAAAGCTTTTTTTTCATATTGTAGAGTTACTGAAGCACAGAGCTTGTCAACATGTAATGATGGATAACTGCAAGTTTACAAAATGTTTAGTCTAAACCATGCTGCTTTCTTACTCTTAACCTGATGTAAATTCCAATTGTTAATGCATGCCATATCAAACATAGTACAACGAAAGACATGCATGTAAGATGCACATATTTATCTCTCTCTCTCTTTATATGTATGTATATATATATATATATATATATACCCCTACAAGTTTGATCGTACTGGCTATATGAACACAAATAATATGATGAGGAAGACAAACTAATTCAACATCTTAATTTACAAAAAATATACAAAGTTATTTTCTTCCAGTCTTTCTACAATATCCCTTTTAAACATCTTTTGACAGATATCCCAGAAAAGATGTCTTCTCCTGTTTCAACTCCCGGTGGCCGCAAACGTGGAAGAAACATCAACCCACCTACTCGTATGTTTGATTAACTTTGCTCACTTGTGTTTTTTTTTGTTGTCCCCCCCCCCTTCTAATGAAAATGCCCTTTGATTATATCTTTGGGTCTCTGGATTACATTTCATTCATGTCTCTTCTTCTCAGCGAGTAGCTTGGATCCCACCTCTCCTCCCTCTCAGAGGCGTCGAGGTCAGGATTCATCTACTGGGGACCTGATGCCGATGCCAACCTCCCCTGCCACGGACATGCTCAGTCCCACAGCACCACAGGACACTTCTCTGTTCTCCAGCCCGCGACCATCAGGTAGTTCAGTATTTGAGTTGTTGCAGCCTTACAGAAGGGAAATTCACTGCAAATTGTAACAATCTTTCAAATGTGACTTTTCTAGTTCCACCAATTGAAGTGGACATGAGCTCCCCTCTGAGTTATGGGACCCCCAGCTCCAGGGTTGAAGGGACGCCACGAAGTGGAGTGCGCGGCACACCAGCCAGACAGCGGCCTGATCTGGGATCAGTAAGGAAGGCACCCCAAGTCGATCTTCACTCTGAGCCGGTTAGTGGACCACTCAATGTTATTGTGCTGGTCACTTGTTTGTGTGAAACCTAAAGGGACACAAGTTAAGTGTTCATTGTCTCCTCTCAGCCAAGCACGGATGGTGCCGTAGCCAGTGAGCCAAACGCTGGTCAAAAACTGGTGATCTGGGGTACAGATGTCAATGTTGGGACCTGCAAGGAGAAGTTCCAGGTGCAAAACCAGTCATAATGCCATCTGTCTTATGATGTTCCCTTTTATTAGTCCAAAAGTTAACTTTGTCATGCTTTGTGTCACTTTTAGAGGTTTCTACAGAGGTTCATTGATCCAACCTCTACTGAAGATGAAAACGCTGGTCTGGACTTGAATGAGCCTTTATACATGCAGAAGCTGGAGGAGGTGGTGTATTTACTTCATATAATTATGTTATTAATTAGCACTATTCCAGTTTAGTTTTAACAAATCTCTACCGACTCGTTTTTTTTTTTTTTTGATAATATTTACCTTCAGTGAGCTTCATTTAGGTAGGCAGATAATTTTATGAAATAAAAATAAGATTGTGCAAGTAATCATTTACAAGAACTGCAGATTGGTTGCTGCTTGTGACTTGAAAAGCTTAAAGAAAATGCATGTTTATATAGTGCATTGTTGGTTTACTAGGTTTGATGCACAGTGTGGAAACGGGCCACGCTCACGCGGGCATACGCTAGCAGGCACGAAAGTTCCAAGCAAAATGCAGCTGGCTGTGACTTGACAAAATGCCTGCAGCTCTGAGCCATTAGTTCCACTGGCTGTTTTCAGCAGGACCTTGTGCCAGATATTGATATTGAAGAGCATTTAATTTCATCTTGACCTATAGATTTATTTATTTTTTTCTTCATCTCTCAGATTAGTGTTGTTGGCGATCCCGTGCTGAATGTGAACTGTCGACATGTGCAGTCATTTGATGCAGAACTGTACAGGCAGCTCATCTGCTACCCGCAGGTAAAGTATTTTAGTTTAATATCTCATTAAGATTTTGTTATGAAAGCATATTTTGAACTCTTAATACAATATATAACATTGCTTGTTCAGTGATTCATCTTTTAGGCCTACATCTACTCTGACATTCACAAATGAATAAACCAATATTCAAAACTTCTACACGACTGACAGAAAACGTAAATGCTGTGAGGGGTCTTATAGCCCCCTCACAACTGAAAAATTGAAGTGTGTACTGCACAGTCCAAGTGTGGAAGTGGGATTATTTGCCTATCTAGAGGACATAAAAGATTATCTAATTTTAACCTTTTAGCTCAAGATTTTCTGTTTAGTATTTCCTGTTTACTAGTTCAATAGTATAATGCTCAAAAAAAAAAGATAATTTGTGTTCTTTGCAGGAAGTCATCCCGACCTTCGACATGGCAGTCAATGAGCTCTTCTTTGAGCGTTTCCCTGACTCAATCCTTGAATACCAGATCCAAGTGCGTCCCTACAACGCCCTAAAAACCAGAAACATGAGGAGCCTGAACCCAGAAGGTGAGTGTGTGTGTTAATCCAAGCCGTGTCACCAGCCGAATGCAGGTTCAAAGATCCCAACCCCATATTTAGTGTGGGATTTCTGTGAACACTGAAGCATATCTGCGTGAGGCTAATTATTCTGTGTGCCAAATGTGTTGCCTCCGCAGACATTGATCAGCTGATCACTATCAGCGGCATGGTGATCCGCACTTCACAGCTCATCCCAGAGATGCAAGAGGCTTTCTTCCAGTGCCAGGTGTGCGCCTTCAGCACCCGCGTGGAGGTGGATCGCGGCCGCATCGCTGAGCCAGGCGTGTGTCGTCACTGCAACACCACCCACAGCATGGCGCTCGTTCACAATCGCTCCGTCTTCTCAGACAAGCAGATGGTGAGAGTTTGATGGGCTCGGTTATGGGGCAGATTGCTTGTCGTCGACTGCGCCTGATCTCAGAATGTGTCAGGTGGTGATTAGGAATGTGTTGCATCTGAGGTCATGACATGTGTTCAGTTACTTATCTTTCTTTGCAACAGATCAAAATACAAGAGTCCCCTGAGGACATGCCAGCTGGACAGACGCCTCACACGACTATTGTGTATGGGCATAACGATCTAGTTGATAAAGTTCAGCCAGGAGACAGAGTGAACATCACCGGTAAGATCTCAGAAACCAAACCAACCAATATCTTAATTTGAGATAACGAATATAAATAAAAGCAATGAGAGGAAGTGAAATTTGATTAACATGAGAATCAATTTTTATTTCACTAAATACTGTACTGACAAAGTAGAACCTTTTTCCTTTTGTTTCTTTTTAATGATTTTTCCATTTAGCACTATTTATGCTGTTGAGGAATCACTAGAATGCTGTTGAAGTTGAGTTGATATAGAACGGCAGGAAATCCAACCAGCGGGCAGGTTTTTGAGTATAATTTGGATCCTATGATGTTCTGCGGAAGAAGGAAGAGGATGTGACTCACTTGATGTGCAGAAACGAGAGTTGACATCATCCATCATGTCCCAAAGATGGGACAAAAAAAAAAAATTGTAATGTCCAGCTGCTGACCATCACACAAGTCAAAAAGCATCCACTCAACTTTTAACAGACTGAGAAACAAAAAAAAAAAAGATTTTACCCTTGCATCACGTAAGATCTTCACCCATAGAGCCCATCATGAGAGTTGTTAACATTTATTTATACAAGCACGTATGATGTAAGCTGTAAACTTAAATAGATTGTGAATAAGTACTCATTTATACTGTATTGCATTATTTTTGATCACATTGTACCTAAAGAGTCACCATGTAATATTTCTTTAAGCCTCCCAGTTAACAGAAAAGGTAAAAAAATAAATAAATACATGAAAAAATCTTGACAGCAGAGAAGCAGAAACTGGGGAGTATTTTATATTTTGCTTTAAAAAAATGATTGCACACAATCTTATTGGTATTATTGCTGAATATCTTTCACAACTTAACTCATTTGAAGTTAAATTTTCAAAGAATGAGTTGATATCTCATCACCATTTCACAGTAGCAATTTCTTTTTCTAGCTTCTGAGCCTTTGTATAATAAATTGCGAAAACTGGGACGAGTGTCCTCTTTAACAGGACCGCTAAACAGGAAGACTGGATTAACTTGAATTCTGTCGTGCAGGAATCTACAGAGCAGTCCCTATGCGTGTCAATCCACGCCAGAGCAATGTCAAGGCAGTCTACAAGACCCACATCGATGCCATCCACTTCCGCAAGACGGACGAGAAGCGCCTGCACGGCTTGGATGAAGAAGCCGAGCAGAAGCTCTTCACTGAAGACCGCGTGCAGGCTCTGAAGGAGCTGGCAGCCAAGCCAGACGTCTACGAACGCCTCTCCTCTGCCCTCGCACCGAGCATCTACGAACACGAGGACATCAAAAAGGTGTGTGGGAGAAATGGGTGCAAGCCAAAACCTTGGTGTCAACCTGGATGCACGCACCTTAACAGCAGGGAGAACTGGTTTTAACAGCACAGACTCGCTGATTTTTAATGATGTCCCAGTAACATTCTGCTTATTCTATTCAGTGCGCTGTCTACATGTTGAAAGTATTCTGCAGTAACTTGACAGTTTTGGCTCCCTAATGACATTTTAAACGGAGAAAACGTATCAAGTTTTAGTTGGTCTTGCAGGAGCACTTGTTGCTTTATAATAAAGTTGAAAAGAAAACCAGTGGAGTGTATTCCCAGATTAACAAAACAAAATGTGTTTTTCCTTTTCATAAGCATTTCTCCCCCTCCATCCTGTTCCAGGGTATCCTGCTGCAGCTGTTTGGTGGCACTCGTAAGGACTTCAGCCAGACTGGCCGGGGAAACTTCCGTGCAGAAGTGAACATCCTCCTCTGTGGAGACCCCGGCACGAGTAAATCTCAGCTGCTGCAGTACGTCTACAACCTGGTGCCCCGCGGCCAGTACACGTCAGGAAAGGGCTCCAGTGCAGTGGGTCTGACCGCTTACATTATGAAGGACCCCGAGACCAGGCAGCTGGTCCTGCAAACTGGAGCACTGGTGCTCAGTGACAATGGCATCTGTTGCATCGACGAATTTGATAAAATGAGTGACAACACGCGTTCTGTGCTGCACGAGGTTATGGAGCAGCAGACTCTCTCTATTGCCAAGGTAGAGATTTTTTTTTTTTTTTTTTTAAATATGCTTGGACTCATTTGAAGAATAACATCGAGAACTTAAAATGTCTGCCATAATTGCAAAAGAAGTTAAGTGATTGTTTTTCTCCTTTGTCTGAAGGCTGGAATCATTTGTCAGCTGAACGCCCGCACTGCTATTCTGGCAGCTGCAAACCCTGTTGAATCTCAGTGGAACCCCAAAAAGACCACCATTGAGAACATCCAGCTTCCTCACACACTGCTGTCTAGGTGAAGAGAAGTAGCTACATGTTGCTTTCACCTCTTTATTCTGTTTTACTTTTTTGCGTGTGTGTATGTGTGTTTTTTCCTCTTACGGGCATGTGAATAAGATGTTTTTTGGCTCAAGTGTTTGATGTGACTGAAGTGTTCACTACATCATGCTGTCATAAATCTTTCCCTTAACACTGCATATGTTGCTCCATCAGATTCGACCTCATCTTCCTCATGCTGGATCCCCAGGACGAGGCTTATGACCGAAGGCTGGCCCACCACCTGGTAGCTCTGTACTACCAAAGTGAGGAGCAGATAGAGGAAGAGTTCCTGGACATGGCAATACTGAAGGATTACATTGCCTATGCACGGACATACATTACTCCAAGACTGAGTGAGGAAGCTAGCCAGGCCCTCATTGAGGTTTGTGTACTCTTTGAATTGTTTACTAAAAGTTTCCGACTACACACCTTTAGGCCTTACCCCCCCCCCTCTCGTCCATTTAAAGCACAAACGCGTTACCTTTGAACATATATAAATATGTCCCTGTTTATCCTCAGGCTTATGTTGACATGAGGAAGATTGGCAGTGGTCGTGGGATGGTGTCTGCCTACCCCAGGCAGCTGGAGTCACTGATCCGCTTGGCAGAGGCTCATGCCAAGGTGCGTTTCTCAGACAAGGTGGAGACCATCGACGTGGAGGAGGCTAAGCGGCTACACAGAGAAGCCCTGAAACAGTCGGCCACCGACCCTAGGACAGGATTTGTCGACATCTCTATTCTGACGACAGGTATGAACATTATTGTGCAGGCGGTGTAGGAGATATTAAGGTGATGCTTCTGCAGCGATCCTGCAGGTATAAGGGGCGCTGAGTAGCTCAGCTGGATGAGCAGGCGCCCTGTATATAGAGGCTCTAAAGCACTACTGTAGTGCCTTTAACATTAAGACTTTAACTGTATAGTGACAGTTGCATAGAAAATTGAGATACCAGTTTTAAGCTGTAGTCCTGAATGCCTTTTGGAGCTCATCAAATTTGAGTTTCGTATGTGATGATGATCTGAAGGTTTGTTGCATCTGGTAGGATGATTTCCAGGATGTTGTTCTTGCAGTTTACAGATCTTTTTAAATATAAACGTTAAACCAAAAAAAAAGCAAAATCTGGTTGATTACTGAAGACCTTTCTTTCAGCATGAGTCTATATCAATATATATATATTTTTCTGATTACAGGTATGAGTGCCACAGCCCGTAAACGCAAGGAGGAAGTTGCCCAAGCCCTCAAGAAGCTGATCCAGACCAAAGGAAAGACACCAGCAATGAAATACCAGCAGCTTCTTGATGACCTCAGAGGACAGTCTGAGACCGTAAGAGCTGTTCTTCATTCGTTTTAAGTTGGAGTGGAATCAGTCCAGAAAAATCGAAACCATTTTCTAGTCTCAAGATGAAACGGCTCAAGCATTCCGCTTGATGTTCATCGTTTAGCAATATAAGAGCTTTTTAATTTATATAAGCAGTATGTTCACAAAAGAACATTGTTCAATATGATAAATTTAGTATGTTTTAGTCTCGCTTCCTGCAATGACTTCCTCTTTTGTCACTCTGTAGGCGATCACTAAGGAGCTGTTTGACGAGGCCCTGAGAGCCTTGGCTGACGAGGACTTCTTGACAGTTACCGGAAAGACCATTCGTCTGCTTGCTTGAGAAGCAAATTTACAACTATGTACATTCCTAACTTTCAAATCCTAATGTGCATCAGTCTTCTTTTTTTTTTTTTGCTCCCTCAGGCTGTAAAAAGTTGTTGTATAAAGGAACCTGCATTTTTTTTTTTCTCTCTCTCGAGCATGTTCTGCTCAGGTATAGAGGCGTGATTTAGAATTTCCGAGTTTGTTCTAATGCAATTTAAAGAGTAAAAAAAAAACATGGAAAGGAGGCTACAATACAAAAAAATGCATCACAGTTGCAATGAATAGAGCTGATATTTAAAAGTACTTCTTTCTTACATGTTTTGAAGTGATACTGCTCCTTTGTGCTTTTCTTGTGTTTTGTACTAAGTTCCTGTTGACTATTATTGTAACAGAAGAGTGGCTGCAGGGTAGCTTCCACAAACTGCATGTTAATAGTGAATAAATAAATGTGGCTTGACAGAATGACATGGCAACTCTTTCTTGATCCGTAGTGGTGTTTGCTGACTTTAGTAATAAAATATATAAACAAAAAAGGCAATTAGTGTTGTGTGAATTTTGAGTTATTTATGGACTCACTCCTGGAGTCACATCTGAGGAAACAAAATTCCACATCAAATAATTTGATCTATTGAGTCTATAACATTACATGTTATAGCAGCTTCATTCAGAAGACTTTTTTTTTGGGGGGGGGGGGGGTGCGAGCTGAACAGCCTAATAGTTTGGGAAGATCAGCCTTTCAGTACACTATTTCTATATAAAAAAGTAATTTTCAAGAAGAGAAACCCTCGTGAAAATGATATAACTACATACAGTGGGTTCAAAAATGAGTGAATTAAACGACAATTAAAAAAATTGTTTGCTTTATTCAAATATGAAGAGTTATGTATTTATATAACTGCAGCTCTAATCTCATCCTGGAACGGCTACAAATCCCTTGTAGTATATTTACAGTTTAGTGTTAGTAGAAAAAGATCTGTGCATTTTGTCAACCACTGATGTTCAATTGTACTTAAAAGCTGGAGAAAACTCTACTTTAAGGCCATGCCGATGAGGCGCATGTGTGAAGCGCGCTGATCCGCTCGGGCTCGTGCGCTGTGACGTCACACATCTGTGTGCTTCTGGACTCAGCTGAAGAAGATGGCGGCCTCCTCAGGTTTGTGTGTTTTCAGACTTTAACATCTACAACCGCGTGAAATGTGGGTAAAGCTCGGGCCTGCCCTTGCTGTATCAGCTACCCAACACGTAGATTAGCTCATTCCAGGCGTTTGCAAAAATAACTTGTACTTGTAATCGCTGCTGTAAATGGCTCTCCAAGGTCCGACGCTCGTCCACACTGGAGCCGTCTATGTCGTGGAGCTAGGCTAGCCTAAAGCGAGGCCAGTGAATAGCGTGAGTTTGCTAAA
Organism: Arrhamphus sclerolepis; assembly: GCA_037176975.1. Classification (NCBI taxonomy): domain Eukaryota; kingdom Metazoa; phylum Chordata; class Actinopteri; order Beloniformes; family Hemiramphidae; genus Arrhamphus; species Arrhamphus sclerolepis. The sequence continues at coordinate 13,377,088 of JBAMYA010000009.1, forward strand.
ACAGTCCGGGGTGTTGGGGGACAAACAAAAAACAGATCGTTCGCGTCACTGCGGCCGGGGTACCTGTGTCTACAAGGGACATCTGTAGTCAGTATAACCAGCGTACATACTCCTATTATTGATGGTTTTTTTGACCGTACTGGCTGCTCGTGCTAACTTTGCGACTAGAATATTCCAGCACCGCGCGGCAGTCAGACTCATAGACCCGTTTATATCCGGTTTGCTTCTTACTTTATGTGAATAAACATGCATTGCGTAAACAGTGCTCATTGTTATTTTTGTTTGATATTATTGAAATAAAAAATGGGATAGCTTGACAGTGACAAGTGTGATGTGAGAAAACGGTAATTTCCTCCGCGTGGGACACTGCAAGGGGAAGGAAAAAAAAACTGACGGAAATGTTTTTGTGCAGGAGCTAGAACTGCTCTCGCGAGCAATATATTATATATCGCCATCAATGCGTCTTCTGTGGGATCTGAATGATTTAATTTCGGGATAATATTAAGGAGACGGCGACGTGTATCTGCACGTGTTTTGCCGTTGTAGGGCGGGGGAGGAGGACTCAGAAACGCTCCCGGTTGCTGGAATGCTGTAGATGGCACGCTTTGTTTCAGCAAATAGTCGGACCCCACATCTACTTTAGTCCACAGAGAGGAGCGTGGTTCTAAAAATGACAAATATTCGCTTTGAACTCTCATATGAAAAGTGTAAAACTTCTTTAACGATATTTTGAGAAGCCCCTTTTTAATCATGCCACGGGGTTATAACAGTAAAATGCGCAAAGTGGTGAAACTAGGAAGTAACTTGTTAATCGAAACTGCCCCGGGAGAAGTTGGCGCGACTCGTTGAGTCAGTTTTAAGTTTCTACTGTGAGTATAATTATAGGCTTGGTAATGTGGTGAAGATGAAGCTATTAAGAGTTAAGTGAATTATTAGTTTGGCCTATCAATCAAAGTTCATTACTCTAACCTTTCCTAAATTTGTGGGTTTTGTGTGGCGTTGCAGTGGAATATAATGGTCATACAAAGACGCATATTCCTGTTTGTGCAAATCCCGAGGACTCAATAAGAACAGACGAGACACAAACAGAAAAACATAATAAAACTAGAAAGTACTGAGTATGAGCACTTTTAGGATATAATTTTCTTGTATGGTATCATGTAGAATACTCGTAATCTTTGGAGCAGTCTCACCTCATATGAACTATCACTAAGTTTCATTATGTATTAATTTTGAGAAATCTGTTTTAATTGGCCTCAGTGACTGGAGAAGACATTTTTCTCCTGACTAGTATCTTGAGTTTATAGGATAGGCAGTATATGTGGTTTTGGGAGAAAAAAAAATCACACACATTGTCTGTAATTTAACCAATCTTGGTGTTGCTGAAGTAGTTTGCCGACTCGATGAGAAACATGAATCACTTGACAGAAACTGAAAGAACAGATGCACTGACTGCAGCACATCTGCAAATACCATTTTAAAGCCGATTATCAATTATTCCGTCTGCAAAGGAAACTGAAATCGCAATAAATATCAGGCCGTCCAACCGCATTGTAAAGAAAGAGCTGCAGCTCTGTACATTAATGGGACACATTCAGTTATTTAAAAAACACTTAGTGAAGCTGAATATCTGACAGAAATGGCATGGAAGTAATGAAGATGTGTCAACCATGTGACAACAAAACGCAGCAGTCTGTATTAATGTTTTCCAATTTAACTCTACAACAGATAAAAGCTTTGGTAAAGAATAGACAATTTAACTTACAGAAATAGCAATTTGATATTTTAAAGGGATTAATTTGTTTTGCTTTGTTTACAATGTGTGTGTTGAGATACACATTCATACACACACACGTGTGTGTGTGTGTGTGTGTGTGTGTATGTATATTTATTTTACAGAGGTTGTTAATGGAAATGTTAGTTTGGAGCCTGCCCACTACCTGAACCCTGGATTGAATAGTTTTGAATAAATTTATCATCTTTGCTGATAGAACATAAGAATGTCATGAGTGGATCTTCCTCTGAATCATTTGTTTAATTCACAGTGTGGGTCCATACGCTTCAAATCTCCTGTTTTCAAACAGTTGTCAAGATTGCAGGGTTTTGTTAAGCAGCATCAGATATCTTAAGTGTCTTGTGAACAAGAGATCAAATTAGACGCCTTTGCACCATTGGCAGATCAGATATGCTGCATGCTGTGCAGTAGTTTATCAAGCTGGTTTCTTGTATAACTCCTTTCTTCACATTTAAATGTCCTAAGCTCAAATATGGATCTGTCATTATTTAACACTTTATTCTGTGGTTGCAGTTGATTGTGATTATGTGATGTTTTTCTATATTAATTTGTTTGAAAACAGCCTGGTTAAAAAAACAAAACAACAACAAATGTTATTTTGACATTTTTTCCACTGTTGAAGAGTTGACTTGCCAAGTGATAAAACTGATGCCTTTTTAGTTCATGTTAATAGTGAAATTAATTGACTTTTTAAAAACAATTGCATAAAAATGAATACAAATTATTAGTTATTTGCATGACATCTAATCATTTGCTAAAATTTTATATCCACGCCAGCCCTTCTTGCATACAGCAGGGTTCTCCCCTTTTTGAGACCACGGTGATGCTGCCAGTGCCCCCTTATTTACTTTCCTCTTTTTGTTTTCTTTTGCAATTAAATTTTTTTTACCACAAATAACAACTGTGTAATATTCTGCATTAAGAATTTAGGAATATGCTAAAGATACAAATAAAAACAATAACAAAAAATATAACAAAGGCTAAATAAATATCTTAAATAGCTATGTGAAAAACTATTTAAATACTTACAAACAAGCATTACAAATGCTGACAAAAATGTGAAAAACCTTAAAAACACCATAATGTACTGTATATCAGCACAAAGCTGCGCTTCTCAGCTTTCAGAATCCGTTAGAATTATGTCGATAGCGTAAATGGTCAAAGAGTTACGGCCATGTGAAAAATGCAGGTCATTCCCAAGCCCAAAACCACACCAGTTCACAGTGTTTCCGACGGTGCTACCTTCTGACTCAGCAAGTCCACAACTCACTCAATTCAGCAACCAGGTGAGTCAGCTAACTGGCTCGGCGGTATTTCCGCTACGTCCCTGTCCGCTCTCACTCACACCATTTGTACTTAGCATTAGCAGCTAGAGGACTCATAAATCGTGTTAGTGAAGATGTCGGACTCGTCATTTAGTAGGAAGATTCAGATCATTAACCTGAGTAAATGAAGAACCGGCCAGCTCTACCAGCGCTTTGATAACGGTGAGTGGGCGGAGAGATGGGAAGAGGGAGGTGTTTTTCCTTTTTTTTGTTTCATTTTCAAATTTTTTTGAACATTATAAAATACAGTAAATAATAAATGTTCAAAGGAGTGGGTAGAAGTATAAACTTATTAAAACCCACCCCTTCTCCAGCAACATCACAACTAAATAAAGTATTAAATAAACAATAAAGTATATCTATCTAACTATCTTCCTATTTATAATGAGTTAACAAATGTCGGAATGAGTTTTTGGGGTTCCACTGAGATTCAACAGGGTTTGCAGCTGCTAGGAAGTAAATTGGTGCTTAAAATGGCTAAGGGAAAAAAAAAAGTTGCGGCACCGTCAAATTGTGTGACGGGGGCTCAAATCGATGGTGGTGCCAGACAAAAGGACAGTGGCGTGGCGACATCGTCATTATGTGGTGGGGAGAACCCTGATGCAGGCATTTCTTTTATGGCCAAAGTGAAGAAGCAGAAACTGCCCATCTGCATCAGTTTTCATTAACAGCTGAATCTCTCACAGCGACCAAGCTACTTAACAATTTCCCCATAATTTTTTTAGGGGATTGAAAAAGTGGTTGAAGACAGTAATTTGCATGCCTGAGTACAAATGCCCCCCTACTTACAAACATTTGAGTGGCGAATACATATGAACAAAGTAGCCTGGCTCTGCCCGCCTACGTACGTCCTCTTAATTTTATTTCACTTCAATCTGAGAAGATGAGGTCTGTCCTCTTTAGTCCGGCACTGAATAATCACGACAAATCAATGAACAGAAGGCGTGGCCGAGAGCCATGGCATAGCCGCTGTTAAAAAAAAAAACAAAAAAACCTACAATTTCTTTGTCTTCCATCTTTTAAATATTTCCATGTCGCGCTGTAACCTTGCAATTAAGTTGCAACATTTGCGGGAGACTCAACACGATCAAAGCGATGTGTTTATGAGAACTAATCCTAACTTTGACAGTTGGCTGCTTATCTTTCATTTCCTTTGTTTGTTTGTTTTGCTGTCAAACATTTTTGAACTAGAAATTGTGCCGTGCCATATTCCATCCACTGATTTCTCCAAATCGATTTTCTTAAATTCCCAGTATGGACAGTCATTCACAGGATATAGAATGTTCTCTGGTATGGAGGACTACGTTAACAGTGGAAGTACTAGCCGGCTGTGCTGGCGCATAACATACATCATTGCCAAATGTTAGTGATTGGTTTAGAGGTACACCAGTGATGTTAAAGTTCAGACAAGCACCAAACCACCAGGAACTAAATGTTTGCCAACTGCGAATGGCCAGACTGTTTGCATGAATGAGATGAAGTGCAAGAGTCCGGTGAGGACAATGTGGTTTTATCAAGAACATTAAAAACCATGTTGTATGTTGTGCAGGACCATCTTGTATTTCTGATAAAACTGATCCATTCGGGCACCAGTATGACTTCTCTTGTGGTGTTGTATCAAAAGTAACACCAACATCAGTGTCAGGCCTAAGGATGGGACATGATTTTCGAACATTTGTGATGCGTTCGAATAAAGAATAGTAATTTCGAATGCCGTTTTGGCTTACGTTGCTTTCCACTTAAAAAAAAAAAAAAAGCACAGAACAAAATTGAAGGCATTTCCTAGTTCCTAACTTGAAGCCAGTCAACAGAAATACCCCCACCTGGCAAAGTTGCGCCTACCCGTGTGTGCCTGCAACGTCCTTGCCGTTGGAGTAAATTAGCAAAAATCTCCCTTTTTTATGTCATCATTATGGGATATTGTAGTAGAGTTTTGAGGGGAAAATGTATTAAATCCATTTTTGGAATAAGCCTGTAACATAACAAAACATGGACAAAGTGAAGTGACGTGAATACTTGCCGGGTGGACTTTAATACACTGTCAGTGTCTTACAAACAGACAAAAAGCTTTTTTTGGGGGAGAACATATCATGGATTAGCTAAGTCAATAAATATCTTGACCCCTTCAGAAAAATGTCTCAGGTATTTGAGCTTATACATAGACCAAATATTCAAGCAATATTTGATCACAACATGCTTCATGCAACGCGCTAAAGGAACGTTGGAAGAACTTGGCTCTAAACCTTTTAAGACCATTTGCAGATAAAACACCATTCTACAGGCAGGGTACTGAAGATATCAAAGCAGTATATAAAGCAGCTTATACTCTGTGTGCTTGATAGGCAGCTACTTTCATATTACACTCTGCTTCTCACTTTTTCAGTCATGTCTCAGCTTGTATGTATGTGCTTAACACCATCATTTATTTCAGGAGATGAGGCTCCGAAGGCTTCAATGTTGAAGCATATAGTTTAACAAACTCTTTGTATTACCCTTCACAGTGCTGTTGTCATATAAAAGACATTTTTCCTCGGCACATCTTACACTTTTAAACATGAATAATCACTAAATAAACGAAGGCACCCAGGTACCGTGGAGTATGATACGTAAGGGAGCGACTCTCACACTTATCCAGGTCTTTGCAGACCTGTACCTTTCCGGTCTTTCCCACTCTAGTGGCTTCCTCCAGTTATTCCCATTATCCGAGGGAAAGTGAACAGGATCACCACTCATGTAGCTGTCACTGCTGATCATTTTCTTGTGAGCTTCAGCACATTTATATTCTTTCCTGTTTTGCCTCTCGAAGGTAACGTAACAGTATTCTGGTGTCCTTGTCCATCACATTCTTGTTTCAGGTGGGACGGGATAAAGATGTGAGACATGGGGAGATGATTAAAAGATGGATAAGTGGTTTTAGAAGTCTAACTTTAATGTAGCATAAACAGTATTGCTAGTGTTAGTGTCTCAGTTTAGTGTAGTCTATGCATCATTACAGTCTTACTACTGAAGTTAAGTTCATTTAATTTAGGCCATTCAGTTAATACATTAATTAAGGCCATCTATTTTTTTTCTCGATATTCTATTTAAACGTAGTTGAAAACACAGCTGGACGCCCCTCTGGCTAAGAGCCTGCTGCACACTGATTACTTGATCCTAAATTAAATGCTGCTGGTAGAGGTGCAGCAGCTCATTAGCGTTTCTTCTCATACATAAAGCATTAGGCCGAAGTTGCGATTTAAATTTCACGTGGAAGTTTTTGGTAGAGTCTTAACTTTTCCAACTGAGCCACACTGAGATTGTTGCATGAACTACACAGCAAGTTCGTTCTTGCACTTTCTTTACCATAAAGTTCATGGTCAGATAAGTTACTTTGCATTATTGTCAAACCAAGATCATCTGCTAATATGGATTTTTGGAGTGACAGCTACAGGCGACGTTCATTCTGATGTCGCCACTCAAATGACACTTGAAACAGGCAGTCCTGCTGCAGATGTCAGCTTTAGTAATTGCGAGAGAGTTGAACTGACCCACGACCAAGTCTAAATCCAGGCTCAGTTAGTGCAGATGAATGTTGCAGCTCTGTGGAGAGAGATTCTTTCTTTTTTTTTTTTTTGAAGTATGTATGTGTATATATATTATATTTATTTTTAACTTCACAAGGCCTTAAGAACTTGGGTAAAAATGACCTGGGGTTGATGCGTAGGCAGAGACATGGGCGGTTAGGGTTAGAGCTTAAGGCCTTATGAGGGTTAAAGATTGTGTGCCTCTAGTGGTCTTCATTTCTGAAAGCTGAGAGAAAGTGGGACGGGGGGGCACTTGTATCAAAGGGTCACAGGCTGGGAGTCGAACCTGCAACCACTGCAGGACGACGATAGCCTCCTTATATGGGTTGTCACTCCACTGACTGAGCTATCTCGTGGCCTGATAGTTCTCTGTTTGTTTTGTTTTTTGTTTTTTTAAAGTAAGGAGCTATCAAAGGCCCTCATCTCACCCAGGGGCCAACTGATTTTTGGTAAAGTATGTACTGTTCTCCAATTGTACCCTGTTTGCAGTATGTAATTAAATAGTAAATGGACAGTTAACGAAGGTAAAATGGTAAAAAGGTTTTTATTTTGCATTAACAAAATACTTAACACTCGAAGACTGGCTCAATTCTGACCCTCAGACTTTGGAAAGAAGCTGCTGTGTTTTCAGCACTGTCGCTAAATTATTGAAATATCTTAGATAAATTCTTCTTGCCTAGATCAAAAACAGAAAAACAATCCTTAGTAAGACAAGACCAACATTTGGTGCTCATGTGACTTTTGAAAAAGGGAAGTTATTTTATAATCAGCGTCGTCTTATATTTGAGTCAATAATATTGTTTGGGGGGGGGGGGGGGGGGGGGGGGGGGGGGGGGGGGGGGGGGGGGGGGGGGGGGGGGGGGGGGGG
>JBAMYA010000009.1:13394378-13411283 GCA_037176975.1 Arrhamphus sclerolepis
TTTCGGGGGAGGGTTTTTGGCTGGTTTCCAGTGAAGTAAAGGTGGAAAATGAGAAGAGGGGGAGAGATTAAAGTGGTAAGTGGAGGGATGGGGTTTTTTTTTTTTTTTTTTTTTTTTTTTTTTGGTTAAATCGAGCTTTATTTTGGGGATACATTTGCATACTGACATTTCTAACGTGTATATTTTGTTTTACTCATCACCTGAATCCTTCCCTTGTTCTAGTCATCCAAATCCTGTCCACTAGAGGGCGCCCCACCCTCGTGTATGTCCTGACTGGCCCCTCACAAGTGTCTTCTGTTTGGAGGACATGACTTGTCACAAACGGCAGCACCACTGTGCCGCTTGCAGGCTCCATTTGTGCATGCTGTCATTATTCTTTAGAGAAGTGATGTGCTTTGCAACTTGCTGTGGGGGTCCTAAATCCTTACTGTTTGTGGGCCACAGTGCACAAACAGGCTCTTGACTGGTGCCCTTGTTCTGTATGAAGTGTATGCGGCTGCTGAGCCTTTGCACATTGATAGACGGCTCGCGTGTGTATTATGAGGCCGTGGGATCTCTGAAAACGGTGAACATTTTCTATTTTGATATGCATGTGGTCATCTGGGTGTGAGATGAATCAGTGTTTGCTTCGGAGGATGACCTCGCTTTTCCTCAGTCTGCTTAAGACAAGGTTTGACTTTCTGTATGTGACAGTTAGTGTATGGGAACAGCTATATTCTCCTTGCTTGTCATTTTGTTTCCCCCCCAGTTCCTTTTGGAAGTCATGAATACAAAATCAGAAGTGGCTTGTTTTGCAGCTGGTTCACTCAGAAGCTCACGCATACCTATACATATAAAAGACACAGCCCTAGGTTACGCAGGCTTATTCCTTTATTCCACACATGTATTTCTTGAGTGAACTTTGGCTCATTATGATGAGGCTTTTTTTTTTTTTTCTTCATTCGAATGGAAGCAGGAAATCACTGCTTAATCTCAAGGCCTGTCAGTCAAATCTGAATTTCAGACTCGGTCACCTCCACAAATGTACCAACTGAAGCCACAATGGAAGCTCAGTCAGCGTATTACTGTTTTACTACCCATTCTATTTTTGGTTTCTTTATAAGATGTCATTGTCTATTTTTTTTTAAGGCTTATAGTCTTAGTTGGAAGGGACAGAAGACGGAGTCAGAGAGCTGTTCAGTGATCTAAGATTGGAAGGAATTTGCTGGGGGGAGACACGTCCTGACTGCTGGCAGAACGCTGGAACCAGGCTCCCTCTCTCAGAGCTCTCACCTTTTGGCCTCTGAGGCCAAAAGGTTACGTCTTGTGTCTGTTGATACTGTAAAAAGCTTTGTCTTCTTTATGACCACTGACAGGAGACTGTCTGTCTTTCTTTCTGGGAAACCCCATTTGTTCTCATTCTCCGAGTCCTTGCCATGACTTACATTTGGATACCAACAGGGAAAAGAGCTCAGAGGATCTGTGGCTTCAGATTCAAAATAGAACTAAATGACACAAGATTGGTTTTAAACATCTGTTAAACATGGAAATGATGCAGCAGATGACAGATATGCATACGTCTGGGTAACCTCATGATATCCATATTGTGTGTTTCCCAGGGAAAATATCCATATCATTGAGAAAATGAAACAGTAATAAAAGTAAGTATTAAAAAAATCATATAAAGTCATAACAGGGTGCTTTAGCATTATATAAGAGGTCTAAAGGATTGCAGTTCTGCTGATTATATGAAATCTGCATCAACATCATGGTAATATTAAAGTATTAGCATTGTGGTTTATTCTAAGTTGGCCACACCCCAATCTTGCTTACTGTTTTTGCTCAGTTATAATTATTTTTAGATGCACTAAACAACAACAGACTGTCCACCTTGTGTTTTTCACAGTAATTTCTATTTATTTACTTTTAAAGCAACAAGGATGTCTGTTTTTGTTGTCTCCCAATGAATATGAATCCAATATTCTTTTTTTTTTTTTACTTACTTCAGTAAAAACATCAGTATTTAATGTCATTTGCTACATGCTCCACGGTGAACACCAACTTTCTCTGCCGTTTGCCGGGCAGGGCAGGTTGTGCACAGTTGAGCTTTGTGATTGAAATTATAAGCCTGCTGTAGCTGCAACATAAAAGTGGGTTGTGAAACCAAAACAATGCGCTTGAAGAGGTTTTTTTTTTTTTTTTTTTTTTTTTTGGAGCAACAAAGTTCACTGTGAGCAACCCTTTCCACAGTATGTGGTGTTATTTGATCCAGCACTGTAATAAAAATGGGAATTAGGAAAAGGTGGGAATGCATTCAAACTCAGGCTGCTGTCAAACAGCATCTTTAGTTAAAAGATTTAAAAAAAATAAAAAAAAATAAAAAATCTTGATTACCTTAGCTTTTTTGGTAACAATATTGTGTAGACTAAAATTAAAATTTCACAAGAAAAGAGACACGGGAAGAGATTTAAAAAATACATATATATATATATATATATATATATATATATATATATAATATATTGCTTTGGCTAATTAATCAGTCTACTTCAGCCTTGGAAAACCATTGCAAGTGCTGCATTAAATGTTAAAATTACAGTTGGATAAATGTACGCCTTTACACTTGCTGCAAGAGAAGATGCAAATTGGAGCAACATGTCTGTTGCACTGCTCTCTGGGCTATTGACATCCACTTCACACAACTATTCACATTTAAATGTGTTACTGCTTCAGGTTTATGCTCACTGAAAGTAAACAAAACAAAACAGAATCAACAACTGTAAGGCTTGCATGATGACAGTCTGGAGCTATAGCAAAGCTTTCATTTGAATCTAATGCCATGGTTTGATGTATGGGTGTATGGTTTCTGGAACATGACTTTAGGAGGACAACCTCATCTCGGGTCAGAGTGACACAGAACAGGGCTTCTTACAAAATGTTGCAAAAAGCGGGAGGAAAAAAAGACGGCCGAATCGTCTGTGTACTCACTGCATTCCAGGTTATTTATACAGAGAGGGGGGGGAAAACTGCGTAGACTCCATGTCTCTGCTTGGTGAGAACTATTAAATTACTTCTGGATGTTTTTAATTACTTCACATAAATGTTGGAACACAACACTTCTCCAGTGTTTGGGGGTGTGTGGGGAGGGGGGTCTATAATGTTTCACATGTTTAGGGAAGCACTGGCTTGCACTTAATCATGGTGGTCCCTGTGAGATTCTGATGGTGGAAATGTGGCTTTGTGAGAGAAAAGTGAGCATTCCTTCTGCTGGCGCAAGGGAGAGGAAATGGGTAATAAAACCAGGGGGAAAAAATCCTCGGCGGCGTGCTGGAGCCAGTGATTCTGGGATCCACTTAATTGCTCTTAAATGAAAAAGATTTTTTGGCTTCCCATTGGCTGTGTTTAAAGAAAAGTCAAGTCAAATCCCACATGTATACCAGCCAAGTAGTGACTTCTCATCCAGCAGTATGAGCACTAATCCCTCTCTTTCAGTGGTGCCATCGGTAATATTATTATTAATATTGAAAAAGCTGCTGCTCGCAGTCGGTAGACGCCAGAGGAGGCAGAAATTCAGCTCTTTTGCTCATTTACGGAGGCCAGAGAAATCACTGGGGAAGGAGAATATCAATACGAGTTTGTTGAATGTTTTATCTCGGAGCTTTATAAGCCTTCTTACTGACAAATATTATAACAAATAACTGAGTTTGCTTTGGAATTATTGATGACATTTTTTGTTTTTTTTTCTTTAGCTATTTGCAAGGACTGTATTATAACCAGAATGTGAACTAATTTTCTCCATAGCTACCGACAGACATCAGCTTTGAAGGAAGCGTTTGTGTTGTTCATGTTGGCAGAATGTACATGAAAGGAGCACAAATAAAGTAATCAAAAAGCGCGAGAATAGCATCAGTAACTGTAGGCAGTTTTCTGTTTTGAATTGGATGGCGCTAATATCAACTTTTTGTCTTGCTGTTGGTGGAGTGGAACTGCTGTGAAATCATACTAGCACATTATTTTACATATTTAGCTCTTATCAGACTGAGTGTGCCAATATTGCAGACTCCTGCTGAATGGAGCATTTGTACATGCATCACGTCTCCGTGTCTCCAGTCACTGGCCATTTTTGTTTCCTAGTGAGAGGTGCGGGTGTGAAGACGCCACTCATGGAGCCATTAAGGCCTGAAGTGCCACGCCAAGCTGTCATGTCGTGTCAGCTGCTCCTTTTGTACTCATTAATTGTTAAGAGGAGTGTGTCACATCCTGTCAGCCTGACTGCTGGTGTCCCTCTGGTCACCCCTCAATGCCCAGTGCCCGTCGACGCTATTGTGGCAGCGCCGGCCGCAGAAGAGAGGAGATGTGGCCCTGCAGGATGTGAGACAATACTGGGAAGGAAGAGGAGGGAATCCCGGAGCTGTGTGCAGAAGCCCGGTCAGCCGAGTGTCTCTTAAAGCACTCCCATGTGACACCCTCCCACCCCCCTCCCCAGAGGTTAGATTTTGTCATCTTCCACAGATTGTGCCCTTTTTTTTTTGTTTGTTTAGTTTTGCTACTTTATGGGTTTTGTTTCTTCATTTGGCTTCTCTAGCCCTTTTCTTTTTACAATCCACCTATTTTAGCTTTTATAAGTTGTATGTATATATAAGCTCTTAATAAATGGATAATTACTTACTATAATGTAGCTGAGATGTAGTTGAATTCTCTTTTGTGCATTGAACTATCAAAAGAGGCTTAATAATTATTAGAATTAATTATTTTCAGTAGCAGATATATCTTAGTCATGAACTAGTGTAAAGCATTACTGAATATTTATAATGAGAGGCCACGTTATGACAAATCAAAATGCATCTTAAAACAGTTTGGTGATTTTTATTAGAAAAGTAAAGTCTCCATCAGTCCAGTCTCTGCAGCTTCATCCTGTTGAAGGTCACAGGGGACTGTGGCTTCTTGTCACTGGACTAGGGAAGTAGGATGCACCTTGACAGGTTGCCAGTCCATCACAGGGCCTCAGAAACAAGACAAGCGCTCCTGTACTCAGTTTAGAATTACAACCTAAAAAAAATGGATGTATTTGGACTGTAGGAGGAAGCTAGAATACCAGGAGAAAACCCATACAGGCAGAGAGTAGCCAGCTGGCATCTGAACTGGGAACCTTCTATCCGTGAGGTGACACTGTTAACTGGCAACACTGTGCAGCCAAAACAACTTCTCTTTTTTCACCAAATCTATGGAAGTGTAAAAATGACGTTGCCAATGAATCCTGGCATGTCATCTCTAATCAGATGATCAAATTTTTTTGGGATATTTAGTGTTGTTGAACCAGCTGAAAAGATCCCAGATCATAACACTGTCACGTGCTTGCATGATGGGTGCATTACTTCATCCATGACTCTCCTTCTCCATGAATCCAGAATAGAGTAAATCTCGATTCTTCAGGGCGTGACCTTAACGCAAGGGACCTTTATGTTCCCCGTTTTTAAATTTGTGTCACAGAGAAGTAGTTTTCTTTAGGCTGAGCAGCTATTTAGTCTCAATACCTTGAGTTCTCTTTGTGCAGATGGAAATGCTGTGGACTATTAAACATTTCCATGAGTCTGACTGTTGTTTAGCTTTGATTAAACTTCACCAAACATTTATCTGATCTTTGATCACAATGGTTCAAAATTATTATTTTTTTCAACCCCGTGTCTTTAAGGGTGGTTCTTCACAATCATCCTCCCAGCTTATGCATTCACCGTGTTTAACCCAGTTTCAGTTTCAGCAAATATCCTTTGTTGTTTTGTTTTGTTTGCTCAGTGTAGAGGATCAAATAAATATCTTTCACCAAATGATAAAATGGACATAGGGTGATTCTCATAAGTCACATTTAACTTCTACCAATCGCATGCCCTTTGAATTATTAATTATGATAAATCAAATCACTCACAAGTGTTTTCCATGTGCTGTTCTTATTGTCATAAAAATACATATTTTCCTGATGTCATGGAGCTTTGCAACTGTTTGATGGTATAACGGGTTACAACCTGGAAGTGGAAATTCAGGGACTGGATGAGATTTGAACATTTTCCACATCTTTCTCCTGTGTTGTGTAAACTGGCTGCATGTTTAAGTAATTCACTCCTACCGTTTTTTTTTTTGATGATTTCTGCTCAGCTCAGTTGAACAGTGTAAAACTACTCTTTTCATATCAAGATATCATATATCAAGTAACAAAAGTGCAATGACACTGTGGTGCTTTGAGTTAAATTATATGAACAGAAGACTTAAATGCTCACAACCAAATGTTCTAATGTTTACTCTAGTTTCATACGCTGGCCTACGCAAACCTATGCAACTTTTAAAGCTGATTTATTGTGAAACTATCCAGCCAGCTACCAGGTAAGAGGTCCAGAGGGCCAACGAATGCACCGGTGTCTGAGCACGGCAGCGGATACTTCAGAGATATTTATATATAAAAGGGGGGGCAGGGAACACCAGGGTTCTTAGTTATTCTTATTTTAGCACCTGTGCGGCTGACAACGCTCAACAGATGAGTACTAAATGGGCATCTACTGAATGAGGCATGAGCAGTGACAGTAAATTAACACTCATGTGGACGCTGACATCTTTATCATCAATATATCTATCTCACTTTTTTGAAAAGTTAATGATGTCTTGGAAAATCTCAGCTTGACATAAAACGACAAGTTTGCCCTGGAAAATGCTGTAATATGTTCTTGACAGGTGTTCGTGACAGGTTCATACACACCCCTACCACTAATGGTTTTGCTAACATGAGATATCAAATTGTAATAGATATTGAAGTTTTTCTCTTTGGCTGACTTGTGTCTTACTTGCAGTTACAATTTAGTTTAATTATTATTCCTATATAGTTTATTTAAAAGGAAAAAAGAATACTTAGGTTGCTTGTTAGACTTCACTGGTTTGAAGCCTAAATTTGTAGCTCTGGGAAAATGTAATGTAATTGTTAGGAGACATATTATGTCACTTTAGAGTGAACTGGTATGTTCATATTAAAGCAAAGCAATTCTGCAACATCCACATGGTTCCACATGCAATTTCACCACATAGATCACTGCTTTAGGGTGCCAGTAACCATGTCTGTCTCACTCAAAGACAGCTAGAATGCCCATGCTTTGCTATTATAGACCACTGCACAGAAATCAGAGCGAAAGCAGTGATACACTACATGGCACGGATGGAGATTTAATGAAGAAGAATCTGTGGCGTTGGGATGCGGTCGCAGTTTTCTCCTGCTGAGTGGCTGAAACGCAGACCAACCTTTTAAGGTTCTGCCTCTGGCCACTTGAAAACGTGTCTCTCAACCACAAAAGATGATGCACTGAGTTGCAATACAGACAAGCGGGGGAGCAAAAAAGATGTCCAAATATTTCCATGGCTCCTGTGGCCTCCTGCTTGCATAGTCCTGGCATGAGCTCATTGGTGTGCGGCTAGTTTGTGCTCCCTCAGCACTGTTCTTTCCCAGTCTGTAAGTATCAATGTCGACACTAACTAGGCATTGACAAAGTCTTCTGTGCTCTCTTTCCCACCGCCCTCTAAACTGCGGCTTCTTTTGGTATTGAGGGTACAGCATTTCATAATGGCAGATTATATCGTTGCGTTACCTAATGCTGAACAGTGCAGGTCAAGCGCTCAGGTTTGGCTTAATATCTGGAACACTTTACTCACTACAGTGGTCATCTTGAGACACCAGTCTGGATGATGGATACATATGTCATCACTAGTTCTAAAGTGTGCATTCTGTGGTCTTCAATGTGTTTTTAAGTGAGCATACCATAAGAAACTGTTTTTTGTTTTTTTTCATTCCTGTTTAGTGGTTATTCTTTTCAAGATTGGGTCCAAATGGAAAAAAAATGTCCACAAAAAAAAAGAGAGGATCCTGTTTTTGGAGGACCATTCTTGTCAACTGTATCTCAAAAGAGTTGCTCTCTTGTGGTATGTAACCAAAGAATAAATTGACATGAAATGTATTCCTGATAATACAAACTCTGGGAACAGAGGAGCCAGAAATAACTCTCCCAGGCAAGATGTGAAAGAGATTAAGGCTGAACCGATGAAATAAGTGAGTGGAGGCGGGAGGTAGGAAAATGAGATGGGGGTAGGAGGCAAAAGAGGCAAGAGGAGGTGAAGAGATGGTGTCTGCAAGACTAAGTGTATGTGTGTGTCGGGGGTGAAGTGGGGAGGCAAGTCGAAAAGCGAGAACTTTGCCGAAAGGGGGGGTGGTTCTGTGAAAAGGAACTCATAAAAGTCACATTTGTTGGTGATGCATGAGGAAGTGAAGCCAGCTTTGGCACATGTGTCTGTGGTGCTAAATTAACTGTTAACACAAATAATCAAAGTGCAGGGCCCATTGAGCACTGGCGCCAGTGAAATGAGGGGGAGAGGCTGGCTCACTTCTCTGAGAGAAATTGCAGCAGACTAGCGGCAAGTTAGCAGGTGGAGGTCTACCAGGGGCTTTCACAGGATGGAAGTGCTTACAAAACAGACCGACCAGCCTGCTGACAGAGGAAAGCACCGCCGTACTCCTGCTTTCCAGCTATTGTGTGGAAGTGTGCTTCTCTTTTTAGATGTTTCTTTGTAAAGCCTGATGTCTCAGAGTACCAGAGGACATGGCACCAGCAATTACCTCCATGACCAACTGATGGTAATTAAAGTGTCGCTATCCTGACCTTGAGAATTATTTTTTCCCCCCCAAACAACTGACTTCCACTCCTGACCAGGACAGATTGGTGCGCCTTCACATATTGAACATCAGCTAGTGCTTCCTGCACTGCTGATACAAAGGAGCTTTGATGAGAAAACATAATGGCCTCAATTCATCCATCTATTCTCTATAAGAGCTTCATCCTGATCAAGGCCAGGGGCCGCTGGAGCCTGTTGTCAGTTGTCAACAGCTGAAAAACAGGGTACACCTTGGACAGGTCGCCAATCCATCACAGGGACATGCAGAGACAAACGACAAATAACGGTGCACACACACTCACTCCTATAGTCAGTTTACAATAACAGCAGCCTGACATGCATGGCCTTACACTGTACACATAGTCACATTATAGTAGTTAAAACCAAGATATTTCATGTTTTGTCTTAATTATATTTGTTAATATATATCAATTCTTACAAATTAGGTCTCTAATACACACACAAAAATGATATCAGTAATTTAGGGTGTTAAGAGTTAGTTATTAATGAGTTATGATTACGTTAATAAAGGTGTGATGTCAAAATGCTGATGTGCACAGGTGATAGAAGCTATTTAGTGCAAAAAGATGCATCAGCAAAAGTCAAAATAAAAGCTAAGATGTACTGTAAGATGTAAGATATTCAATTTGTCAACAAATGTGAAAGGAAATGGTAGAAATATTCATTCATCATGCTGATATAACTGTATTGTTTTGAGAAGCCTTGATCAAGCACAAGAATATGGACTAGTGCCTCTTTAAACTTAAGCATCTGGGATGGACCATCACAAAGTGGAAACAAAGCCAGAGTCTGTAGTATGGGTTGTCCCCATAGACTGTAAAAGAAGAAATGGACAAATCCTCCGTGACGTTGCCCAAACAAGTGCTGCCAGAGCTGAAATGAGGACTAGTTAGTCAGAAGCTGTCTATCCCACAAATACACGTGTTACAGTCAAGGCTACTGGCATCTGCCCGCCCACACTGGAGAAGCTGCAGAGATGCCAGCAGACACCCACAGCCTGTTTCAAATGTCATTTTGGTGGCGACATCAGAAATGACTACTCCTGCCAGGCCAATCCACAGCCAGTCACAGTAGTCTCTTAGTACAATGAATACAGCACACAAGCAGATCAGAAGTCAACACAATGCTAAGTTCTAAGGATATAAAATGAGTAGTTTGCTATTGGGTATGCCATGTGGTTGGCTGGCTGGCATAAATGTTTAAAAAGTGTACGACCCACACAACTGTCATGGATGTAAAATCCAACTATACAGACTAAACTTATATTTGTACCAGGCTGTAAGTATATTTATCTCTGCTGTCTAGTCAGACATTTTAACATGGAAGTGAATGGGGATTTGCTACAGGACAAGCACTTAGTGGTCAGTCGAGGAACTGCAATTTTCATCACCTATCAGTGAAAGGGCCGGTGTGGCTGTAGGTTTTTCTTCCAACCATGCAGCACAGCTTACTTGTTTCATTCAATCAACTAAATTGTTTTCACTGAAGGTCTGAACCAGTTCAACTGATTGAATGCAACAAGTCAGCTGTGCTGCTGCATGGTTGGAACAAAAACCTATAGCCACACCGGCCCTTTCACAGATCCCTTTGACACCTGTGACCTACTACATTGCTTCCACTCAGGAGTGGGGATGTCGGTGCTTGGTCGTGCCCTTGGCAACAGTTACTTATGATCACAGCATTAATGCTGAAGAACAAATTTTAAAGCATCATCTGTCTGGGATGCCAGAGATGCCTGTGAATTTGACAATGTAATACCAAATTACACATATTTCACAGACAGACTGTGGAAGCAGATTGAGTGGCTTGTGTGTAGTCCTGACCTGTTCCCAATAGAGAATATGTAGAGAGTTATGAAAGGAGAAATATCACATTGACAGCCTTGTGTTTTACACCTCTAGCATTATGTGTTTGAAGAAAGAATAGGATAAAAAGTAATTTCAATTCTAGCTATCCTAAATGTAAGAACGTCAGACTTATAAGTTAAGTGAAAAGGGACAGCGATATTACAAATATATAAATGCTTTAGCATTCCAACTTTTCCTGGTTTGTGTTGCAGACAAAAAATGCAAAAATGGATAGAAATTAAGACATTTATTTTAGGTGAGGAGGAAGAAATATGAAATACTATTAGTTCATACCATACTCATCTACTGCGAGGTGAAAGCTTTGTCAACTGTAGGATATTGTAGTTGGTGTACGTGTCAATCATAAATCTACAGCAAAATATTGAATAAATAAACTGTATTAGTAAGTTCTTTCACAATAATGACTTAAAAAACAATGATTAGCTATAGGAAAAAAGAAATTAAGAGAACTGTCAATTCTTTTTTCTTTTTTTTTATAATGGATAATTTTACTATCATGAAAGGAATGACATTAAACTGTGTTGAAACATAAATAGATCATGATGGAATTCTTGTTTTTGCAAGATTAAGTAAACAAGCTGCATTTAAATTTATGATCAAGAGAGTAATCTTTATCCTTATGAGACCATTTCAGCTCAAGCTCTTCTCTCGCCAAAAAGAGTCGTGAGGGGAAAATAAATACAACAATTTGGAAAAAGTAATACCCTTCAAGCTTTGTGACATCAGCACAAAAGAAGCATGGCCCCTGATGCTCTCCACTTCCCATTCAGCCCACAACTGGGCTGTAGACTGAGGTTGCCTGGCGCCACAGCCATCATGTGTGTCAGTCATCTGCAAAACTCACTGTTTTCCTTAGAGGATGAGCTAAGCTCCTCCTTTAGCCCTAATGATTTATTTTAGACTCCAGCGTCCTGAGACCCCCTTTCTTGAAATCCCAGTTTATCTTGACCATGTTGTTTCAATATGAACCAATCAGCTTAGCCTCCAGTGGAATGTCCCCTGAGATTTTCCTTGGTTTCCCAATAGGCCTATTCATTTTGAGGACACAAGTTTAACATCTGGTTTGTATTAACGCTCCCTTAGTTCTCATCTTGGGTTCAGTCACACAGCAAGGACAGAAGGCTAATCACTCCTTCACACAGTCACATTTAAAGAAATGATTCGCTACCTTGTAAATAAAGCTGATAATGAGATAAAACAGTACAAATAGTTGCCTTTTTTTTGCCAAAGAAGAATGATACAGAGTGGACAAGCCAGATGTTGCCTTCTGTTTTTTTCTTTTTTTATACATAGAAGGGGAAGTTAGTCTGTGGAGACTGTTTAGAAGACTGCAGGAACTTAAACTCAAAAAATATTTGACACAGGACTGGATTAACCATCTACCATCATCCATCACAGGAAAACCTCAAACAGTCACATCAACAAAGAATTACCACTGGAGCCAGTCGGTAAAATCTGAAATCAGGACAAGAGCAAAACCCTATTTTTCAACTGGGAATGAGATGAGTCTCTGCCTGACATAGAAATGCAGTTGCGAGGTAATAATTCCAGCTAAGGACAGTGTGAGTGGGTTTCAGTTTTACACCAACTCCAGTTCTTAACTATCCCTCAACAGATGTTGCTGAGAGAACGATTGAAACATGGTTTCACATTATAAATGTCAGGCTGTGTGAATTTTGCATTTGAACATTTTTCTTCTTTTGCAAACATTTTTAATGCATTAAATAGAAGACAGGAACAGGCACAAAATCAATTGAACTGCTGGGATGAATAATATGAAATGGGAAGTGAAGGCAATACGATAAAAAAAATAAATAAATAAAATCCTGCAGGTGTGAGAGGGGGCAGGACACCCTGGTACAGTGGGCAGTAGTGGTCAGGAATATAGTAGGTGTGGTAAGAACCGGACTAAGAAACTAATCTTGTGAATATGGTGTAAACAATTGCTATGGAAACAAAAGGGAAACCATGAATGATGTTGTTCTTAATGGACCAACCAGGCCAATGCCAATTTAACAACATATTTGAATATTTGTGAAAAGTTACCAGAATAAACAGCCTTAAAAAAACAAAACCAAACAAGAAATGAATGGACCTACAGAGAAGTCCAGATGTTGATCCAAGCCACAAGCAGTTTTTTACTTCACTTTTACTTATTAAAGGTTGGCCTTGAAGCGAGGTAGTTCCCCTGGGAATTTTCCATTCTCATGGATAGTGATTGCCTAAAGTCCATGTAAAAGAACTTCAGAAACGGAAAAAGTTCATACAGCAGCTAAACCTTTAGATTTAGTACAGACTAACAATATAACCTTATTAATTTGGACAGAATCAGGCAAGCTGTCACTTAAAGAATAATAAGCTAATTAGGTATCTTACAGACATGAAAGTGATTTCACTCCACTCATCAATCTTGGAGAGAAAGGGAACAACATATTCCTTTAAAACTATTCACACAGCTTGATATCCCTCATCCTCATGTAACTATGTTTAAAAGTCTCATTATAGTTCAGACCTGGTTTGAGCACATGTTGTTGGTTCACTTCCAAATGTGTGAAAAATTAGGCTTTGTGCCACAGCAGAGTACTGTGCAGATAAATCTCCATGATACCAGACAAGAACACCTTAATACTACAGTAATTGGCTTCCAAGCTCCAAGTGTGTCCAGATGTACCTTTGTGGGAGGTTTGTCCTC
This sequence comes from Arrhamphus sclerolepis, assembly GCA_037176975.1. Taxonomy (NCBI): domain Eukaryota; kingdom Metazoa; phylum Chordata; class Actinopteri; order Beloniformes; family Hemiramphidae; genus Arrhamphus; species Arrhamphus sclerolepis. Next base: position 13,407,639 of record JBAMYA010000009.1, read on the forward strand.
CGTGAGAGCACACACTGATCCGGCAGGTGCACGACTCAGGTAAAAGCTCATCTGTTGACAAGACTCCACTTTCCCTTCCAGTTTCTCCCCACTACGAGCATGTCCTTTTCCCTCTCCCTGCCTCTTTCTCCCTTTATCATTGCTACTGCCCTGGAGTGCTGTGTGTAGAGGGGATGTCAATATGTATTGCTAATGAACAACTAGGAGGAGAAACAGGCAGAGGGCTTTAAGTCTCTTATCTGGTTGTTGCCAAAGTTTTCTTTTTAAAAAAAAAATGGTTTGAAGCACCCTCTCAATTAGGAAGTACACAGAAAAATGCCGTCTTCTGGCTTCAAAGTTAAAACATGCTCACTATCAGCCTTATCATATGAGCATCTCAGAGGAAAAAAGCCTTGTCCTCTCAACTGTCTCTCTGTCGGATGGAGTTCCTGTTTAACCTAACAGAGCCTTTGACTTTATAAAAATGAATTATGAGCTTGTTATCCTTTGTTTTTGTTTCCCCAAATTGCTTTCTTGCTATTCATGACACAGCCCAGACATATTATTAATGTCTGCTTCATTAGTATTTATATTGCTTAATCCCTGCCTGTTGTCACAGTGGGGGGAAAAATAAGATTTACAGATAATATCAACAAATCCATCCTATTTGTTTTAAATCACATCACTTGTAGTGAATGACACAAATTCACATGCCTGATGTGGCTTATTGTTTATTTTCACAAATAGCTTTACAGGAGAAGATTTATACACTGACACATTATACACTAATGGACTACATTTGAACTCAGGCCAGTGCCAATTTTACAACACATTTGAACATTGGTGAAAAGTTACCAGAATAAACAGCCTTGAAGAAAAAAAAAAAAGTTTGTGCATCTGAATTTCCTCTGAACGCCCCTCGTGATGCAGCCACAATCAAACCTGGGCTTCCTGCATGGTAGGTAAAAGCAATAAGAACTTCAGCCATGCCAGCAGGAAAAATGCAGTGAACTCTCATAAACCCATATTTTATTCCCAGTAGAACAAATCAGATTTAATCTTACACTTTGTACCGTTTCATGAAAAATATGGAAAATATTAGTTCATCTTGACATTGATGGAAGCAACATATCTATTAAAACAAACAAACAAAAAATAGCTGGAACAGGGGAAAATAAAGGGTGAAAAAACAATTGGCACAAATCAAAACCAAATTAACAACAGATCAATAACATGACTGGGCATATAAAAAAAACATTGCAGAAAGGCAGAGCCTCTTAGATGTAAAGATGGGCACCACAATCTGTGATCCTACAAAACATGATATCATCAAAAGATTCAGAGAATCAGGAGGAGTTTCTGTACACAAGGGACAAGGCCAAAGGTCATTGTGGATTTGTGCGATCTTTAGGCCCTCAGGCGGCACTGCATTAAAAACAGGCATGATTTTCTACTGGACATCACTGCATGGGTTTAGGAACACTTCCAAAAATCACTGTTTGCTGTGCAATCCACAAATGCAAGTTAAAGCTGTAGAAGAGGTCATGCGAACAAGGTCCAGAAATGCCGCCATCTTCTTCGCTGGCCCAAAGCTCATTTCAAAAGCCTGAGGCAAAATGGAAAACTGTTCTGGACTAAAGAGGAGAGGGACCATGCAGCTTGTTATCAGCAGCTGAAAAGCCTGCATCTCTGATGTTATGGACTTGCATTAGTGTCTGTTTACTTGGGCAGTTTACACATCTGGAAAGATGCCATCAACGCTGAAGAGTACATGGAGGTTTTAGAGCAAGATCTACTCCAATCCAGACATTTTCTTTAGGGAAAGCCTTCCATATTTCAGCAAGACAATGCCAAAACACATACTGCCTCCATCACAACAGCATGGCTTCATTAGAGAAGATTCTGGGTGCTGAACTGGCCTGCCTGCAGTCCAGACCCTTCCCCAACAGAAAACATCTGGTGCATCATAAAATTAAAGATCCACCAACAAAGGCCTAGGATAGCTGAACAGCCCTGACAACAATGGGACAACATTTGTCTCCTAAAACTCCAACTGGTCTCACTCCCCAGACATTTACTCAGTTACGTATGGTGGCTGAGACGTCTCAGACAACGATAGCCACAACACAACAGCAAAAGCGTTACAACGCTGTTTGTGAATAAAGTCTTTAGTATTCAGGATTTCAAAACTGGCAACATGTTCAAGAGTTTTATTTTTTTTAAATTTTCATGATAAAAAATTATGTCTTGTAGTCTGAGGAAGTATTTTAAATTTAAACGATTGAAGATTAAATCTTCTAGTTGGGCTAAAAATATTTTAGTTTACTCATGTTCCAAAAGTTAATGAACCAATTCTTTGTCCCCACAAAAGTAGCATTTTTGATTTTTTTTTTTTAACCTATATTCATATATTTAGATAATATAGAATTAACAGGACAAATCTTGTGAAGAATTTTATTAAGTAGAGTATTTATTGGGTAGAAGCCAAGCTTAATGCCGATCTCCGAAATGTAAGATTGCTACAGGAACTCTTCCAGTGGAGTGATTCTTCTTTGTGATTTAAATATTTTCCAGATGTTTGATATTGCATTTTTTAGTTATGTACATAAAATATGTCCTAAATTACCATTTCTAAGTAATTTAGGTTCATGTGTCTTGTAAGAAACAAAGGATAAATGACTTTTAATATGTGTGACCAAATCATGAGGAATAGCCTTTATCACAAGCTTGAAGCTCTTCACGATTTAATTCTCTTATGGGCACTGGTAAACCATAACATGTCAAAAATTGTTCAATGTTACATAACATTAAGGTATACGTACAGATAGTTGTACGGTGATGTCAGCTAGGTTAGGGCAGATTAGCATCTCATTTAATCACCTGGTGACAGGTTATATCATGCGACATTACTGTACGTCCGACCAGTCATATTTAGTGAATTCATGTGGCTGTCAGTCTAATTATACTTTGTTTTATTACAGATCACAATGTTCTGGCCTTTAGTGGATTTGGCTTAGTGCCACAAACGAACTTCTGCTGTTAGTGTGGGAAAAAATATCAACTTCATTTATACAGACAATGCACCTGAACAAGCAGGCACAAGGGAGGGTAATGTTATAAAGATAGTTCAGTTTTTACTGGGCTTCGGCTCACCACATCTGTATTTACTGTATGAGTATAGGTCATTAAATTACCCGAATGCCAATTTAAAGAGCAAGTCTTAAGAGTTTTATAGATCCAGAGTTCTCTTGGACTCATTAAATCACTTTGTGTATATATTACTTTGTACAGTTCATTTACCTTTTGGTGATAATTGAAAACAAAGTGTATGAATGCAGTGCATGTTGTAGTCTCTTTTATAATGCCCTGAATTCTACCACTCTTGACACTACAATTGTGGATGAACTTGTTGCCAAGTATTTTAGAAAGGGCCACAGTTATGAAATAATAGACTTTCTGGCCACCAAGCACGACATTTCATTGAGTCTTAGCAGTCTAAAAAAGAAGAGTACTGGATGCAAGCCTGACCAGGAGAACTAACTACAGTCCAATTGCTGTTGTGTGGGCAGCAATTAGTCAGGAACTGAAGGGATCGGGCCAGCTTTTAGGTTACAGAGCAATGCTGCAGACTGTCAAAACAGAAATACTCTCTTGTAGTCAGAAGAG
>JBAMYA010000009.1:13411383-13427107 GCA_037176975.1 Arrhamphus sclerolepis
ACACACACACACACACACACACACACACACACACACACACACACACACACACACACACACACATATATATATATATAATATGATCATTTTGTCTTTAGTTGTCATCAAATAATCACCATGAATAAAAGGTTAGCATTAACTGTTTGAAATAATTTTATTTGTATCATGCTCCCACTTCTGCGAGTAAAGACATGTCCCACAAGGATCTAGCAGTGAGACTGGATGTACTGATGCATCCATATTCCCATCTAGGATTCTTGAATAATTCTTCTACTCCTTCTAAATTAAAAATGAATAAATAAAGTGTTGTTAAGTGAATCCAACCAATCCAATATGTAATTTAAGTATTTAGTGGCAGGTCAAATACTACTTACAAGAAGAAAAAACAAAAACTTTGAAACAGTTGAAGATGAAGTATAAAACATATTTCAGACAGATAAATGTAACAGGCTTGGTTGGATTCACTTTGAAATATTTCGCTCAATTGGAAAAAAATAGAAATACTTCAAGGAGCTTAGATAAATAGATGCAGTTAATGCATCCAGTCACTCAGGTAAATCCTCAGGGACATTTCTTTACTCACAGAAGTGGGAGCAGGATAGAAATACAATTATTTCAAATAAACAATGATACCAACTTTTAAATCATGTTGATTATTCTATGACTTTGTGGGGAATGGAAAAAGAAAAAAAAGGTATATAGAGACTAAGTGCATTTTTAAAAAGAAAAAACAAAACAAAACAGGGGGGTGGGGGGTAGGAGTAGGACCCCTTTTCTCTCAGTTCTGCTTAATTTACTTTTTAATGTCATATAATAGGGTATGTTCAGAAAACTGACATTTGCAAATCAATAATATAATTAATAATCCAAGATGTTTCGTGCGAAGTATGGACAAACTCTGGGTGATAACTGTGATGCACGCAATTAAGATCACAGTTTTGTGTTTTAACTGAAAAAGACCTAGAAAAGTACACCTAAGGCTATTAAAAAATAATCAGGGCCTCACGAGCACAAATCATTGTTGATTTGTTCACATCTTCAACATACTTTAGTGACGCAAAATGCGGCAATTCATCGTTCACGTGTCTCGAAACGTCGTTATATGATCGACTGTCTAATGAAATTGATCTTGTTTCAGCCTCATGAAGGAGATGTTTAAGTAAAACTGCTCTAGTTACCATGGTAACAGACTCCGAGTATGAGTTACCTCAGTTTCTCAAACAGGATCAATTGAACTCTCTGGCTCGGAATTAAGTAAGATCCCTTTCCGAACAGGAAAAACTCCGAGTTCCTCGCATTCTGGTTCAACATACTCGGGAGTTTCTACATAACCGCTTTGTGAAACTGACCCCTGTTAGTTAGCTGAAGGAGCTAACGTCACTGCACAAGTATCTGCATAACGTGACGTTGTCTAACTTTATACTGCAAATCACACACATGTAACTGTGCGGACAATGGACAACATGAACCATTTCCGACAGGCACATTGTAATTGCGGATAACGTTCTTATGCAAAATATTACATACCTTCCAAGTAGGTAAGATGCGCCAAAGATGTTTGAAAGAGAAGCAAACTTCCGTTTCCGTTCACTTCCGTTTTGCCGACTTGGTTCGACACACAGGGAGCGACGTCGCTCCCTCTCAATTCATTTCCTAAGGAACTCGGGCGATGAGGTGACGCTCGCTTGCCTCCTGCAGCCAAGCGACCGGCGAAATTCGTGCATGTGAATTTTCGAGCACGTAGACGTGCACACGCGAGCGAGCGACGCGACACAACAAAGTTGAAAATTTTTCAACTTTTGTTGCTGTTGCAAGGCACTTAAACCAATCAGCGAGGGTTTCATTGGCTGACCAATGAGCGGAGAGTATGCTACACTCTGCAGTAAACCACTTTCAACCAGCAACATGTAGGAAAGTGTTTTAGCTGTGTTTGACTTTCCCATTTTATATAACATTTAACATAGTGATTATCGAGATACACATAAAAAGGCAGCCGAATGTCTGGATCAGCCTTGAGGTCCACCATCAAATGATGATATTCGCCATGCTGTTTCCTTGTTTGTAATATAGGATGAACCCAAGTCTTTTTCTTTTATAGAGGAGACTTAAGTGCAAGATTTCTGTCAGTTCCAGTAAAATCATTTGGCTCTTCATCATTGCCTTGTCTGACACAGACTGCTTTGAAAATGTCAAAATCACTCCAATTTCATAACCAATCAAATTACTTGAATACAAATGACGCAAGAGCACAATTCGCAACACTGTCGTCACTATCGTGTCCCGTGTGTTGGGTTTCACCACCGGTGGCAATAAGGCCATTTGTTGTTGTTTTCTCGCTCCCTGTGTCGAGCCCCTTAGGTTGCAACACTTTTGTTGTTGTACTGTGGTGTTTGCTGTTGTGTTGTGGCTTTTCATGTTGCCTGAGACGTCTCAGCCACTGTAGAATATGTCTTTATGTTTAGCTGGGAATATAATATGAGGTTTTGAGATTTACAAAAGTTTGCATTCTGTTTCAATTAACATCTTTACAGTTTCCCAACTCTTTCAGAATTGGAGTTCAACATTCACAAAAATATGTGCATTAATAATCTGTCTTGTTTACTTAAGTTTAAGAACATACATGTTAAGGTTACTCATTCATTGGCAATAAGAGTGTGTCAGACCTCATATGAAATCCTGGCCATACTCAGGCTATGGCGTCTCTCTGAAGCCCAAATATTTCAACCTCTGACCTTTAGGGAGGTTTGGTTTACAGCCAGAGTTAACAATGCTGATAGCATGCTGAGAACATGCCCATTTGATCTGAGGGGAGAGCATACTCAGGACTGTTTTACAACCAGTGTCAGTTATAATCCCGCAGATAGCTATGCACATATTTTGCTCCCCATTTCCATGAATCTGTACTGACAGCTAACATCTAAGAAGGTATAGTTGAAACAAAAGCAGAGCATGCAATTTTTTATGATTTTTTTTCAAGAAATTGTAAATGAAATACACATTTAGTGGTGCGTCTTAGTCTCAGAATCAGTTATTGTTAAGAATGTTAGGCGTTGCAATATATTTCATTGGTTTATATACACAAGCAATTCTGATCATGAGCCACTGCGTATCAGCTTCTGATCATTTAAGCCAATGATACGAACACCAGCCACAACTTTAAAATCACCTGCTTGATTATAGTTAGATCCCTCCAAAACAGTTGGTCCTGACCAGTCACTGCCTGCACTCCAAAAGTCCTCCGAAGGTGTTCATTGGTATCAGGCACCAAGCTCTTGGTTTCAGATCTTTGAAGTCCAGGCAGTTATGAGGTGTAGCCTCCATCTATCGGACATGTTTTCTCAGCCTGTCACACAGATGCTTGATTGAAATGAAATCTAGGGAATCTGGAGCTGGAGCCAACTTGACATCTTTGCCATTATTCCAGAAAACATTCCTGAACTTTTTTTTTCAATGTATTTCTCTCATGGCCAATATTAATTAAGATCTTCGTCTTTTGGGCGACAGTAGCTCTTCCGTGAGACTCGACCACACATGCTATTAGCAGTGGATGCTCATAACTCTGTTGTAGGTTCACAGGTTGACTTTTGCTGGGCCACATTCACTAAGTCTGAACTTGTCACAAAATGCACGTAGTGAAGCTGTGACTCAGTTTCAAGCCATCAGTTGTTTCTTGTCAAAGTAGACTACTGCCCATTTTTCACATAGCCAACACATCAGTTCCAAAAATTGTTCAGTATTTTGGCTTATCTATTTGGACAATGGTTTGGTTTCAGTTTTGTTTGAAAACCATGGCATCATATCAATATATAAAACATACAAACAAAAAACAAAACAAAACAAAAGAAAGAACAAGCAAACCTTGCCCACTCAGTTTAATGGAAAAAAAAAACAGCTGTGTGTGGCACTGAATAAATGCACCTAAAAAAACACCAGTGTGATCTTTTTTGTGCAAAGGTTTCATGATTGGCCATAATGTCTGCATTGACACAAAAGAGCATTGTTACAAGAAATTGAAAGCAAAAACAATGGAAAAACTATAAAACTATGTGACACAAATATGAGCATAATAATCTTGAATGAACTCAACATTACTATGTTCATATTTTTGTCACATTTTCCTATGATGAAGCTATGTTTTAAAAAAAAATTCTTATGCTCTAATCATGTGTCCAGTGTAATTTATTTTAAGCCACTGATGAAACAACTAATTCAATAAAGAACGTCTATCATTTTGGTGGTCAGAACCCTGGAAATGCACCGGCAAGTAACAGCATAACCCTCGGCTGATGGTAATAAATAGAGTTGTAGGTTAATTCCATTTCCCTCTCAACTTTTTTTTCCCCCTCCCTTAAATGTAACAAAACCCATTTTGCACTTCTGACTGACAACAATATGATGCAAAGCTGCTCCTGGGTCTCGCTTTGTAGATAATCTGTCTTATTGATGGCCCAAACTACCCAACCTTCAATTTGATGTCACAAATTTAAAATTGAGGGCACAACAGACAGATGTTATTTAAGAAAAAAAACCCATCTAGTTTCCAAAATGACTGTTTTATAATGTTCAACACAGCTGTCTCTCACTAATAACAAGTGTAAACCTTCTGGCACACATATTGTCTGACCAGTTTTGGTTTGGTGTGAGAGCATGTTGAGGGATTCCTCTCTTAGAGCAACAACATGGCAAAAGATGTGTTGTGCAGATATTTGAGGAAGAAGCACATTTGTATTTCAATGACACATTTCCTTTAACGTATCTCTTCAGTTACTTTACCAGTACTGTGTATCAGCAAATTGTATTTTCCTTTTCAGCAACATAAATCACTTAAAAGAGCAGCTTGAGTGCACCATAAGTGTAAGCATAAAGCTGTACGGTGCTCTGTTGGAATCACAGTTTCTGTCTCTTTAACTAATGTGCTCAAGTATAATGGTGGATTCTGCCAGAATTCAGTTTCTTGATAAGGTTCTGCAGCTTGTAGAAGTTGATGTCACAGCGCAAAATATGTCAGTGCTGCCACTTATAAAAACAGCTCTTACAGGCCATTTAGTGACAGTAACAACAAAAATGGAGAAGTTAACATTCTGTCTTATTTTCTGCAATTACTAGTAATTTCTAGAGACTAGAGGCAGTTCCATGTACTTTTTTTGTTTGATGATTCCAACCCACATGCTTTTCAGTGTCTGTGGGGGAGACACAGAACTGCAAATTGCTTAAAAGCACAAATATCTTTTCTTATTTATTTATTTATTTATAAATTGAGGGACTTCTTGTAGAACCTTGATCAAGTTAAAAGTAGCTATTTAAATGAAAACTATATCATCCTGGCCAAGACAAATGTCCTGTTTTTTAGTCTTCAGTCCTGAGATGCACAAATCTGTTTTGGGCCCAAATCAGTCTTGTTCTAGTTCTCTACTAATTTTTATAAAATGTGCATATTTTTTGCATACTTTTGCAGACATGAGCACAATACTAAATAACATATCTTAGTAAGGGTTCTCCCTCCCCCCCCATATAGGTTTTAGAGCAGAGAGAGCTGATTTTCCAGCTGGATGCAGATTGAACAACAACAAAAGAACAGGGTGCAACAAGATGACATAACCTTAGATGAGATAACCTTTGGAAAATGTCATGGAAATATGGCCCTTGTAGTTATTTTTAATGCATTAAATTGAGGGATGTTATAGTCTCCTCTTTGTGCTACAGAGTTTTTACTTGCTGTAGACTCTTTATCTCAAGTACCATGCCTAAAGAAACATTTTTTAAAATGACATTACTAATTTTACTTTCAAATGAAAAAGCGAGACAGAAAATTGTCTTTCAGATCATGTAAAGATAACTACCCAAAAAACGAGTGAGCCAGACTTGGTGAAAAATGAACGATCCTCCTGAAAGTATAAATTCAAGCTTTTACATTTCTGTTTGTGAATGTGTTATAAGGTTTAGTCACCTCTGGAAAGGCTTGTATGTGCATGTTTTTAATTTGGGACAATGCAGCTTTGTTTTTCCTACTTCTAGTCTTTATGCTTGCCCAATCAGCACCTTATTTACTGAACATAGAATCATTAAAATAATTTTCTCATATAAAATAAGTATGCTTTTGAGTAGTCCATGCACTTTCCTTTACATGATAAAGTAGGGTATTCACACATCATGCTGAATAATGACTTGTTTTGGCACTCATAAAGTATATCTTTATTTCACAAAACAGAAAGAGGAACAAAAAAGCCCTCAGAATGCCTGGAGATAGATAGATAAAGGCTATGATGCCCACATAACATGCTCAAACTGAATTCTTTTGCACACACATAACATATGTAAGTACAAACAATACCTGAGTGAAAGAGTTAAATGACAGAAAACAAAAACTGTTTAAGTTTTATGGCTGCTTTATGTAAAAATATTGGTGTGTTCAGGATTAAAATAAAAGGTAGAATCACTATGGATTAAGTTGTATGTTGTGCTGCTGCTTTAACAAACATTTTGGACTCCTATTATAGATCCCCAGAGTGGCACAGCTCCACAAAGTACTAAATAAATCCTCTGTAGATAACCACTGTGGCGTCTGGTCTCTGGATTTGGTTGTGAGTGGTTCATATCTATGCTCAGTCGTAATCATTTGAAAAATATGCTTTTTGCGTGAATTATGCTGTAATGCATGAAATGAAATTACAGAGATAAGTTGATGTGATATTCAGAAGCCACGTTGCATAATGTCTTTGATTCTGACTTCTGCTGACGCCTACCAAAACAATCTATGCAACAAATCTCATGGAACACCACAAGGAAAAAATAATGGTGCCTTTTTGATCAAACAAAACTTTGTGAAAATGAACCTAATAAGCTCTAAGTGTCCATTAAGAGGGCTCCACATAAACTACCTCATCCCAGACTCTTTTACTACACATTTATTTCCCAATTAGCAGTAATCCTATGAATGGCTGGCTAAAGATCTTGCCTCCCTCTCTGGGATAAACCACAATTAGACACATTGTGCTGAATTAGAATTGTTGAGCCTAAAGTCGCACTCCTGTGAGGGCCACTGTTTTATTTGTCACCTGGGAGCCCTGTTCTGAGGCCAGGTCACAGCTCCACACAGCAGGGACCCTGTAAATCGCCTGTTGCTGCCGCCTGGGCTGACCTGCAACAGGGCTGCCATTCAACCATCTTATGAGGAATGTCTCCTGCTCAAAAGGAGGTGGGGTGGATGGGGGGTTGAACGGAAGATGTGGTTTAAAGGGAACAGACAGATGAACCGTGTGTGGACAGTGTTTCCTTTGAAAAGCCATTGAAAGAATCCTTTCACCGCGACTGTGTCAGCTGATTACGAGCCCTTTGACTCTTTTCTCTGAAGTTGAATGTGCTGCAACACTTCAACCTCTGACACTGCTGGATAATATTCTATTGTCTCCATATTTACCATTCTGTTGCACTGAAGGAAAAACAGATTTTTTTGGCCTCATTGCTTTTCAGATTTGTTGAGTTTTCACAACAAATTTATAAAGCAATTTGTATTTCATCCAAATTATCCATTTACACATAGTCAGTAATGCTAGTACTTATTGTGACCTCCCTCAAAACCAAGCGGATGTAACTCTTTATAACAAATGTCCCATACAGGTGATTGTAATTATATTAGTTCAGATTATATTTAAGTTTTAGAAAGCCAGGTGCCTGTATTTCATGTTATTTTCTGAGACTGAAAAATAAATATGTAGGCAAGCAGTAAGAGCTTTGGTGACTTTTTGCACTTTGGACTATGACCATCAATAAAACCTGCAAGGATGATGACATACATGCATACAAAACACTTGGACTCATACCAATGTAAAAAATTCAATTTGAGGTAAGGAGATTTTATACTGATGCATTTTTACTTCAAAAAAAAAAGAAAAAAAGAAGAAGAAGTTGTAAACACTAGAATATGTTATTATTAGCCTATTTATAGCAGCATCCTCTGGCTTAAGAAATATAGTTAAGCACAGCAATGAAGTAATGAATTTAAGGTTGTACTTTACTTCCGTTCTATTAAGCTGCTTCCTTCTACTTCTGCTCTACAACTCCAAGGAAGCTACTTTTGTTTTTACTTCACTATACATATTTGACAGCTTAAAGTACTAGTTACTTCACAAATTAACATTTGCACACACACACAGGGTTCATTTGATGATCTGCAAATGAATCCTAACATTGGTTTGATGACAAAATTGTAGGTATATATACATACACAGATTAAAAAAATTGAACTCATTAGCAAGTGAATCATACTGTCTGTGCTTGAGAAAAGATTGTCTTGAATTTTAATGAGTTTAGGTCTACATTTCTCTTTTGGTCCAGATGTATATTTATTTAAGTGCATTAATAAACCACATACATTGACCTCTAGATTATTCAGGCGATGGAACAGTTCTTCTTCAAGTACTGTTTTTGTTTTTTTTCCTTAGACCATATTTCATAATGTTCTAGTTGTCAAATTAATTAAGTTCTCAGATAAACATTATGAGAAACACCTTATTAGCATTTGGAAAAATGATTGTAGTGTTATTCCCTAAATCTCCCTCGACAGGAGCGAGAGCAGTAAGAAGAAGAGAAGAGAGAAAAAAAAACTGAGGTGATTATAAAGGCCAGACAGGATTTCTGGCTGAAGATGGAAAAATGGCAAGAAACACTCAGACTGGCTCTCTGTGCAGCCAAAAGCACCGGGACTTGTGCGTCATCAAATTGCCATGAATGTTGCCAGTCTCAATTGTAGGGTAACATAATGAGTGTGCTTTGCTGTAATAACAAATAATTGCAATTCTAATGGCATGCCATACTTGTCTTCAGCTCTCTATAGTTGCATCATACCTCCTGCTGTTTTTTTTTTCTTTATTCAACTTATGAGTAACGTTTCAGGATACTGAGACTATATCACGCTGTACGTGAAACAGTAAGGACTGCAAAACATTTCAGTAGCTGTGTGAGTCTGTGATTACATTTTTTCGCTGTGCAGACCCCCTGTCATCAGACCATTCTCAATTATTCAAGTATAACTGACAGCAAAAATAAGGGCAAAAACTTTATGAAGAGTTTCTTAGTCAGTTGATGCTTGCCTCCAGCAAACTGTGACAGTGAATTGCCCATGACTGGATCACAATTAGCTGTAGCCACGGGGGGGTGAATCTTAACAATGCTGTACTTTTCCTCTTGTGGTTCCATTTTTATGGCCATCCAAGCACATGATTTCACCTCTTTTTTTTGCATTTATAAGGCACATAGTTGGTAAAGATGACGTGACATGAAGCATAAAGATAGACATATAAAATGTGCATATAATTTAGTATTCAGGTTTGTTATGATTCAATTTATGTACTTTGGAAAAGTATATAACAAATTGCTTCCATCACAGTCAGGTGTCAGACTCACAAGTGACTCAAAGATACTGCAACCTGCCATACCCAGCAAGAAGTGTAATGAAATGGCATGCTCAGGTACTCTGTGCCAGTGTGTGGTTGAACTTGTGTGTGTTACCGGATGGAAGCAGCGCAGTCACAGTCAAGAGTTGAAAGGGCGAGGGAGGTGGTGGCAGGAGGGTGGCGTGGGGCAGTCAAGGATAGACCTCCAGTGTTTGTGAAGGGAGGGAGGCCGGCCAGCTCGGGTTCTTGGGGGACTTCGGGTCTCGTGGGCTGGCTGGGAAGAGGGGCAGTGGTTGTGGTGGTGGTGGTGGGCAGGAAGGTTTTCTAACCTAGAGACTGTAACTCATTGTAGCCTGACTCCACTGGCTTGGGTGGCAAAGATCATGAAGTCCTGGACATTCATCAACCTGCCGAGGAGAGCCGACTGACTGGAGCCAGGTCCTGTTTTCTTCCCCCTTCTTCTCCCTCTCGCCATGTCAGTGGGATTCAGTGCGACTTTGCCGAGGCAGCCGCCCTGAGGAGACAGACCCGGGTCAGTGCAAATAATCAGGCCTCTGACGCCTGGCCTTGTTACTGGGCGGAGGGGGGGGGCATCACAGGGTTGAGGGTGGGGGATCCCAAAGGAAACCAGGGACGGGACCCAGGGAGTGAGTCTGTCTCTCAAAAAGGAAAAGGTCATGATGTGGACATTCCTTAAGTGATATAACAAAACAGTATGTATGTATATATACATACATACTGTTTTGTTACGTGTGTGTGTCATACGAATAATTGCTAAATCCACAGTACTCAAGAAGTACCTGGATGGTATGTTACTTCTGGGAAAATTCCAATGTGCAGCTGACAAACAAAGGAAGTGCCTTCGACAGTGTAGCTGCCACTGCTAAAAGGAAAAGGAATGATACCCTCATGTTTTGAAGTATGTGCAGGAAACCAACAGCAGTCTCTAGCCAGACGACCTGAAGCTTTGAGGAGAAGAGCACAGGTCTGACAGTGAAAGCTTGTCCATTCACAGCTTTAACAGACACCAAGCATGACGTTGAAAGACACACTCTTCATTTGAGGGCTTCTTTCATAGCTCCATCATGTTTGTTTCATTTACAGGTGAGATGGGATTCTGCAGAGCCTGGAAACGGAGACTCTTAAAAAAAAAAGAAAAAAAGACAGTGTTTCCAAGCAGTGATCTAGTTTGTTTTTCTTTTTTTTTTCTTTGAGTAACCTAGGTGCGTGGGCTTTACCAAACAGCCAGTGAAAACATTTCTGCCACGACACCTATTTGTAGTTCTTTTTGAATACAAACAGAAAAATGAAACAGAGAGTGGTGTTGCTGAGAAAATATAGTCTAGAGATCACATTTTCTGAGAGTTTCATGAAGTTTACACACAAAACTTCACACACACATATTTGTTCATATTTCGGGAAGCCTTTATATATATATAAGAAGTACCTGCTATACATATATATAGGTATATATATGTGTATGTATATATATATATATATATATATATATACACGTATGTATATACACACACACATATGTAATACATATGTATGTATGTATATAAGTATGTATGTGTATGTATATTTGTATGTATGTATGTATATGTATGTATATATGTATGTATGTATGTATGTATGTATATATATATAGCCAGGTCCAAGTGACATTTAAACACACTAATCACTCCTGGATTCAATTCGCACACAGAAAAATATTTTCAGTTTCTCCTCTTATGCTGATAGCCTTGCCGTGCTGCCTACCCATAATGTGCATCTTGTTGCCTGCCTATTTGGTGGAATATCCATATTGCATAGTTTACAAATGATGAAAAAAAAAACACTTTTGGGTGAATTAACTGAGATGAATCCCTGAAACAATCTGTTCACTACAAAGCTGAGCTGATCTAACAGCCAATGTAGCTGCGGAACGGTTACAATTATAAAGCAGCTGCCTCAGGATGAGTGATCCATTCAGTGACCGTACTAATACAACTGAACACCAACAGTAAAAAAAAGAGTCTTGAGTGAAAATCAGTGGATTAAGCTGCCAGAATCAGGCTCAGTGAGTCCAAGAGTAATGCCAAACTGTAGACCAGTTAAAAACGAGTTGCACTCACATAGCTTTGGTCTATGTGCAGGAGCTGAGCTGGTGTGCCTCGGTATATCTGTTGGCTTTGTGCTTGTTTATGTTTGTACCTGACTGAGTGGCTGCAATGCATTTCTGATGACAATTATGATAATGTCAAGATTTTTAGGAGGATTTTGAAGCACTTGTCATGGAGACAGCACCGAATCAGGAGCCAAATCACAAACTGCCATTTTTCACTTCAGAGAATCTGATATGCAGTCAGAGCTCTGATCAAGAACTGGATGAACTGGTGAACAAATCCTCTGTACAAATCTTTTTAATGAACTGATACTGGGGATCCAGTACACTGAAAAAAGCCCATCACTGGGCGCAAGCAGCACGAAGGGAGTGAGCGAGTACATGCGAAGAGATGATGCAAACGGGAACGTCAGTTAATATAAAACTGAATGTGTCATATCTGTGTCAAACGTTAATGACAGTCATTAAGCAAAGGAAACGTCTGGAGACTCATACTGAAGTCAACTGGAGAGATGCTGAAATGTAAAACCCTCCTAACTTGACACCACTTCCAGCCTCATTTGGCTCCGCTTGGCTGCTCAGAAAAGTGAGTCCAGAAATGAGCCAGAGCAGCCTGGATTGGCTCTGTTAAGTACTAGAAGTGACAATGGGAGAGCAGTTGGTCTGGCTTGGCCTCAGTACGCTTGGCTTTGGCTCAGTAGCGGGAAAGTGACCCCCAAGTCCAGGGAACAATTTTGTTCATTCACGTTTGCGAAGGAGATATTTTTTTTATTGTGACCAGTTCAATGCTTCAATACAACTAGAAAATTGTGTCATGCAATTCAGGGAATTCAGAAACAGTGCAATATCATCTTTTAAATTCATGTTGCTTTCTGTGCATTTACTCATCACAACACACAGTTCTACAAGACTGAATTTTGACCAGCCAGGTTGGTGATGTTTCTGTGTCCTACGCTCTCATCATGCAGCAGAACCCAACTTTCATAGGCTGCACTGGGCTCAGTTCTAAGTTTATGAATGTTCTCTTCATCTTGTTATTTATCTATTATTTTTATCATCTGAAATGACATTTTACATCACCTGTCAGCACAGTTAAAAGCAACACCCAATTTGAAAAACAGAAAAGTACACAAACATCAATTTTTTGCAGTTCAGTTTTAAAATCCATGCCTTTGTTATCTGCAGCTTTCTTATACTTTGCACTGGCTGGCCTTCAGTGACATCAAATGGGAGGAAACCACATCGAATGTGGAGCTAAAACATTAGTCTGGACATGAGGTTTCACTCTGCAAGTCATCAGCAGCCTTCCTATGACTAGGTCCTGGTGATAATGGCGCTGAGTCAGGGTCTGAGCTCTGAGCATGGGAAAATTTAAAGGGAGGAATGTGTGGGGGAAATTCTGTCTGCCTTGATGACACTCCAGAGTCTGCTCTGTGTCCTCTATGAAAAGACCTTCATCTTCTCTGTGACTCAAGCCTCATGTGTTTACATTTACTCAATGATGTCCCACTGTTGCCAACAATCTCCACTTTCTGTATTTATATTTTAGCTGAAATGCTTCTGTCTACTCCTACTCACCAGAGCTGACTACTTGTAACCCACAGTAAGTCTCTGTGAAATCTCTCTGCAAATTCAGTTTCATTCAGGGCTTGATGAAAGGTCTTGTTTCTTGTTTTATGATCATGTATTATTTTATCTACTTGGAACTGGAAGATTTGATTTAAAGCAGGCTGACCTGCTTCCATACTCATGTCTCCATTTTCAGCAGCGGATGAATTTCCCTGCAGAAGTCATCAATTATTCTCATGTCGATGTCATTCTCTTCTGCTCATTTAACATCCCGTTACTGAGCCAATTGAGCTCCTTATCCCTTTGGATGAGAATATGCAGGCATTTGCTGCATCTTTTGTACATGTTAACGATCTCTGTCGCTCGCTATTCATCACTTTCAGTTTACAGTTCTCACTTCCAAATATCCTCTTATGGCCCCCCCCCTTTATTTTTTTCTCCTCTGCATCATCAAACCCCCTCTTCTCAACAGCCTCCACCTCCCCCCAGGGCCTCATGGGAGCTCAGCAGTACAAATTTCCGTTTATACCAGTGGCCAGGGCTGACGACACCGCAGCGCTCTACCCCACAGATTGACGAGCCCTCTGATGCCGATTTACTGTACATGGCAGCCACTCTGGAGCCGCTGCACATCTGGAGTGGAGTACGCTTACTGAAAACAGGGGCCAGCCTTGGCCCAAACAAGTGTAGCCGAGCAACACCGATGAAAGGCAGCCCCCTCTCTTCAACACACACACACACTCTCACACACACAAAACGTCCTCTTCCCCCTCTCCAGAGTGCAGATCTCAAAAGCTATTACAAGGACCTTGGAAAGACTGGATTCTGTAAACATAAACTTGAGAGAAGCATTAAGAGACATGCTGGAGCTAATGATGTGATTGTGGCGGGAATGTCTTCACCAGAGCTGCTGAGATCTCTTTGAAAGTGCGGCTGAACATGTGAGTGTGTGTGTGGGTGTGTGTGTTAATGTTGCATTAAGAACACTGAATTCCTAAAAAAAAAAAAGAAGAAGAAGAAAAAATAAAGGAGCCTCTACTTCTAAAGAAAGTCTACAACTGGATCACTTCCAAACTGACAACTTTAATGTGAAAGAAATTCATTTTACAAAGATCGTATGTGACAGATTTATATTCTTTACACTTCCTGGAGACATTTTATTTGGCATTTAGACGTGACAAGAAACACAAATGTAAAATCATAACAATAATCGTAATAATAATGACTAAATGTGCAAATATAAATAACTGGATGCCTTTCAGATACAAAACTGCAGATTTCACAAATTGTCATGGCATCCACTAACAACACAGGAAAGCTGTCAGCTTCCTTAAGAAACCTCAACTTTCGTAATCCCTTATTTTGCAACTCACAACTGATGTTGTTCCCCATAAGAACTAAAGTTTCATAAAAGTGGGACCAAGCCAGGTCAAGAAAAAAGACACTTTAAAAGAACACAAATCGCTAAACACACACCTGCAATTGACTTATTTTTAATTATACAGTTATCGCTCAGATTAAAAGTGATTAAATAGTCAAATCTAGAGATGTAAAAGTGACAGAGTATTACTTATGTTATTTTCTCAGACTGCTCTCTACATCCTGCTAGTATAACCCTCAGATCTGCTTGTTACTGAGCTCAAACCACAGAGACAGCGTCTCCTGTTCACCATATTGAAAGTGTGTTACCATGTGTTTGAGAGTGTCAGAGCGTCTGTGTGCGTGTGCACGAGGTAAAAAGTGTCAAGGAATTCATTGTCTGTTCTCCACCTGTTATTATTCTGGTCCCAATCAACCTGCTAGCCAGTCTGGAGCCAGTGGCCATCTGGAAACACTGCTCTGTTTATAAACTTGGCAAGGATCAGCACTCTGGGGCTCTGACCTCCCACACAAATCTGGAAACAATTAGAGCAAGACAGCCTGGCTGATTACTGCGAAAGGGCCCAGCGTGGATCCCACTGATGGCTGTGGGGACGCCAGAGCCTTGTTAGGGAAAATGCAAACTCAGTACTACATCGAAACCCTCGCACCATCATCACACACAGACACACGCATTCATGTTTACCGGATACAGTATTATTTAGCTCTTCATCTGCAGTCTCTATTTATGTATTTCTGACTTTTTACCCCTTACAGACAGAAGAGCACACAAAACCACCCACGTCCATAAACAAACACTATTTATTGATCTTTTGTATTGTTCACAGAAAGATTTGTACCTCTTTTTTTTATTTAAGGAAACAAACTAAAATAACCTCTGTGAACATGTTGACTCATGCTCACGAAAATCATTCTTTGAAAACTAAAAAGAAAAAAAGAAAAAGAAAAAAAAGCTGAGCAAACTGTCTGCATATTCTCTAGAAAATCACAACAATTCTAAGCAACACTTATCAATAACTATATCCCTTTTCTCGCTCTCTTTCAGCTGGTGGACAAAATCGGTGAGAGCAACACTATGGTATAACGTGGAGCTGTTAACACAACGGAGGACGGCTCCAGTATTTATCCTTGTTTCCAATGGTGACTGTATTTTGATTGTTACCACTCCAGAAATGTGAATTAAAACATTTCTCTGCACAAAAACAAAACACAAATTTATCTGTGGAGGTTCCACTGAAATCATCCAGTTTCTTCAATCAGATAGAAGTAGGATCTG
>JBAMYA010000009.1:13451089-13484152 GCA_037176975.1 Arrhamphus sclerolepis
AGAATAAATTTACGAGAACACTCTGCATCACAGCCCTAGTGTGAATTGACAGATGTCAAAAAAACAAAACAAAAAAAAACAGACAATAGAAAGCCAAGGCATGCGTCTGTCTGCCTGCTTGTAACAATATTCTATGTGTGCCTTCACATAAGACGAACATTAACCTGCTAACGAGACCAGTGTGAGCCATCATGTTTCACTACCTCCGGCAGCACAATACTTCACGTTATCTTCTCATTCAAACAGGTCTTCACCTAGCATTTCCCATGCTGCTCTAGCTCGGGAAGCACTTTGACCTGAGCTCATTGAGATGCCCCTTTAAAATGTCATGGTTTGAGTTTTTTTTTCTCTTTTGCAACCATGTTACATTTTCTTGCTGTTGTCTTTCATTTTTCCACCTGCGTTCAATCAGTGTAACAGATAGTTAGTCCACTCACTCAGCATATTCCCATTTTTTTTCTCTGTAGATTAATTTAGTAATCTTTTTGTGTCCTTAAATACTTACTTTTGAGAAACCCATTCATCCATTCTTGTTGCACGTATGTGTTTTCCATGTGGGAACTGTCACAGCCATGTCAAGCACAAAATTTTAATTCACAACTTACATTACATTTAAATCTACAATTTAAACCATTTTTTGGGTAGTAAATAAAGATGTAAATGCTCTCACATTTACATCTGACTGATGCAATTTTCCCCACCACAAATTTTGCATATTGAAAAGAAAACTGTGATAATACAACTGTAACAGGGGTGGATGCAAAGATCACTATGTCCACACTGAAAGTTATTTGTACTGCTAAAACAAAATGTCTTCCAAGTTTATCGGACCCCCCCCCCCCATATAAATTAAATGTTAATTTATCAAAAGTCCTTCTTTCTCTCTGAACTTTCTTTATGTTGAACTACAATAAAAACCTTCAAATTATCCACCATGTTAACATGAAGCAGAACAGGTAAAAAACAAATAGTCAGGTTCTCAAGTAAGAATAATAATAAAAAAAGAAGCTTTATTTTTTTTTTTCCATCAAATGACATGCTGAAAAGTTCTAAAAAGTATATTTTCCTCATTGTCAATGCTACAACATCTTCCGAAGTTTTTGCTGTGGACTGTTTATGTATTTTCATCGAGCAGAGAATATGTTTAGTCTTTCATCAAAATCAATTTTATGCAAATTTGGTTGAAAGTTAAGATATACAGCAGGATCCCAAGATCATTTACTATGAGTTATATAGCTTAGCAGAGAGCATGAACGATACACGTAGTTGGACTGAGAGACGTTCCACAGAACTCCTGGAAAAAGAGTAAGTCCTCATCTGTGTAACTAAAGTTTGAATGTGATTTTTGGGAGGTAAATATAACAAGTGATTGGTAATGCCACTCAGTACTCAAGGTGTTAAAATTTAATTTGGATAATCAATGGTGTCAAAGACAGCTCTTAGGTCTATAAGGATTAAACATTAGCAATTTACTGTGCCTGCTTTTCAAAGAATGCCATCATCATTATTCAAATTAAAAGCAGACTGTCCCTACTCGCCAGCGTGCTCTCATCAAGCCAGCATTCTCGTGAACCACTTTGTGAAACTGACAACATTTAAAGGGCTGTTGGAATATCATTTTATACATCTGGTAGATGTCCTGCAGTGGCACTAAAATTAAGATGGAGTCACCATAAAAATAAAGTGGGTTTTGTATGATTAACTTTTCTTGGATCCAGCATAAAATAGCACATTTGCATATTTTGAGAGCAGCTGGTCATGAAAAATTGCTTCGATTAAATTAAAAGTAGTCTGGATGCTGGATGACAGAACAGCGATGACCCTACACAAGTTTCACACTTTAACTTGTTAACATTTAACCTTATTTATTTATACACCTAAAAACAAGTCTCAACATTGCTCAACTTTCGAGTGTTTAATCAAAATTATTAGATGACTATTTTGTGTGCAGTAGACGGCCTAAATGGCAAATGTTGTATTGTCAAATGTTCATTACGTGTTTATACACAAGATGCTTCACAGGTGAAAATGGAGCCCTTGTTCCATAAAAAGCCAGAATGCAGTAAAAACATATTGGAGTCTGACTCTGACATCTGTTTTACCATATAAAAAAGATTATTGTGCTGTAAAACTGCTGAGTTAGTGGGTTCTAAAAGCCACCATGGTGTTAGAAGTCTAAAACAAGAGAGCTAAGTAAAAGCTAACTTGTTGGATAGTTGAGGATAATCTTGGCAAGAGCTAAATTTAGCTATTCATCTTTCCCTTTACTGAATAAAATTATTACTTTTTTTGGTTTATTTGTCGTATAGCAATATGAATCCATTCAAGTATATGAAGCAACAGGTAGAATAAATACAATCTGTGAGAATGTAAAAATAAAAAATCCAAAATATTGTTGAATAATTGATAGACAGAGATAGTTAATTTCACTGCTTCTGTTTTTCATGCTGACTTTCTTTTTGATTGTTTGTATTCAGTTCAAATGTTAAAAGGGATGTTTAATATACAGTAAGCATGTGATCATTCAGAAGGGTACCTTTCAGTTCACCAAATCATTTGTGGACACAAAGGACCATGTTGTTTACAGAGATTTGTGGTCATGGGGTTTTAGTGAGCCGAGCATTAGGATGGAAACGCAATCAAGTCAAGATGATCACAGGATCCTTAACAGCTGACATACCCTCAACCAGAAAGCAACAAAAAGAAACCAAAAAAAAAAAGCTATTGATTAAGACAACACAGCCTTAGCTGTCTCTGCTGGACTCTTAATAACACTGCAAAAAATAATAATTTCTGATCTTTATGAAGGTCAGCCACCATCCCTCAGTGCATGACTGCAGCTTGAAATGCATTAAACTGGTGAACAGCTCCTTGTTTCATCTGGCTGAGGTGTTTTCTTCAAACACTACTTCTTTTTTTTGTCCCTTCACATCAACTCTTTTATTTTAATCGCACAAATACAAAAGACTATAGGACAGAGCGGAGCTTCAAAAGAATTCAGCGTCCCTGGTGATTAAATTATGCTTGCTTGAGCTGCATGAATCCAATACAACACAATCAGAGGCAAACGATCCTATCTGAAGAAAATGCACTCCCAGATGAAAAAAGTAAAAAGAAAAGTAAACACACCGTTCTAAGTAACAAACCAGCTATTTGAGGACGCAGCAGAAATGTACAAAAATTGTCTTTAACAAGATTTTGGGCGCTCAATAAACTGGCAAACTTTCCTCCAGGCGGTTGGAGTAAATGGGAATACACAATCATCTCCTTTCTGATGTGGTGGGGTTAGAGAGACGAGCTGGGGATCACTTCCTGGCTGAGACTGTGAGACCTCAGAGAACGCCCTTAATTTTATTTGTTCCACTTGATGGTCATAAAGGAATCATACTCCCTGATTCACCATAAAGTCAGCAGGTTTCAGAGAGTCATGCCCTGGTTTGTATTCAGCATGCTGCTGTTTGAGGCATCTTTATGTCGCCCTGAGCACATCAATGTGCACACTGAGGAGGTTCTTTAACATGTGATAGAGTGTATGTGATAAAATTAAGGGTATTGTTAATTCAGCTTTTAATGAGAGTAAGAAATCAAAACAGTGGGTGGCCGACAGAAATTTACAGACAGATGAAGGCGAGGCTAATTTATAATTCATTTAAACAAGAGCTGTGAGGATTAGTTCATGGATTAATTGCTACTGATTTTTCTGATATGCGGTC
The DNA here is from genome assembly GCA_037176975.1 of Arrhamphus sclerolepis. Lineage (NCBI taxonomy): Eukaryota > Metazoa > Chordata > Actinopteri > Beloniformes > Hemiramphidae > Arrhamphus > Arrhamphus sclerolepis. Next base: position 13,454,803 of record JBAMYA010000009.1, read on the forward strand.
ATTGATAGGCAGTTTCAGGCAAAAGAGATTTTCTGGTCACAGCTTGTTAAATGTGACAGCTTTAAGTACATCACACTTTTTTTTCTTTCTTTTTTAAATCTGAAAACTTGCTACTGGGTAAAATATGTATTAAATTGATTAAGTGACAAATCATTTGTCCTTATGTTCACTAAATGAAAGCTGTAATCCAATCACTATCTACACCAGGGGTAGGCAAGTGCCACTATCCTGCATATCTTACATGTTTCCTGCCACAACACAGCTGATTCAAATGAATGGATCGTTAACATACTTGTGCAGACCTGGATGACAAGCTGATGGTGATCCATTCATTCGACTCAGGTGGGAGGGAAACATGTAAGATATGCAGGACAGTGGCACTCGAGGCCTGGGCTACCCCTGATCTATACTCACTTCAGTCCTATTTAAGATCATGAAGGTCTGCTGGAACCTATCCCAGTTGTCAACAGGTGAAAGGCAGAAGTACACCCAGATCATTGGTCCACTGCTGGACTTTACATCCAAACATCTGTGGCAGGAAGCCAAAGAACCCAGAGAGAACCTGTACAGGGTTGGGGGGATCACGCCAACTCCACACCGATTTAGGGTCAAACATATATATGTATATAAATATCTGTATATATACAGTAAAAAGCCTCAAATATCTTCAGCCACGTTTTTCTTTGGGTAACAAAATTAATATCTTTACCCCCACTTAAGCACACATATGCACATATTCTTGTGTTTTAAATCTAACTGCAAAAACAAAGAGGCATCTACTAAACCTGCATGTGGTCCATAAAGATTTTAACACAACTGTGATACTATTAACAGTCTCCACCCTAGCAAATATTTGATGTCACATTCTTTAACACATCCCTTAATAGCCATATGCTTTCAAACAAATGGGTTCCTGCTTCTTCTCCTCCCTATCTCATCCCTCTGCCATCACAACAGCTTCATTAAATATTCATGTCGAAGGGGGAATCCTTTAACATGTTGCTGTTATCTGAGAAATCAGCCATGCATTTAATTATTGTTTTATAGGGAAACTCTTCCAAGATTATGGGGCTGATTGGCATTCATATTTTTCTCCTTCACTGTCACCAATATGATTAAAATGCTACAAATACAAGAAAAGATATCAGCTTCTCAGAAGAGGAGTGAAGACAGAGGGTGTTTGTGAGAGTTTAAAGTGCCCTCTTGATGGCACTTTACTTTTATGGTTGGAATAATAGAGCCTGCTGCTTGTGCCATTTCCGCATTAAGTCGTGGCTGTGGTTTTTACAGTATCTGTAGACCTGTAACTGCGGTTTGTGTGCTCGTGGTTGCACCTGCTTTTCAGTAAGGTTGAAGAGCCCTAGAGCCACCTGGCCCAATCCGAAGCACGGCAGGCGAGCACCTGGAATAGTTTGATGATGACTCAGGAAATGAAGGCTATACCTACAGGGTAGTTCAGCACCTTGCAACTAAAAAAGAAGTGCCTATTTGTCAGATCACATCTTTTAGGTCAGCTGTTTTCTGGCATTAGGGCAAACAGGAACACACACTCTGGAGGTTTGTTAGAAAGAGTTCAGCTTTGATGCTATCCCTCAAGGAATTGCACTTCTTTGTCTAATCTCTTGCTGCTGCAAGACGGCATATGGCATATGGTATAAGACAACAAAATGTACCTCTGGGGAGTCTTTTTAATCCTCCGTGGCAAGCACCCAGAATTCAAGAAAGTCGTCAAAGCAAATGCAAATTTGATTTTTTTGTGAAAGTACATTAAAATCTAGATATCTGATCGCCCTGATGCCCTGCAGTGATTGAGGAAAAGAATAAAAAAAAAAAAAAAAGAAGCAAATTTGCTTCAGTTTATCTTCAGCTACTTTGAAGGCATGTGTTTCAAAATTAGGGTGGATTTTCTCTAAGTACAACGCCTTTGCACTTAAACTCAACACACACTTGAGCAAAGACAGTCATTGGTCCTTAAAAGGTATAGCAAGTGAGTGAAGATCAATATAGCTAGTATGTGTTAAATTTCAAGATTGTTTGATGTCTGGACAGGTTCACAGGGAGCAGGTTCAGGCGTGATATAGCGCTGAGTCATCTCTCTCCTCATTTTTACATCTCCATAACACGAGATGGTGCAAGCTGGATTAAATATCATTTACTTTTGTGCATGTTATTTTCTCTGACGCTTGTGACATTGGTGAGTCCTTCTGAAAGAGCTTCTCATATACCAAAGCTAGTCTCGGGGATGAAAAGCAACTTGGAAGATGCCAAAAAGAATTATACAAAATGTCATTTATTTATTTATTTTTTTAAAAAGTGTCATGTAAATATGAAAATATCAAAAAAAAAAAAAAAAAATCATTCGGCATCACAGTTTTCACTGTTGATATACAATCATCTCAGTCACACTTACATTCAATATATAAAAATATAAAAGGAACCTGTTGCTGAAAAATACATAATATTGCAGAATAAAACTGAGGCACTTGTTTTGCTATTTGAGTGCTGGCAAACTGTTTTCTAACGTGTGCAAAGGTTTTAATAATTTCTAACTAAATCTAAGTTTGCACTTGTTCCCTATGTAATAATAGCTTCAGTATCACAATGGTTATAATTGTCCTGCAAAATCCTAATGCACCATTTGGCTTTGCTTGTAGAAAAGAAAATGACAAAAAAACAAAAACAGGAGAAGGCTGCATAACAGCACTTTGGAGACACTGGTGCAAACACCAAAAATAACACCATGATGGCCTATAAAACTTTCTAGACATGCAGAAAAGTGCATGAATAGCACAGGTAGTACATGGTTTGATAGAACTTGACACCGATTGCAAACATAGGAATACTGATTGAAACAAAAAGCATGCGAGCACTGAGCTGTTTCTCACTTTGAAATGAAATGGACCGTTAGTAGAAAGAAAGTCAGTATCTTTGTGAGCAAACCCCATCTGCATGATTCCCTGACACTTCTCCTGGGCCTGGAAAAACAAAGAAGACACAGAGGGGGTTCTCTGGTAATGGAAAGGTATCCCAGTTCAGTGTGCTACACAACAACCAGATTCCTCATGCTTGTGCAGAAGAGACATCCTGGAGAAGGTTTTGGAGCAGTTCTTGCACTGGTATTTTTTCACATCCGAATGGGTCTGTAGGTGAGCCCTGAGATTGGACCTGTCTGCAAACGCCCTGTTGCAGTGAGGGCAGGAGAAAGGCTTTTCACCTGTTAAAAAAAAGGACAGGGGAAAGAAGACTTTATCAGCAACTGCACATAGGTGCATTTACATCAAAATGTGAAATCTCAGAGGCTTCATGCCCAATTACATTTAGCTTGATTCACAGGCACAGCATCAGAGACAGACACTCTGCTGACCTGACAACATGGCAAAAGCAGTAAATCTACAGGAAATACCGCCTTTTTGTTCAGTCTCACCACAAAACAGTATTAAGTTGTTTAACCAGATTTATTGTTGCTGCCAAAAGCAGTAAATCACACACCATGTTGAATCTGTGCCTGCAAAATCAAAACTGCTTCCTCACCCAACAGGCCCCTCTTAATGCTCCATCCACTCACCCGTGTGCGTCCTGATGTGTCCTTGGAGCAGCCACGGTCTGGAGAAAGCTTTCCCGCATATTTTACAAACACAAGGCAAGGTGTGAGTCCTGATGTGCATTTTGAGAGCTCCCAGGCTTACATACTCCTTCTCGCAGTATTTACAACTGAAGGATTTCCTCGTTTGGGCGTCGCAGTGCAGCTGTTTGTGCTTGAGCAGTCCAGAGTATGTGGAGTAGGATTTGCTGCACAAACTACATTGAAACTTCTCCGCCTCCACTCCGTGAGGGTCTGTCAACTTGGGCAGCATCTGCTCGTCTTCATCGCTCCTCGGGCTTTCCGAGCCGCTGTGGTCTTTGGAGGAGGTGTCGGAGAGCGATGATGGGTATCCAGAGATGGGGGACAGATCACTGGGCAGCGGGGACAGTGGCAGGTTGCTGGTAGTCCACACTGTGATGGGGCTGTACGCTGCCGGGCTCAGGATCTCCGGCTGGGGGATGACAGACAGGGGGAGGCCCTTGTACAAGTGCGGGGTGATGAACACTGAAAAGAGAGCAAAACAAAAAGCGTTATCACATGTTGGCTTGTCATCTCTGGAGTGAGGAATACAGACATCTGGGGTGGCCAGAGATCTATTTTCTTCTTCTTCTTTTTTCTTTCTTTCTTTTATTTTTTAAGTCGTCTTTTACAAAGTAAAAACAGAAACAACTTCATAAAGTTGCCTCGGCTACTTCCTCTCAAAAAACTTTACCTGTTGGGCTTTCCAGCTCACTATAATTTGGCTTCTTTGCAGAGTTTATGTGTTTCTTGACGAGAAAAGAGCGTGGCATCTTGGAAAACAAGAGTACAACTTTCAGTCAACTTTTCCCCCCCTCAGCAAGTAATCGATGAGCTTTAGTTTGCACCGTAAAAAAAGCGTATATCCTTATTGTTTAAGTCCAGTGGAGCGTCATGGTGCGTCGCTGAGCTCTTGGAAACTGCAGAGAGTAGCTGTAAAGAGCTGTAAATACTCCCTATCAGGTGCATGGGAGGAGCCATCCACTTCGATTTACATGGCAGCTCAACCCAATTAAATCTCGGTCGTACTACTGAGCTTTAAAAACGCACTTTTAGCCTATAGGAGCGCACGGGCTCCAACTTGGGCAGGGTTTGCCTACAGCCATTTATTCCAGTAAGACAGGTGCTTTCTGCAAGACTTGTGTTTCGGGGATGCAAGTGTGCAATCAGTTGGCACTTCACGTGAAATATGAGCAGCAGGAAAGCAGCAAGAGCGAATCTTTTTAAAAATTAATGCAACCAAAGAAGGATCGTGAAAGGCTGATGTGCCAGCGGAGGAAAGGGAGCTACAGGGTGAAAAAGGCGGATTACTTAAAATGCCATCTCTAATGCAATCACCTCGAGGAGTGTGCCACTGATGACTGCTGTGTTCAGGAATTCTAGCAACTTGTTTATCTTCTATGGGGGCATATTTAAATTAAAAAAAAATGCACCTGCCAATAACAGCAAGCTTAATAACTGGGGCGTTTTACTCCCCTCATATTTACACGGTGCCTCTATAAATTCTGGTCTATTAAGCAGAGAAATAACTGCAGGGTCCATGAGGACCAACTATCGACCAAACTTCATGTTCATGTCCACACTACCACTCAGTGGCTATAAGCCAAATGAAGTTGTGTGTGGAGAAAGCCACAAGTTTCCTTGCCAATAATACAATCTGGCATTACTCTTTGAAATGTAAATTTAAGTGTAGTCCCTCTCAAGGTCAGCTTGATAATCAAATTCATCCTTGCTGTGGCTGAAATGCACAGGGAGAGGCAAACTTAGCAGTGTACGCCCCCTTGTGTTGGAGTCAGTTCTTCTGAGGGAGAGGTGAAAGTTGTACATGTGAAGGAACAAGGCAGAAAAAAAAGAAACACACAATGGCAATGGCTTAGCTATATGGTGATATTGAAAAGCAGCTCCTGGAGCATTTTTGATTGGCTGGGTCAGCAGATATGAAAAGCTCCTTATGTCTGGGGCAAGCCTTAAGTTAATTGTGAGCTGCTTATCTTATCTAGAAAACATAATTGCAGATCATGAATAGTTTCTTTTTGTGCCTGCTTGGATTATATAAAAAAGGGAAGGTTATCAGTGCATAATAGCTCCCGGCTACTGTCGCAGATTCAGCGCTCTGTAGGATGGGTGAGGAAGAGTGGTGTTCACTGGTGATCCAGCAGAAAATGTTATGTGCTCTTAAAGAAAATGCTTTGAAATCAAAACCAACCAAACCATATCCAAGACAAGTAGAGCATGCATGTTCAGGTGAAAAATGCCTTCTTGCAGTTTTCATGCTTCATCTCTGTTTCCTGCATTCTTGTAGATGCTCTTCTATTGTAGAGGGGGAGTGAAAGCATGCAGCGAGGACTCACACCATATCTTGTAATTCTGCAGAGCAGACGTTGCAGTTAATGATCTCAAAAATTAATTAACAGGGCTGCAAATTCTTGGCCCTGTATCATGTTGTGGTAGGGCGGTGTAACACGAATAAAATATGAGCATGCTTTCAATTCTCTGGTCAAGCATATGCGAAAGGATAACATACAGGTAACACGCACACACACTCTGTGAGTGTGTGTGCATGTTCTGTCATGTCCTCTCTCTTTATTGATATTCAAACTTCCTTGTGTTCCATCATCCACCATCTTTGCTTTCTGAAAACTCCTTAAATGAACACTGAACTTCCAATTAGCATTATCAGCTGAACGGCCTAAACCAGTTCTTCCAGCTCTACTCAGGATACACTGAGGCGTTTTAAAGCCAACAGAGATATATAATCCTGCGTCTGTTTGGGTATCTTCTTCTAGCAGGACATCTGCAACACCTGTGAAAGTTGTCCTTCTGGCACCCTGACTTGATGCCCTTACCACCTCAACTGCTTCATTTTGATGTGCTATTTATTTTGTATTAAAAAAACAAAACAAAACAAAAACCCATTTAAATAGGTTTTAAAATATCTCTTTTTTTTAGAGTGAGATTGGTTATTCATGGATAATGTCTATGTTAAAGTTTTGACCTGGATATTAAAAACTCAAAGGGTTTTCTTTAATCTAAAAGGCAATGGTTTGACTGACATCTCATTTTCATTCAGATATTACCAGTTTCTTATTGTGACTTTTTTCCCCTCATTGAGCCCTTCTACTTCAAACTGGTGAGAACACAGACAGGAGCACAGTTATAGAAATCTCTCATGAATCAACATAATCTGTCATTATTCTGGCATTTTCTTGTCAGTTCATGTACAACCTCAGTGTGTGCTTTAATAATTATGATAGAGAAGTCTAAATTTATATGTACCTGTCCACCTCTTTCTGCAGTTATTTAGCAGCAGTTAAAACTGTATTTTTTAAATATTTATTATTAACTTCCGTGGTCAGATTGAATTGAGGTTTAATAAGGTCAAACAAAGTCCACTGACAAGGCCTCTGTTGAGACAAGGTTTTTTGAGGGATATTTAAGCTCAATAACATTGGTGTGAATTAGCTTTAGTTTACTAATGGATCACTCCTAAGCCATCAAGAAGGACAGGGATGGAAAACATCACAGTGGGAGTGTTGTATGGTGAGGTGTGAAGTGAGCAAGCACATCCATTTATTATCTCCAAATCACAAAATCGCCCTTGGCATAGTTAACCTTGAAAACAGCTGTAGGCTCAAGGATCAGCATCGAGAATTTCACTGCTGCAGGTTTTTACCTTTACTTATCATGCCTTAATTAAGAAACTGGTGCCTCGGAGAGAGATGTGCACATGCTTCTCCGTGCATGAATAATTGTTACCGATACAATGATGTGTCACTTAAGATGGTGAGCAACTTAGAGCGTCAAAGGAGTTGCCTTGCATCATGTGGGGAAGCAGCAGGATCTTTCAGCCGGCATGATGACAGCATGGAAAATGAGATGCACCTGGTCAGCATGCACAGCTGCTCACGAGAAGGCCTCCGGGAGAGACTCCAAATGCTATACTGAGTGTCTGAATGCATGTACAGTGTGTGTCTGTGTGGGTGTGCTCACTGATACACAAAATGAGTCAGGAGCGTCTGGCTGCATAATACTGAGAAAACTCACACCATTTTTTAAAATTTTTTATGCAGTTCAGCTTTGAAAGTAGTTTTAAATGAAATTCATACACACAGAAACACTTACCTTTGATGTGAAATTTTTAAGGAGTACTTCTGCATTTGTCTCCAGCTTATCTAATAAGAGGCCGACCTTGACTTCAATCCATCATTTAAAGAAGACATGGTTTGCCCTTTTTTTTAATCCCAAAACTTGACACATTGTCCCAAGGTCCTCATAAAATCTGTGTAAAATTCTTTAAAATACCAAATGGATATAATTCAAAAGCACCCCTTTCAATCACACCTGCAGGGTTCTATTCATAACACCTGCTCTGTGACTGGGTCGGCTATTCAACTAAAAATAAGCACAAAATGTGCACACTCACATTAGACAGTGCATGTGTACTGTGCCCATGCATGGCTGACCCCTGAAGTACGTTTCATTAGGGCAGTGTGAGTGCTCCAATCCATGGTTGGAAGAGGTGTTCTTGGGCACGGTCCAGTTGCAGATGCAGGAAGGCGAAGGTGTGTCCGCAATGTTTGCACAAATGCGCTCGAGTCTGATTGAGATTGAGCAATGTGAGTGCAATCAAGAGGGGGCTAAGGGGAGCAGGCTCAGTTCTGCCTGGCCACAGCACAATACAACATGGCTAGTGTGATAGCACCTTTAGCCCATTTTATGGACCACCTGTGCATCATTAACCATCTGAACTGGGTCTGTGATGTAACAGTACCCTGAAAATATGAACAGCTCACTGAATCATGTTTTCCAGACAGGCACCACAGACTTCTTTTATATCTTCTCTAGTTTCTGAGGAGGTAGTCACTTCAGGCACTGAAGAATAATAGTCTCAAGTACAGATTTATTTTTTCCTCACAATGTATGTTCTTTACTATGACATTACACCGACTTGCATTCAATTCCTAGAGTTGTGCACCAACTCTACAACCTACACCTTATATAACCTCATATCCTTATATAACCTTTTTTGAAGATCATCCTGACACAAAATTAAGTACTTGCCTGTAATTTTAATGATTTTAGAGCATGCTTTTTGTAACCAGAGAGACTTAAACCCATGATGTGTGCACGTTTCCCACCTTGACCTTTAGTCATCATATTAATGCCTCAAACTGCCTGCCATATCACCACATAACCTCAAACTGAACAAATGGACCCTCAAGCAGCTATTTTAACGTTCTGACCAATATGACCTCACTTTACCCGAAATGTCCTCAATCCCAAGGTCTGAATCTCAGATAGGTCCTCGCGGAAAGCACACTAACTCACCCGAGCACAGAGGACCGCAGTGTACGCACGAAATAAAGAAGGCGTTGTGAAATGTTAGCGTTTGTTTAACCGCTGTTTCAGACGGAACAGGGCGACACAAAACTGTACAAAAGTACCGCCATGTAATATTAATGCATCCAGAGTTGTGCGGGTGCCTCGTATAAACGCAGACGAGCGCCGCGCGCGTCGGGGCAAAGCCGCGTGTGATTTCCAGCTGGCAGCAGGATGCGCGAGAGAGACAGACAGGGGGCTGTGAAACCGGACCCTCTGCCAGAGATGTCGACGGTGAGGAATCCCTGAAACCACCTCTGGCCAGGAAATATGGACCAAAACACGGCTTTCTTGTAGTGCGGGCTGCTTTATCCGTCGGTTCTGGTGCACATCGCTGCCGTGTAGTGGACCTGGACGCCGTGTGGGCGATGCTGCCACAAGGGATACATTGTGAAATCGCGGAGATGTAGTAGCAACCGTTGCGCTCATTAAAACAAGGAAAGCCGTCAAATGAAATAACGGGAGTGAAATCGGATCTAACAGATCACCACCTGTTACAAGAAAATCAGGTAAACCTTGCGTTTCCTCTCCTCGCTTTTACATTCCCACTGCCTCATAATACTGTGCATGACGGACGTGGGTAGTTAATTATTGTGTCAAACAGTCGTGAAATAAGCATCAATCTACTCGCAAAACACTTTTTTTGAGATGTCATTTTGCTTTAATGTTGCGCACCAAAATTTAAGTAGCAGTCACTTCTATGATCTGGATGGTGATGAAGCACATTTGCATCCTCTAATAGTTAGATTTGTGTAAAGCATTGCCCTGGACAGTTAACTTCTCATGGGCCTTATCGTGAGGAAACACCGTTTCTTTATTTTATGATTAGCAGGGGTACATGGGCTTGCAAGAACCTTTACATTGCATCAGTGCAGGTGCACAGACAGGCAGCACCCGCAGTTCCTCCAGCCAGTGCAGTGGTAGCAGTCCTCTTTTCATCCACAGTGCCGTTCAGCTGCGTTGAAGTACTATATCTGCACTGGATGCCAATCATGGCCAACATCCCTACTTGGCTGGGAAGAAAAAGAGAGAGAACCATTTTACAGCTTTTCACAAATCACTCATGAGGCCATGCGCCTGGTTTCTCCATCTTTCAGCTTGGAAGAAACATCAAGGCAGTGTCCATCTGTGAGAGACCAGAGGAGTATTTCAGCCTGCTGCTCCTGGCCCACTGTGCTTTATTAGCCTTGCACAAAACTCCTGATTCCTCCAGTGTTTTAGAAAATTCATGATGTGTCTCTAAACCAGTGTAGAAAGGTGCTGGATATTTGTCTTGAATGCATGTAGGGCAGCAAGGTGAAAGACATTCAGAACAGTTTGACCCTAAGCCTGCTGGGCTGTACAAGACTGTGTACAAGGTGTGCAGACTTCACCTAAGTCATTTTTTAAGGTTTTGACCCCCTATCCATGCAGGTCTAGTGAGCTGAGATGAGCTCTCTTTTTTTTTTTTTCTTGCTGCAGGTCATAGGTCAGGTGCAATCTGTTATCTATTTGATGTACTTGACTTGAACATCCCACTTCCTACCTTGGAAATACATATCAGTAACAATTTTATGCCCAAGCATATTCTTATCTCCCCATAGTTTTCTGCTATTGTCCTAAATCAAATAGTGGCTTGGTGTGGTGCATGTACTAAATATGTGTGTGTGTTTGTTTATATGTGTGTGTGTGATCAAGAAAAAAGTGATATAGTGTCAGTCATGTCAGGGCTAAAGTGTCAGGAGGGAGACAACTTGTTTGAAACCTCACTGTGTTGTGCCCTGGATCTAAAGGAGACTGACACATAGCTGAACACAATCATGATCTAAAGCTAACATAAATCCTAAGTGATTTGGAGGCAGCGTCTGCACTGCACAACCAAATGTTCTTCAGCACTCATCAATAATCTGCTTTTTCTCCTGCCGCTGAATCATGCTGGGTCATTTAAAAATGCAGATCTTTTAAATATCCTGGAATATACAAGTGAGATTTCGACAGTCTCGAGGCATAACTAGAAGTACTGAATGTACACATTGACATCAATTATGTATGTTAACACATTCAGAATGCTGTTAGACTTCTCCAGTAACACCCAGTAGCTTGATATGCAATCGAGCTGCTCCAGATATTCAAGGGTCACTCCTTTTCTGCTTTCATTGGAGCATAAGTGCAGTTTTCAATGCCACACGGTTTTATTCAGTGACCTATTTTGATCACAAAAATGAACACCGTACTGAATATAATGTACACAAAAGCTCAACACCAGCAACAGACTAAGATAGAAAAAAATACATACATGATAAGAAAGGCAGAAAGTAAGATTAAAACATAAGTTTTTGCATTTTGTGTTCTAGCTATTTCTCCTCTAGCAATTATTCTATATAAAGGGAACATGGGAGAGCCTACAGTGTGCAACTGAAAAGCTGGACATCTTCATTATGATGGAGCCCCAGAGCCCAACAGTGGAGGGAAAAATGTACCACACCTGATGTTTCTGTGGGATTTTTAGAGCAACTGTTTTGTCAGCCATTCATACAAAGTGCTCCAGATGTTGAATTCGCAGAGGAGGAGCAACATGCTTTTATTGCAGAGTGATGTATTAGCAGCACAAATAAAAGGAACAGTAGCTGTTTGTGTTAGGAAGGAGGCAGTGCAGGGAAAATGTATCAGTGGTCCATGCCACAAAATCCCTGTCATGCAACAAGAAAACCATTAGTCTGTCTTAACGGAGACTGATGTCTAATGAAACGAATGCACACCAAACTCTTCATGGCGGGGAGGACACGAGACACAACTCTCATTTATATGCACCTCATATACCAGCCTATCTGATTTAGAGGTTCGGGACTGCAACACAGACCCAGTCACTTAAAGCTACACATACGTGGGTGATGACTGCCCTGAAAAATCCAATAATGGTTAGATTATCCAGAATGATTAATGATTGCTTAACATACAAGTGACAATATTTCGAACAGAGGATTTCTGTTGAGGGAGACTGGTGTTTCCTTCATGCCTTGCAACCAGTAAGTAGCCCAAGCTGGACAATTTTAGGTCACATTTGATTAATGTGGAGACTCTGCCTGTTCGTTAAGCACTGCTGCTCTGAAAGCACTCTCTGGAAACAGCTCAGCCTTGAAGGTTTACACTGTAATCTGCATTATTGTGTTTCCATTTAATATTGCAATCCATTCAATCAGATAGTAGCCTAAAATAGCTTCAAACAGACACCCCCCCCACCCCCTCACTTTACAATTTTTTGTTTATTTGTATTATGGTCAAAGAATGCACATTATGAACATCACTGTTTGGTTAACAAGAACAGTTGTGAGACAACTTTGTTGTAGATAGACAGTACTTAAATAAAATTGAAATGACTTCAATTGAAACTGTCCACACCAAAGAATTTATGTGGGGCTGTAGTAACTCACTGGCTGCTGTTTTCTATGCTTGACATCACTGTACCCTTAAAGGAAAATCCAGTAGTTCAAACAACCGTAGGTCTGTCTAAAGGCCTAGATGGTGAGGAGTGTGACCTTTTGTGAGGGTCCAAAACTACATCAATCAAAGCAGTTTTGACTTGGAGTGGAATTTACATTTGTAGTGAAATGGCCATTATTGTTAGCCCAAAGGACAATGTCCCTATGTCATGACAAATTGCTATTTTAATCCTGTGACGAGGCTCAGGATTGTCATTCCACTTGGGCGATTGTGTATGTGTAGAAAAAGCATATGCACGAACTTTTGTCAATAGATGCAAAAGGAGAAGAGTTTATGGTCTTTGATTCTAATGCTCACCTGTTTTCTTAAACATATATAAGTACTGATCCAGTTCTATGGAATTAGAATCCATGAACTCACCTCCTTTTGCATCTGTTGACAGTAGTTTACAGAAATTGGTAGTCGACTTAGACCCAGACTTGTTTTAACTCTGGAATTTTCTTTTAATGAATTTGCATTTTGGTCCAAGCCTGTTTTCTTGAACAACTGCAAAAAGTTCTTTCACGCCTTCCCTGTGGTTTGTGCTTTGTGTTATTTGTGGAAAGGGCAGGATTTGGCAGCATGGCACTCAAAAACTGGATCTCTCTAACATGTAGTAGATATTTTAGATTTTAGCGAGTCCATTTGTGTGTGTGTGTGTGTCAAACCCTGACCAAAGAAATTATACTAATGAGACAGTTATTGCCATCCCTAAATGTTAAGCACTTACACACAAAAAACCTTCATAAACAATAGAAATTAAATATATAACAACGTGTAACTACCAAAGAACCCTGTTTAAAAAGTATATAGCTGTCATAAAAAAGTTAAATATTTTCAAGACATGCAAAAAGGAGAAGCTCGGTGGGAGAGATCAATGAATGTTGGTGCATCTAAAAAGCTTCAGGCTGATCTGGAGCCATCTGGAGTGTTGCTTTCAGCCTGTAGCATACGCTGCACACTCGACTAAGTGAATCTCATGGATGAAGGCCAAGGAGGATGCCACGATTAGAATAAAGGCGCAAGAAGGTGAAACTTATGTCTGGAAAAAAAAAAAAAAAACTTTAATAGATTGGCCACAGTCTCTCTGGATTAGTGCTTTGCGGAAATATGAAGTCAAAGTTTTGAAAAGCAGCGTATCAACTTGTTTGCAGATAGCAAAAATGAATCCTATCAGGAGAAGAACAACCAACCTGCAGTAAAATTGGTTTGCACCATCTCGCTCTGAGGCTGCTGTGCAGCCTCTGATACTTGAACACAATGAATGTTTCAAATGAACGATGAAATTAGGAGTTTAGTGGAAGATGTTTCATATGTGGGTTTGAGGTGAAAGACTTAGGTCTTTCTTCAGGGCGACAACCTGAAAATACATCCAGTAGCACAATAGAAGGGTTGAATGGATACTTTGAAACCGGCCAGGACTGAGTCCTAAATCCTATTGAAAATCTTCCATAGAAAAAAAGACTCCTGCAAACATTAAAGAACATGACCAAGAAGCAGTGAAAGAGTGCAGAAATTGCCATCAAACAGGTGCAAGAAACTTCTATAGACTAAATGGAAAAAGAGGCTGAGCGGTGTCTGGAGTACATTTTATCTTTCTTTTTCATTTCACTTAATAAAAGTCTTGTAGCTGCTGCTGTTCAACAGACCTGGATGTTTTGTTAAAATGTAAAAAAAAAAAAAAAAAAGGCAACAATTTTATATTAATGTTGCAGGCATTCAAAATTCTCTGCTAAAAAAAATGGTTGAATGTCAGAAATCGTGACCAGAATCAAATAATCATTGTTCTTAGTCACTCATTATGTCTCAGTATTAGTTTACAGAGATATATAACTTGCAAAATGTGAATACAAGAGCCTATAATTGGAGGTTTGGTTAGCATTGACAATGGTGCTTTCATTTATTCTAAAAGCACCCTTTTCTTCAGAAATTTCCCTGGAAGTGTCAGTGATAAGCAGTTTCATTTTGTGTGTAGTTCTTCCAGTGAAAATGTCATCATTTGCCACTAAACATAACCCTGCAGGAATTATGCAAATGTTCCAGGAAGTAAAACAAACTTCAGAAGTTAATAAAGGCTGCTTTTAGTGCAATAAAATCTTCTCCTCTCGAGGGTTTCTGATATATAAAACAGCTTGCATCCATAATAATGTATTTTGTTTTATGTAATGTAGGTAGGACTCAGAAATGATTTGCCCAAGCAGTTGAGTGAGAGTTCTGTATCTTTTCTACTTTGTATTCAGTCAGCAAGCACGTTTTCCTTCACTGTGTAGCATCATTTCAGTGCTGCCAGCCCTCAGCAAAATGCTGAGCTTTTTAATCCTTTCATGTACTCAAACACACAGCATGGTGTCATTTCCAGACCCCTAAGTCTTAGCCTGCAAGGCAACTCAGGCTTCATTTGGTAAAATACCTAATGAATTCATGCATATATATATATATATACATATATGTGCAAAGAGAATTAATGAAATGTTCATTTGAACTCCGTAAAGTGTCTGGTGTAAAATTACATGTCTGATGTACCAAAATCTGTTGATCTGCAGATGATAGATCCCAGTGTCATTGGTTTAATGAAAGGATATAAAAAGAAAAATTTAAAAAAAAGAAAAGAAAGAAAGAAGTTGAGGTGACGAATCAGTAAACATGAAAACATGCGGCAGGATCAGAACCCAGGATCTTTTTCTGTTATATCTCTGATATTCAGAGATATAACAGTTTCTGAAATGATCTTCGCTGATTTAAATTGGCACCCACCTGATATCTGGTGGCTCCATCCTGCCAAAAAAACTACATCATAGTCAAGAAGGTTGGATTCGCACTGTATAAATGTGTCCATCACTAATTTACTCCTGTGTCTATCATTCATGTGCATCTGGCATAGAGAGCACTGCTGGCTGTACCACAGGCCTCAAGTATTGACTTATGAGGTAATGAAAGGCTTATTTTTTGACAAATGTGGGGAAAGTCTTGAAACCATGATGAGATACTCTTTACATCTCTTCTCAGTAATCGATCTTATTCATAATCTGAACAACGGGAAAGGAGAGATAGTACCTCAAGCAGCACACAAAACAGCCCCTGCTGAATACAAGATGCACTCTGTAAATACACAAATGTTCAAAGGGCTGCTCCTCGATATGAGCATGTAAACTACTGGAGTAACACACAGGGAAGAGTTCATTAGTATGTCAGGGGGAGTGACTCATCGCACAACATAGTTCTTTATATTAAAGCCACGTAGAGTAGTTTATGGATTACCTGAGATTTTCACGAGTAACTTGTGTATTTTTCAACATAAAGGAAGCAGGGAAATAAATGACGGTAGCAGGTAGAAGCAATGGAGCTGAATGTAATTCCTGAGTTTCAAATTTTGATCTGCAGGAAGGTATTCTGCATGAAGAGTAAAAATCATCCCACGCATCTTTAAACACCATTAGCTGAACACGATGGATCAGTGGAACTGATTAATTTGAATGATTGTCTCTGTAAAATAAATGATTCAAAGGTCTCATCAGGCTATTAATTGGAGAAGGCTCTGTTCTATACTTTAAAAAAAAAAAAAAAAAAAACTTGCACAACTGCTTCATATCCAGGTCAGTTTACACACCTATGAGTAAAGCATATTAAGAAGAAGCTTTGCATTTAACTGATAAGGAAGAAGTGCCATTCACTAAATCAGGATTATCATATTGGCCTAAGGGAAGCCTGTTTCAGTGTGTGGGATGGAGATGTGACAGGGAAAGATAATGCTAATCAGAAAGTTGACAACATCATTTATTGTTCTAAGTTAGTGCGCTGTGCAAATATAGATTTTTGTTCTTATTTCTATGTTATGAAATTTCACTGGAAATGTATATTTGTTAAACTTTAACCCACTCACAACTGAGTGTAGGCTGAAAATGTTTCATTACGGTCCGCTAGTAAAAGAAAACCAAAAACTTCTCAATTCATGATCAACCTCAAAGAGCATGCTTTGTTCCAAGTAGTTAAATCTGTGATTTCTGATCAAAGTAGAACAAAACATTTACCTGTATAAAGATTATTTATTTAGGAGATAAAGGCTAAATAGAAGCAGGCATATATCTATAGCGTGAAAGGACAGAAGATTGGTTTTCCAGCATTACGTGGAAGATTATATGCAATTTTGTCATTGCAGCCCTGTTTCTGGTGAGCAGTACTGTCATGGCATCCCATAATGTTTGAGCAACATAATATTTGCAATCATCACTCTTCAAATTGAAAAGTCTCAGGCACCGTATGTTCCTGATCACAAAACACATGAACGCATAGTGCAGTTAGTAAAACCCATGTCAGCATTTGAATGGAAAAACTGCATCTGCTGGAGCACAATGCAGGCAGCTGCTCCATCTCCAAGCACCAGCAGCCATTTATCATCCTGTAGGGACCACAGCTGTCCTCGGGTCTGAGAGATGGAGATGTCATGTTTCAATCTCTGCATCATCCAGGCGATCTTGCTCTGCTTTGTATTGTTTGTGTCAAATGCAGGAGCATTATTTCAAATAGACTGCTTGGCAAATTGGTGGGACTGAAAACAATGAATGGCACGACTGTAAAAAAAAAAAAAAAAAAAGAGCAACGCTGACTCAACTTAAATGGCACAAAAGCTTCGGACTTTTTAATCTTTGGTTTCTTTCAGAAAGAAAAGGAAGAGCTGGTGTCTGACAGGATATCCAGCAGGGCACTCTGTAAGAAAAAGTGTTCATATCAGACCTACAAACCCATCTTTCTGCTGGCCGCATTCAGAGATTCATTTTGAGAGTAAATGATGTCAGGAATGCTCTAAGAGCCATTGCACGGAGCAGGGAGAGACAAAACCTTTGACTCACTTTCTCAAATCCAATAACACAACCAAACAAATCAATGGAACACAGATATTTTGATACAAATCTAAAATTTTCCAAATAGAGTATCTGTTTACCTCAATTTTAATACATGCAACAGATTTCAGAGAGTATGAAATTATCATATTATATATGTGTGTGTGTGTATTTCACAGTTAATGGATTGTGCATATATAGAAAACAGTTCTTAATTTTCTTTTTTATGTGGAATTTATTAAGTTGGTCAGGAAAACTGATGCAGAATTAAAGAAATACTTTATGGCACAGATTTGGATGGTACACGTGAAATCACTATTAAATACTGTATACACTGTTGCCAGTTCATTAACAACTTCTACCTAAAGTGAATGCAGTCTAACACATTAAATATTTAGCCCAAACTAATCGATTTCCTGTTGGAAAAAATAAAATAACTCAAAGCACACACACACATACCCATCCACCCTAACCCTTAAACACTTTTACAAGATATTCGAACAAAGAAATACTCAGCTTTATTTGAAACATTTCTGATTAATAAATGTGATACATACAGTATGACGCAGGATTTTTTTCTCTTCATATATTTGTTTATTTGTCACATTTTTAAATCTTTCAAATTAAGATCAGCTGGCCCAGATTTTCCCCACTGAAGGTTTGTTTTTGTCTTGCATGAAGATGTGTGTCGTGTAATCAGTTTCAGATCTATAGTGCTCACTAAGGCTGAGTAAAAAGAAATAAATAAATATTGTGGCTCTCATGTTTGGGCAACTTTATCTGATACTGGTCACCCCAGAAAATTCTGCTACAGAACAATGTCTTACATCAAACTATTCTTTTGATGTTCTGCATCTAATATCTGAAAATTAGAGTTCAAATTTGACATAAATGGTGAAGGTACGGGGCAGCACGATGGTTTGATGGTTTGCACTGGTGCCTCATAGGGGTTTCAGCCTCAGCTGGGACCTTTCTGTGTGGAGTTTGCATGTTCTCCTGCTTACTCCAGGTTTCTTCCCAAAGTCCAAACATATATATTTTAAGCTTATTGGTCATTCTAAATAATCCATAGGAATGATTGTTGTACACCTGCCTTTTACACAGAGAGAACTGGTTTAGGCTGGGATAGCAGACCCCCATGACTCTGAACAGGAAGAAGAAGATATAAATAATGATGGATGGAGGGTAAAGGTGCAAGCGCTAAAAGGAAATACTCATATCTACATAGAGTGAAATATTTGATAAATTGATCTTTCCTGGAACGGAACTTCATCCCATGGGGATTGAAGGTGATGTGGAGTTGCTTTACTTCCTCACATACCAAGTTTCTTGAAGTCAAAGATTCAGCTATTAATTCTTCATCACATCCCACACAGTGTAAGGACGTACTTTTGAAAGCACGTCAAGTTGAACCTGAACTTGTCGTTTCTATTACGATTGTGCCCTGTGACCTGAATCCTGTTCAAATTTTGTAAGGAGATTAGAAATGGTGTTTGGGTTAGCTCGTTAAAATTTATTTGGTTAAGAAGTTTCACTTCTTCTGCCAGAAAGTCCTGCTAAGTGTCACCAATGAAGACCGTTCAGTCAAACCAACATACATGCATGCATATATATGCATTTGTCAAAACCTTCACAAATATCATTAGATGCACAAACCAGCCAGAAGAATGGAGTGACTCCAAGTTCAAGCTGCTTTTCAGCTAATTCTTCTTGTGAGGTGCAAAAGTGCTAAAAAAAAAGAAAAAAAAAGAGGTCTTTGTGAGTTCAGAATCAATATGAGGGCTTTCAAAGCCAACCTCAAGTGCCCTTATGAGGGCTGAATCAACATTTTTCTGAATCAGCTTTAACAAAATAAAATAAAAATAGAATCATGGTTAATGTAAGTTTAAGATAGTTAATTATTAATCATTACTATTAGTGTGTATATCAGTGTACAAGATCTTTACAGATTACCTCAATGAATTTTACTGTCATCATAATAGATATTGTGCTCCAGGGCAGAAAAAAAAACAAAAAAAACATTTAATTAATCACATTAAGTAAACCATCATACGAATAAAACATGAAAGAATAAAGATAAAATTGTATAAGAGTAAATGCAAACTGTTTACTTCGAGGACTGAATAATAAAAGAAGTTTTGCATTTATTATAAAAATGTGCTCTAGGATATGAAGTTCTGCAGACATAGATAGCACTGCTTTTTCATATATAAAAGATATTGATATCTGCAGATAATTTTGAGCCTAGCCTAATATTTACAGGATGTATATGTCTGGTGTTATCTGAGGGTCTGAGCTTTGCAGAATTTCTACTCTTCTAACTCTGAATCTCATTACAGACTCTCCTCTCCAGTGCTTAACAAACACAAGTCTAACTGAGACTATAAGTGTATAATCTGGATTTGATGATTTATGCATGAAATGTTGCCTCAAATGTGTAATCCTATAGAACAATGATCATAGCAGCAACACTGTAACTCAACCAAAAAAATGCTGGCAGTGAGCCAACAATCCATCCCAACTAGCAGTATTTCTCAAGGGTGTGCTATTAGAACTTAATAAACACTATGAAAAAGTCATTCATGGCTGGCATTCAGAAATCCATGGAAACAGAAGAATATGAGTTGATTACATTTTTGCACTCGCACATTAAGTCACAGATTTATATGAGTTAGGTGTTCGAGAGGATCCTTCATTAGTGGCTGTAAAGCGAGATTGGCAGATTTGAGTTTGCGTGTGAGTCTCGTTTTTTTTTTTCCCTAACAGGTATTTATTTGGGAAATAAGGCTGTGAATTGCTTCTGATTGAACATCCCGTATACATGCAGCAGTTACACTGAAAACACTCTTGTGTTCCTGTATTACCGGGAACTGTAGATTACATCTTTCAGTCACAGTCAGGAGCATGTAATTGACTATAATCAGACTCACATTTTGTATTTTGTTTGTTTCAGCTCTGAAGTGTGTGTAGTATCACAATGATACCGTAACCCCACACTCCTGTTACTGCAGCACAGCCACCTCACACTGCTCTCCAGCAGCACCTCCACGGAGAAAAACACTGACACACCTACAGCCAGCCAGGAGAAGTGACAGCTCTGCTCTCCCACCACGCAGGTCTGACAGTCATGATCCAGAGAGTCCCACTGCTGCAGCTCAGATCTGGAATCAACTCACTGCTCGATGGCTAAATCGCAACACCCAAAGAGCTGGGGGCCTTTCTGCTGAGGTAAGGCAGCAGAAAAGGTTCTCAAACTCAAGTGTAAGCCACTTCTCTTTGGTACTTATTTTGTCAAGTCAATTGGCAGGCATGTCTGATTAAAACTGATGCTTTATGCAGATGAAGCCCCTGTGTAATATTCCTTAAGACTGCTGTCTTGAAGTATGTGGTATTTATTAGTGGCCCATACATTTTTAAACACAAAAGCTCTGTGGTGCCGGTACTTATATCATGGCATTACTCACTGTGGCTCAGTTTTCTCTTCTCTTTGACAAGCCATCAGACATGGTAACACAATTCATTTCTATGAGACTGGATTCACTATTGAAAGATTCATTAGAATACCTTGGCTTTCACCTTTACAAATGAATTATGCATTTATGCTTAATGGTCTCCAGTTGAAATTGCTCAGTAGGGATTTTTGCTCAGTTGAGTTTGGAAGAGGTTCATTTCAAAGAAAAATCTATTTCCATCCATTGTGTAATTTCTGTATGAGACATGCAGGACTGTAACGAGTATAGGCATCCTTCTAACAATGCTGGGTCAACTCTGCTGTGCGGTTTTGCTGCAGCGACTTGGTTCATGTCATTAAGCATTTTGCCTCCACAGTCTAACTGAATCTATTTTTTCTTTATTGCAGAATCCCTCACTGCATAGTAGCACATGGATTTCAAGACTTCAAATGAAGAGGTTAGGAGGATTTAATCAATGTTAAAAATTGACCGTGATATAGAAAGTGCCCAGGCATTTTCTTGCACTGAAAAACAGTATTAAGCATCATTCTTTAGCCTTGTTAAGTGTAAACTCAAGACACTGGAACTGCAGCATGGTGCATAGAGTGAATCTGGGACATTCACTATACAAATGCCAAAAACACACTCCTTGATCATAGTTAGCCTTTTAGTCCACTTCATGAGGTCATCTCTTCTGACATTCAGAGCAGGAAGAAAGGATGGTGTTGAGTTGCTGCAAACACAGTGTCTGACACTCTTCTGGCATTAACATGCAACTTGGGTGATCCGAACACCAGTGGAAGGCTCTGCATAGGTTAGCTCATGGCTCCTATTAGAATGCATCTCTACATGGGCCTCAAGTGACCACTTGTGATCAGATCTCCCATTCAGCTCTCCATGCTGATAAATTTGTATCTCACACAAGAATCTCCAGCTAGAAATGTCTACTGATGTTTCCACAAAAACATAGTTCCCTCTAGAAAAATCTTATTGACATTATTATTGATTTAGAAATTAATTTGGCACTTTAAAGAACCTCCTAAATCATGTTAAGAACTGTACTGAGACAGACATCTTAATGTCGTATGAAACAGCGTACTGTGAGAGGGACGTAACCGTAGCTAAATACATGGAATGATTGATATATTATCTTCTGTAAGCTCACCTCTGCTGACTAAAGACACACAAAATGAAGCTTTTATATTCTCCACAGTTTTCATTATAGGCAAGTCTCTGCAGAGAAGTTTAAAGAAAAGTCTAAAACACAGGAGAGCGTTTAGCTCATTCTACAAAATACATTCACTGCCTGTAATACTGTATATTCACTGGCCGTCTTTCTTTTTAATGTGCAACAAGGCATTCCTCCCTCTCTCCAAAGTCATTTGTTCCACTCAATTACATTAAAATACCACTTTTGAGGACGAGAAATGTGCGTGTCATGGCTGTAAAATCCAAGGAGTAGAATATGAATTGGCTCCCAGGATCTGAAGCATAAGCCCCAAGCTTTGGTACTGTGATGTGTTCACTGTAACTGCAAAAAGGAACTCAAACAAAGGGAAGTTTCTGTGAATCAGTCTAGTGTATGTAGAGTCAGTGGATTTTTTTTTCTTTCTGGATCCTTAAGAGTCCTTTTAAAAAAACCATTTCTCTTTCAGTGTGCACCACTTACGCAAGCGATCTTCCACTGTGGCTCAGGGCACCTTGCGTTTAAATTCCATAATACTATGGCAATATTTGATCCAGACCACCTCTGAATGACTGAGCAATATGAGCTGAATGCGTCTTAAAAGCTTCTACTGTAAACTTGTTAATGTCCTATGTGAAAAAAGCCTTTGAGCTTCAAAGGTTGTGATCATACTTGATAATACAGCCGTAACATCTGGTACCACACTGCTGTGAAACTGTGTAACCAAGTTTCCTCCATGAAGCTTATTTTCATTCTCACTCTTGCAGTCTTATTTAGAGGACGGACTTGCGAACAGTATCGACATCAGCTGCCTACATAACTATTTAATTAACCATGCTTTTACTTGGAAAAGTTCATTTCTCTCAGAAAAGTTTACAGCTGACATATCTGATTTTCCTGCAGGTTATGTTGGGGTGTTTCAGTATTGTAGTCTGGAACATGTGTTAAAAGAAGTCAAACAAGTAACTGCCAGACAAGACTGTGAATACAGCTTTGCTTTTTTTTGCCCTTGTATGTAGCTTTAAGACAAATGTAAAAGCTTCTTTTTTTTTCACACATTGGCACACCATCCTTTCTCATCACCTGAGCACTCCAAAGCTGCACTTTTATCTATGTTCAATGTAAAGTCCACATTCAATGGTAAGGAAACATATATATCCTAACTTTACCCTCACTCATATGAAATCATATGAAAGAAGATCACAAGGCAGGAGTTTAAAAATTGATTTAATTGTTTAAGATTAATAAAAAAAAACCTTATATAAGAATCTTTCCTGTCCTCTTTCCCTGGACTCTTTATGATCCTTGGTTAAAATAAGATGTCACTGTGGCATGCAGTGACTAAAAAGTCATGTGCACACTATGAGATTGAAGATGATACAGAGGGAACTGCTGGGGGGGAGCAACAGTGCAACATAAAATAGGACAGGAAATAAGGCTAATTATGTACAATGCAAAAGCTGCAGACGGCCAAATGGTGTTCAGTCACCTGAGACACTGCCTGACCAGGCTAATATACAGGGACTACTGCCCTCGTTTTGCTCAGCTAATGACTCTTGCACAGACACGCATTACTTCAAATAATGTGAATTAATGCCTCCCTCATTTCATTTGTTACGCTGTGGATGCAGGTGGATGCTCAGCTCCTCACACTCCTCATTATGACTGAATGATAATGTGCACCATAAACAGACTTTGATCCGAGTTTCTTGTGGAGCGTCAGAGTTTCTCTTTCTATGAATAGCAGAAAAAAATGCAACTGACTGTCTTGTTAGCTGATGACTGGCGTCTCCTGGATGACGAGGATGCTGATGATGCAGGCTTTCTTATATTAGCAGTTTCATCAGGTGAAGGTGCTTCTTTTATTCAGACCTTTTTAAGTCAAGGAGAGGAGCAGCATTACAATTAGCTGGGGAGGAGGAAGGATATGCAGAATGCAAATTTATGCAGATTAGCATGTTTTAAAGGGATCATTGGAAACACAGTCTTCACGCTTGCTTGTTCAAATGTTGAGGTTGAGCGTGATTTTTTTAGCTGTCATCTCATCATTTTCATCAACCTTATGTTTTGAAAAAATTACATGATATAATCTGAGCTCCTTTGTGTGGATGGATGCAAAGCACACAGAACTCAAAATATTATCAAGGCTCACAAAAGGTGGCTCGTTCTCTGAAGCCATTAATGAATTGCTTTCCTGTGTTTTCTAATCTAAATATGTGTTTATTACTCAGACCTCTGAATATGGTTATTTGCTTTGACATTAGTATCAACAATTAAAGCAGTTCAAAAGAAAATAACAGACACCAAAACTAATTTGAATGTTCATCGTGCAACGAGCATCCTCAATGACATTTCATTTCATGGCCAGTTAATTCAGTCACGGAGAGATGATGAATGATTGTATCTCTCTGACTGTTCGCAGACAAAGACTGGGATTTATTTGATGCAAGAAGGTAATGAGGAGCCGTTTAATATTCGACTACACTTGGCCAAAGATATTCTGACCATTCAAGAACAAGATGTCATCTGTGTGTCAGGAGAACCTTTTTATTCAAGCGTAAGTAACCCTGCAGATGTCTTTATCACTTACATGCTGCTCATCAACCAAATCAGTAACACATACTGCCTTCAGTAAGGCAGTAAACAATGTCTGTGTTCATGGTTGATCTACTTCAGTTAATCGAGTTTTCAATAGTTAAACGTAGTCGTTCAATAGTGATTCAGCGGCTGGATCTTGGTGTGTTGGGTGGAACATTTAAGTCTGAATTGTCATTGCTTCTGACAGCTTTTTCTTCACTTTAACAAATGCACACTTTCCCATGAAAAAGACTCATCTGAGTCCATGACCTTTCCCGAAATGGCATTATTCATTCAATAACATTTTACTGGATAAAAATCTTCACAAAGACAAATGGAAGTTTGCATCTTCTGAAACATTGTTACTCGTTAACGGAAAGGGCAAAGGGGGGTTATGCAAAGCCAACTTTAGCATGTCAATCGAGGACCTTTCAGCTCCGCCAAGTTAAATTTTTAAATTGAAATAAAATATAACTGCCTGAGAGCCAGATAATTCGAGGAGTTCATGGTTTATTTGTTTGGGCCATCCTCCTGTTCAAACACACTCCCTCCCGGATGTGTCCGGGTTGGCCAGCCGTCTATGCGCCGACAGCTTGATACAATTTTTGGAGTGATGTACCTCAACAGCATTTCTTTGCACATTTTACTGCACATTTGTGCATTTTCCTAATAGATGTGTACACATCTGACTCATGGACCTGAATCACTTGACTTTATAATTGACTTTAATCAAAAGGAAGGGAGAGGATAAAAATGTCAACCGCTTTTGAATGCTACTGTAAAAATACTTCTGAGCTGAAGTTATGGTTATAATTTTTCATATTTAGATTTTTTGAAGTTTTATATGCTTTGTATTCATGGTGGCTTCTGCATGAAAAACAGCCTCAGATTTTGATCTGATCGAGGTGAAAAAGATGAAATTTGTGTACTTGAGATTTTGTAATATGGTAGGACAAATGTTTGTTGAAATCATATTAAAATTGATGAAAGCTTTGAGATCATATTTTTTGTGTGCCTAAGAAAAGCTTCAGTAATTAGTTTGCTTTAGTGACATCGTTGTCATAATCATCCATCGGAAAATCAGAACGTCATCATGACTCCGTGCTGAGCACTGGCACTTTTAAGTGTGCAGCAGGAAATAAATAATTGTTTTAAAAGTTAATTTTGAAATGCATTTGTTATTTTGGTTGTAAGGAACCCCCCCAACACCAGTCTGAGCACATCTCTTCTCTCAAATTGCAGGAGAGGACTGTAACGATCAGGAGGCAGACGATTGGAGGGTTTGGCCTGAGCATCAAGGTAATTTAGATCGCTGCTGATTAGGCCACCCATCACAACTTCTTTAATCTGAGTGTGAACAAGTATTATTGATCATTATCTTGTCAAACTGCAACAACAGCAACAGCTAAGGGATGTGCTCTTGTAAACCCCTTGTGATACCAGTCCCTTTTTCTTTTTTAGGGCGGAGCAGAGCATAAAATCCCTGTTGTGATATCAAAGATATCAAAAGAACAAAAAGGTATAACATTTGTTTTGCTAATTGTTCATTCCCTGATATTTAACTCTAATTTGCACTTGCTGAAGTGTTTTTGTGGATTTGTTTGTTTCCAGCTGAACTCTCTGGGCTGCTTTTTATAGGAGACGGCATCCTTCAGGTAATACGCCACATTAATGTTCACTCATCTCATCCTGCAAAATAACACTTCCTGTATCTTTAATAATTCATGTGCCACATGTCCTTAAAACTGTGTGGAATAATTATGCATCCCTATGGGCAAAGTTCTTTCATTTGTTCCATGTATTTCATCCAAAAAAGAAAATAAATAAATAAATTAAATCCCGCATCTCCCACATGGCAGCTGCACATGTGACTCTTATTTACACTTTTCAGGGCAGATGCCACAACAGTTCTGCTTGCTTCATTAATCATTTCAAAGATAAAGAGGCCAGAAATGCTTTCAGTGTAACTATGTTACTGTTGTTTCTAGATAAACGGAATAAACGTCAGAAGTTATCGACATGAGGAAGTGGTAAGCTCTCAGCTCATATCTCAGTTTCTTACACCGCTACAGCTTATCTGGTCTCACTGGATACTTTGTATGTATTTGACATTAAAGGCTGATTTTCTTCCTTCATCTCTTTCTATAGACAACTGTTAGAAATGTGCTATGGATAAATTCCTTATCCTGTATTTCCATTCTTAGCCAGACAATGGCACAGCATATTTTATCCTTGTGGGCAATTTGCATAGACCTTTAAAGTTTACACCTCTGAAAAAAAAGTATATATATACATGTATTCCCCTGTTTTTACCTTCCAGGTGCAGGTTTTGAGAAACGCTGGTGAAGAAGTGACTCTCACTGTGTCTTTCTTGAAAAAGACTCCAGCCTTTTTGAAACTGCCCCTCTGTGAGGACTGTACATGTAAGGAACCTCTTTTATACCCCAGTTGTAGGTCCAAGTGAATCTACTGCAAGAGAAAATAATTAACTGAAGGTATTTTTAGCTGGTGTTATTTTCTATCTGGAGCTGGTTGTCTTGGAAACAATCAACCCAATCTACTATGTGAAAGATTAAAAAATAAATGCATATAAGTGCCACTGTCTTTTTTATTTTTTGAATAAAGCTTTGTTGTCAATTTGTGCGCAATGTATAGGTGATGTTTTGTTAAGGAGAGAAAACATAAATAAATAAAACAGAGATGCAGCTTAAGCTTCACGAAAGGTGCTAAAGGCTAAACTGAAAGAAGTGACATTGTTCATTGTGGTGCAATTGATTTTTCTCTCATGGGAGCTCTTCAGCTCACCGTCAGACATGAAAGTATTGTAAAATCCTTTCATATGTCTATGTAGGCCATGTTGACTGACTGGACGCTTCGGTCAGTCAACTGAATACGAACAGGAGCAGGAGCTAACAGTGGAGCAGAAGAAAGTAACATGTTTTTGTTGATGAAACAGATGGCGTTGCTCTGAGTTATATATTTTTCTCTGTGTTCCTCTGCTGTATTTGTAGGCATCCCCAGTGACCAGAGTAGTGGGACTTCCTCTCCTCTGTGTGATAGTGGCCTGCACTTGAACTATCATCCCAACAACACGGTACTTCTTTATTAGCCTCTGTGACTGACTGATTTTATTTAACTGTCCTTCTGTAACCACGCATCAGCAGTCTCAGTGGCAGTGAGTTGTATCCATGCAACTGTCGCTGCTTGCTGATAACTGCAGTGCTCTATCTTTATCATTTGGAAAGGGTGAATCAGCTCTAATCTGCTGTGTGTGCTTACTTGGCCTGCTTTTGCATCTGCCACACCAGCAGCTGCAGCAGCAGCACAGCTCACATGAATGAACCGTTTGAAATGTGTATGATGGAAAACAGGGTTTCTCAAAGATAACTTTCATGCTGCAACAGGACACTTTGTCCTGCTCGTCCTGGCCTACGTCACCTGGGCTTCGCTGGGAGAAGAGATGGGTGGACCTGCGACTTCTTCCTCTGCTTCACTCACGGCTGTCGCAGTACATCCCTGGCTCTGACGTGTGCAGGTGAGCTGTGAGACTCCATCTTGGGTCCCTTGCTGTGCTCATCTGTCTGTGTAAGACTTCGCATTATGAGAAAACTGAGATCTATTGCATGGGGACTTCGAAATGTACCACTGCCATGCCGCATCTATATACCATTAAAACAAACAGTGATTCATACACTTACTTTGACCTTTATCTCTATGCTGAAAAAATGACAGGCAGTCTCATCAACTTTATTTCATTTGTCAATATGAGTTCATCTTTGAATGTCCAAACTAAAAGTGGGATTGTAAAGGTTTCATTACTTTGCAATGTTGTCATTCCTTCTCAGAGCACTGAAAAGGTGTTCTGACATTAAGGTTGTGCAGCAATGAAGTGTTCAGGTGTTTTTGTCCAGTTTCCTGCAGCCGTGCAGACCTGTTGGTGCATTTTTCTTCTGAAAATTCTCAACATATTCTGTGTTGGGGACAGCTCAGGAATGCACGCTGTATCCTCTTCTCACTCAGCCATGTGTGAACAATGTGATTTTGTGTTGTCTTGTGAAAAACAATGCCTGCACATCCCTGGAAAAGATGTGATATTGAAGGCAGCATGTGTTGCTCTTAAATCTGGGTGTACTGACTGATGCCATCACTGAAGTGTAAATGACCTTTGCCAAGGGCACTGGCACAACCCCATACCATCACAGTGCCTGGCTTGTGGACTTGTTGCTGATAACAAGCTGGATGGCTCTTTTCGTCTTTGATCTGGAGTACACAGCAACAATTTCTTCCAAAAAAGATCTGAAATACTGATTTATCTGAGTGCAATAGCTATTTCCACTGTGTGATGGTTTATTCCGGATGCAGTGACGAGTCACCTCATCTGGACAACATTAAGTCACTAGTGGGGGGAAAAAAGTCATTTGTGAATGTAGCTCTATAGTGTTCAACTTGACAAACGCTTTCCACGGTAATCCCCTGCCCTTGGTTATACCAGCTATTGATGAATGACAGTTCTTGATTAACTGTCATCTAAAAGATCGGAGATCAAGGGCCTCCATTTTAGGTTTGTGCCCTTCCCCGTCACACACTGAAATTCCTCTGGATTCCTTGAAATGTTTAATGATACATATTATACACTGTCAAAAGAGAAATATGCGATTCTCTTTCAGTCTTTTTAAAGGAACACCATTTAAAAACATTACATTACAATTTTCTCACACAGTGGTGAGAAAAATGGAGATCGTTTGTGTATCTTTGCTCTTCAAAGACTGAATCTTTCATGGGTTATATTATATTATATTATATTATATTATATTATATTATATTATATTATATTATATTATATTATATTATATTATAT